>MU856839.1:22161-134248 GCA_033296705.1 Chaetomidium leptoderma | reverse complement strand
CCACTTCCCCCCCACCAAAAAATGGCCACCCCCTCCTCCCCCAACCCCGTCGTCGTCGTCGCCAAAGAAAAAGAAGAAGAAAAAGAAGAAGAAGACACAACCGACCTCTCCACATCCGCCAACCTCGACCTCTTCTTCACCGACCCCGCCGATTTCTACCCCCCGACCCCCCCACCCACCACCCAAACCTACACCACCCTCTCCGGCGCCACCATCACGCTGCACCTAGTGGGCCACTCGCCGCTAGAAGCGCACCACCTCTGGAACGGGTCGCGCGTAGTCGCGTCGCATTTCGAAGCGCACCCGGCCCTGGTGCACAACCGCACCGTGCTCGAGCTCGGCGCGGGCGCGGGCCTGCCCAGCATCGTGGCCGCCACGCTGGGCGCGCGCCGCGTCGTCGTGACGGACTATCCGGATCCGGATCTCGTCGAGACCATGTGGCGGAATGTGCGCGGGTGCGAGCTCATTTCCGAGCGGGAAAAGGTGATTGTGGTGGATGGATTGGTGTGGGGGGCGGATCCGGCCGGGGTTTTGGGGCATTTAACGGGGGGGGCCGGGGATGAGGGGGGGTTTGATGTGTTGGTGTTGGCAGATCTGCTGTTTCGGCATACCGAGCATGGGAGCATGCTGCGCACCATCAGGCAGACGCTCAAGAAGAGCCGGGAGAGCAAGGCGTTTGTGGTGTTTACGAGCTATCGGCCGTGGTTGCAGCACAAGGATCTGGCGTTTTTTGATCTCGCGCGGGAGCAGGGGTTTGTGGTGGACAAGGTGTTGGAGAGAAAGATGGATCGGCCGCTGTTTGAGAAAGACCCGGGGGATGAGGAGGTGCTCAAGACGGTGACGGGTTGGGTGCTGAGGTGGCCCGAGGAGGTGTGCAGAGGCCGGGAGGTGACCGATATATCCATGGAGGAACGGAACGTCGCAAAATGAGGACAAAAAAATGGAATTATCATTACAACTAAAAGAACGGGTATCACGGCTCGCTAGTCCAACTTTAGCGACGACATCACTTCATGCCCGCGCATGCCGCAGGCTTGGTGGCCGGCTCGAGTATTCTGGGGGCTGCTCAGGCGCACGCCATCCGTCTGACACCAGGTATTCAGCACCAAGAGACGTCGTCGTCTCCACAGAGGACCGCCCCCTCGGGGCTGTTGCAAACTCCTCAGAGTAATGCCCCTGAGCCAGCTCAGAGACAACGGGGTGATAAGGGGGTGGCGGCGAGTGTTGTCTCTGCGGCGTTGCGGGCACACTGGCCTCTTGGCGGACAGGGCGATGGGCAATACCTTGCTCTACGTCGCTGGCCGGTTCGACCTTGGCAAACACTGTGGGTGATGATGACCGCTTTGCACGCCAGGCGGTGACAATGGCGGTAACAAGGTGTGAGAGGCTAGAATGCGGCATATGAGTGAGTGGAGTGGTTAAAAAGGGGGCGGTATGGTGGGATACGTACATGATGAGGCCGCCAAGACCAAATGTCACATCCAGAGAATGACAAACGGAACGGTGGCTGCTCATGTTGTGATGATGACTGCCCCTGCCCCTGCCGAGCTTAAAGGCATCGCGCAAATCAAAGTCTAAAATTATGTTAGTGAAACGGCAGCTAGATTTGTCCGACACAACGTACCACCCAGCGGGGGAGGGCTATGACAATAGCCCTCGTGGGCCGTGTCTAGCATGGCCAAGGTATTGAGCAGGGCCATCATGGCACAGCCGTCGCCAAAGACGGCAACCAAGCCGGCGAAAGGGCGTCTCGTCGTCTTCAGCAGCCGAAGCATCCAAGGGACGACGAGGACGGCGGTGTGGTATATCAGGGCTAGGGAAGCCTAGAGGAGCGAATTAGACAAGTGTCGCCGTGTCATACACCGTGGCCCGACCGCACGTACCTGCATCCGCACCCAGCGCATCATCCGCTTGGAGTGACGCATCCCGTCTGCTGAATGCTGCCAGGGGCCATCTTCGCGGAAGTAACTCGATCGCTGGAAGTTGTGGAGCGTGAAATAGGCAAACGCAAAATAGGCGAACTGGAGGAACCGGAGGGCTGTCAGGAAGATGGCGGACCAGTCGCGTGGGCTCCGGACGCGTTTCTCGTTGATGTCGTTGGCCTCGTTGTTGACCCCGCCGTCCCTGTCCCCCTCCACGCCGTCGTCGTCCTGGACGGGTCTCGCGGAAAGCCGGAAGAAGAAGATGGATCTGCGCATCTTGGCTGCGCTGCCGCCGTGTTTGTCGCCGCACACCACCACTGGATGGATGGAAGCAGCAGTCAGTTGGAGTCAGTGGTCAAATCGAGAATGAATCAGCAGCAGCCGAGCACTGGCAGCGTCAAAAAGTTGTGTGTGCCGTGGAAGCAGCAATGCCGCTCCAGGACCCAGGCACTCAGCCGCTCCTGCCAAGACTGTCTCTTTGACTCTAATTCGGCAGCCAATCAACTGGCAACTTGTGTCGTTTACTAGTCCCAGCCGGGCCAACTGGGGCTGTGCCCCCCAGCCGCAGTCCAGAGGGGCACGCCCTATTTGCCCGGAATGTGCCGATGACGCGTCCTCTCGTGTTCTCTTTGCAGAAGGTGGGGTGGCAGCAGGTCAGCATCACCCTTTCATCGAGCTTTTAGCCTTTCGTTGATCTTACTGCCCTCGATCAGGCCCGAGAGCACATTGTTTCCAGGGCCGAAAGTGCATGCCGTGATGACTTGAAACATCGGTTCCCCTCCCGGTTGGATCCATGTTTTTGTTTCTTTCTTTTTTTGACAACACTCAACGCGCCGCCGATCGTTCCGTCGATGACTCTGTAGGCACACCATGACAGCTGCAGTGCTGCATCACAGCGGCGCTCTGGCACCGCATGGAAATGAAGGTCGCAGTTCTGACCACTTGCACCCCCCCCACTTATCTCCGTTGTCCGCTAGGACGGTCGGTCGACCCCGACCGCTCCAAGCGGCATGGAAGCGATCGCGCCCGGTCGGGGCACAGGGTACACAGCCCCCAGCCTCCCGCCCATCCATCCTCAGCTGTTTGCTGCCCAGCTGCAGATGAATTTGCTTGACCAATCTTTACCAACAAGGACTCCTCCCCTTGGTTGTGGTTCTGTTTCTTTTCGCTTTCCTTCCCTCGCTCACGGGTTTGTCCAGTGTTGAACTGTTGGTAAACTTCGGGACTCTACCGTCTTCCAAGCGGAAGGCCCCTTTCCCCTTAACGGCCTGACCCAACGCATTCAGCAATGGGGTGGGAACTGTCGACATGGCTGGCTCTGGCCCGCTCGTCCCAGCTGCTGGGCTCACTGGCGGCCGCCGCCATGCACGGCTATTTGACCGTCCGAGTTTACACTGGGGATCTCGGTCTCTCCAAAGAAATGGTGGTGCTCGAGTTGCTGGTATGCTCGATTCTCTCGACTCTTGTAGTCACCCTCAGGTATTGATTGAAGTTATGCTAGGCTTGCCTGCTCCTCGGCTACTCGACACTGGTCATCATCCTCCAACACACCGGCCACCGATCCAAGAAGTCGTCTTGGCTGACCGGTTTTGTCGTCTGCGATGTCTTGGTGTGCGCCGTGCTGCTCGTCATGATCAGTACACTGGCCCGCGCCGGGCTCCCGGTACACTGTGCGGCCTTGTGTTAGTCGCTGTCCCGTCTCTGCTGTCTCTGATACACCCGCTTACATGTTTCCAGTCGTCCCTAATTCAAACCAAAGGTCTCCTATCTCAACTTTTACCACCATTGGCTTCAGCAATGAAAACCCAGGCCAGAGAGGCGAGCTCGACCATTTCTGCGGGCTCGATCGCTCATATTACGCCATTGCAAATGCCCTCATGTCCGTTGCCCCCCGGCCATCCTTCAGCGACGCCCAACTAACCCCCTACAGCTTCACTTACATCTTTACCATCACCGCCACCGTCCTCCGCATCTTCGAGAAGAAGTACACCAAAAACACCAAGATCAGCGAGATGCTCGAATCACTTGAGCGAGCCGAGCACCTCAACCTCAAGGTCATCGACTCCCCGTCACCAATCGACGAGTCGCACAGCTTCAACCAACCCCCGCCCGCCAGCGAAGGCATCATCACGCGCAACGCATCGCTCCGGAGCAACTTTACGGCGGCAACATCCGTAGCAGCATCGCAGACCGGGCCTTACGGATCCAACCCAACCGCCCGCCGCTCAATCGGCCACTCCGCACCCGCCATCCCCCGACGACCCGTACCACCAATCCCCTCTTCCACCGCTGCCGCCGCCGCCAGCCCAGGCATAGCCTTCGTCCCCGTCCCTCTAGACGAGGAAGACGGCGCCGAAGCCGCGCTCGTAGCAGACGGCATGCGGCACCCACGCCACCAGCAACACCACCAGCAACAAGCCCAGCACTACCGCAACCCGTCACGAGACCAATTCCCGCGAATGCCCATCCTCTCGGAAGAAGCGCTGCTGCAATCCGCCGACGCGGCGCTCGTCTCGGACGGCATGCGCCCCTCGGAGCCCATGCTCCCGCCCTACCACCCGGGCAACCGGCGCATGTCGGGCCACGGCGCGGGGGACGACAATGAGATGCGGTTGAGTGGCTATGTCAAGGGCCAGACGCGGGCGCAGGACATGAAGGATTCGGGGAGGTATTGATTGATTGATATTGATCTGCGTGCGTTTTGGGAGGGGAAGGGGGGGAATGGGAAAATTGATTTACGGAGTTATTGATACCACACACATACATTATCAGGCGTTGGGGACTGGGATTAAGGGGGGGCATGGGTTGGTTGATGGTCCGGTGTTTTGGGGGATCGGGGGGGCATTAGCTGTAATCTGTATGTACATGCTGCATGAGAGGAACACATAAGAGTCTTTTTTATTTTCTTATTAGTATTTCTTGATGATAAAATTATTTTGAGCATTTACTCTGCGTCTTTTTATAGTGTGTTGTTGGTTCCCAACATATTACTTGGATATAGTCATAATCAGGAGGCATGGTGCAAGACTGAGGACCTCTCCAGTACATGATTCAGGGGCTGTATGTAGTGACTAGCAGGTTTGTTGATTCAAATACAGACAGAACCGCTCTACCACATACACAGACAGCTACGCACACAATGGTCGTCATCATCCCGATAACCCCTAACCCAACATCAAGCAACAATACTCGACCTAAACAAACAACCAACCATAAACCATCCAGAACCTAACCCCTTTCCCTACCATATCCTTTCCCATCCCATATGTATCCGATCTCTATCCCCAATCTAACCAACCCCCTTCACCACCGCCGCCCATAAACCTCATGCTCCCTCTTCGCCTGCTTCCTGGCCGCCCCCCTCACCATAGCCGCCACATCCCCCACAATCACCCTCTCCCTCCCCAGCCCATGCGGATCATCATCACCCGCACCATGACCAAGGGACGCCCTGGAATCATGCTTAAACAGCTCCAAAATCTCCTGCAGCCCCAGCTTCAGCTGGCCCTTGCCCTTGCGGCCCCGCACGCCGCCAAACTCGATGGTGGCCTCGGCCAGGCGGCGCTTCTTGTCCTGCAGCTCGAGGATGCGGGCCTCGACCGTGCCGGCGACCGTCAGCTTGTACACGACCACGTCGACCGTCTGGGTGAGCCGGTGCACCCGGTCGATGGCCTGCTCCTCGACAAAGGGGTTCCAGAAGGGCTCGACGATGACAACGCGCGTGGCCGCCGTCAGGTTGAGGCCGAGGGAGCCGCATTTCAGGGAGCACAGCAGGATGCGCGTGTGCGGGTCGGTGCGGAGGGCGCGGAGGGCCGCCTCGCGCGCGTCGTTGGCCATCTTGCCGTCGTAGCGCACCGCTTTGAGCCCTGGTTGGGCGCGGAGGAAGGGCTCGATTAGGTCGAGCATCGAGGTGAATTGGGAGAAGACGATGAACTTGTGGTCGGCGGTTTCTTTGCGGAGGAGGGAGAGGAGTTCGCGGATTTTGGCCGATGTCATGACGCTGTTGCTGCTGGCGCCGCCGGTGCTGGATCTCGTTCGACGGGGTTTGGATTTGGAGTGGCGTTTAGTGGGTAAACCGTCGTCCGAGTCTGAGTCGGATCGCGAGAGAAGTTCGGACTCGGAGATGCCTTGGTTTTCGTCGTCCGAGGAGTCTCCTTCGCTGTCGGCGGCTGGCTCCGAGACAACTTGCGAGCGGAGCTTGTGCACCGACACGAACGTGTCGTCGTCCGAGTCGGAGCCGGAGCCTGGCTCTGACTGTTCCCCCTCTGGCACGTTTTCATCGTTGACGATGAAGCTGTCCAGTTGGCTTTCGTCCTCTTCCGAGGAAGAGTCGTCCGAGTCTTCGGATGCGATATCTTCGCCGCCCCCTTCTGCGTTCTCATCTTCCTCACCACCGGCCTTGCCGAGACGTAAAGATTCGCGCGCCTCTTCTGGCACCAGCCAGCTCCCATCCATCTCTTCCTCCTCGTCATCGCTGTCGGTGATGATGTTACGGCCCCTGGGTTTCCGCTTGGCCACTTTCTCAATCTTGATCTCCTCCTCCATCACACTGACCCTCCTACCCTCCTTCTTGGGCTTCTTCCGGCTCGGGCTCTCATTGTTGACCTTTTTCAAGCTCTCGGTACACTCGGTGCAGCGTACAAGCCCGCCGGCCACCTCCTTCTTGTTCAGATCGTTCAGACACATCTCGCATTGCTTCGTCTGGATGCCCATCCCGCCAAAGGCATCGGCCAGGGCGTCCAAATCGTCTGCAGCGCTCGCCTTGGGCTGCGCTGCTGTATCGGCGGCCAGCGCATCACTGTCCTTGTCCAGCTTTGTCTCGGACAACCGCGGGTGGTTGCACGCCTGGCGTAGACGCAGCAGCAGCACAAGAGCGTTGGCGTAATTCACCGTACCCTTCATCATCTTCTCCAGGCTCTTGTCGGCGCGTGCCTCCAGCTCGTCGTAGAACTCGCGCTCGGCTTCCGAGAACTGCGTCTCGACCGTGACTACTTTGCGCTGTGTAACCTTAAACGCGGGCGTTGGCATATCGGCCTCCTCCCGGCCTTCCTCCTTCGCTTTTGCTGTGGCGGCGTCGAGCGCCTTCTTGCCGCCCGCCACGAGTGCGCCTTCTTCCTTGAGGATGTCCTTGGTTCGCCGCTTCATGAAGCAGCTCAGGATAGTATGCAGCCGCCGGATGGCGATGTGGCCCTTGCCGTTCTTCATTGGGCCATCGATGTTGGCTCGCCACTCTGTGAGGTCGTCGTAGGGGGGGATTCGGAGGAAGTGAACGAGTGACTGGAGCTCGTCGAGGTTGTTTTGCATCGGCGTGCCGGTAAGACACCAGCGGTACTCGGAACGGAGAGCGCAGCAGGCTTTAGTGGCCTTGGCGTTCCGGTTCTTGATGCTGTGTGCCTCGTCCAGAATGACTCGGAACCAGTGGATGCCGAAACAGCCCGCTTGGGGTCCCTTTGTGGAGTCTGGGTTGCTGTGGCCATGCTCGGACACCAAGATCTGGTACGTTGTGATAACCACATCATACTTGGCGAGAACCTTGGGGTCCTTTGTGCGTTGAGGGCCATGGTGGACGTAGACCTTGAGCTCATGACCCTTAGTCACTTTGTCCTTGATCTCAGCCTCCCATTGCCGGATGAGGGCCAGTGGCGCAACCACCAGGGTCGCCTTTTTTATTTGATCAAAGTGTTTTTTCCACCCCTCGTCGTCCGGTCCAGGCATCGGGTTGCTGATGATCAGTGAGATGCTCTGCAGCGTCTTTCCGAGACCCATATCATCCGCTAGGATGCCTCCCTTAGTCACCTTTCCCTTCTTATGTTGGGCAGCTTCCCGGCCCCGCATCCACTTCACTCCTTCGACTTGATGTGGAAGAAGCTTCACCTTGATGCCTTCCAGGGTGCCATCCTCGATCGTCTCTTTTGGCTTGTCATCCTCGGGCTTCGCTCCTTCACTCTCCTCCTCCTCCTCCTCGTCTTCCATACTGCCCTCGAGCAAGGCTTTCAAGTCTGCGGAAGCCTTGGCAGGATCCGTGTAGAAAGCCGTATCGGCGTACGACGACCCCGTAGGCTGGGTGTACTGGTACGCTGGCTGGGCGTCTTCGCTCATGGAGCTGAACATGGGTAGGGCTGGCGCTTTTCTCGACTCGGTTTTGGGTTTCAAGGGACCTGAACTCCTATACATGTCGCTGTGAAACTCTGGGCGGGTCTTGCGCTTGATAAACATGTGGTTGGGGTTATCTGTTTGCTCGCGAAACCGCGGGGCCAGCTTTGTTGGGTGGCCAAAACTGGGTGTTGGCGTTGCAGCTGCCGGGCTCCGGATGACCGGGACTGGGCTGTCTGTCAGGTCAACGATCTCATTGTTTGGCTTGCCCGTCGACCGCAGCGGCGTTTGCGCGCCGGGCCCAAGCGACATGTCGGCCGCCTGGGAGCTCAAGACTTCGAGGTCGTCATCGCTGAAGGATTCCTTGCGTAGCCGCGCCATGGTGTCTGATTCTGGGTCGGGCCCGAGACGACCCTTCGGAGCGTGCGGTGAGGACGGCGAGAGTAGCTGATGGTCGTGGATTGGATCAGGTCGTAGAAGCTCTGCCTCAGTTCGGCGCGGGACTTTCGTGGCGTGGTGTTGTTTCCTCCCTCGTTTGACTTGCCCGGTTTGTTCGATCCGACAAACTCTGGTTTGTCGCCCGATGCGAGGTTATTCTGCGGTTGGATTGCGAAGCTGGAGCCCGGTTTTCTGTTGTTTTTGATGCCTGTCAGCTTTTGTTGCTATTGCGAGTGCAAGCAAGCCAGAAGAGAACTCTCTACCTCATCGATGGCACTCTAGATCACCTCGTACTAATTTCCTAGGGCTGAGTGTAGCGGATGTACAGTCACGAAGCAATCGAGCCTGCTCAGCCGCGCGTTGGTGCCTGCCCCTCTTCTCTATTTACTAAGGTGACGAAAACGGCGCCGGGCTCCAAGGCAACCGACAAACAACTGCCAACACCCCGCACTTTGCGACCCCCTGGACAACCCACTCAGCCCTAACCCTACATATGCTATAAAGTTGTCTCTCGGCGAACTGGAGACGAGAGAACACATAAGCAGCAGGGGGCTCGAAAGTGCATGGGGATTTGCATGCTCTGGGAAAGTCAATTGCTAGGCATTTAAGCTTTTGCCGTAGCAGAACTCTTATCAGGCATGGGTTGACGGGACTACTAACTACCATGCAGTGCCGACGGCCGCGGCACTCAACAATTCTGGGCGAAAGCCGGTGAGAGTACCTCGTCGGTTTGATCCATCCATTGTTAGTTCGCGTAGGAGGCAGCAAACACATACGAAGCTACGTCGTCCAGTTTGTTGATGACAATGTTTTGTTAAAAGCGTGCCGGACCACGGGAGCACGGAAAGGCAGACCCACTTCGCAAGCTCGCGACGGAAAGGCAGACCTGCCCCACTTCCAAAGCTCCCCGGAGTAGGCCGCGAACCACCTCGAGGTAAAGCTCCCATCAATTCAGAAGCGTGCAGTTGCCTGTTTTAGGAAAAGACAGCGCTACGCTAGACTTTGTAAGTTAAAAAGTAAGCGGCAACCTCTATAGAAGGTATAAGCTCAAGCTGTAAAGTCTGCGTAACGCTATCTTTTTTTCGAAAGGTAACCTACGTACTTCTGAATTGGGGGGGCTTTAACTCGAGGTCGGAGGTAGTTCGCGGCCCACCTTCCAGGTTATCCAGGCCGGCCTCTAACCATGTCGACTCGGAGTCGACAGAAGGTCTTGAAAGATCTTCTGGTGAGAGCCATGTCTATATCAAGAGGAGGGTCTGCTCTCCCTGAACATTGGAATTCGAGCCATCAGGACCACATCGCAAGTATCCTCTTCACAACTTAGCTTGAGATACGATTCAATTACACAGCAGCAATGACTTCTTCTACAGTAAGTGATTATTCTCAGACCCTAAGCGTCTCGCCGTCACCAAAGGCTAGCGATTTATTGGGGGTCCTGATGAATGGCAGGGACACCTGTTGGCTGCAGGCTCAGACTCGAAGCAGTACCTACAGTACGCACTCAATCGGTACCTCGACGAGGCGCCCAAGGATCAGCCTTTTCATGGCATTGGCTGTGTGGTCCCGGGCCCTACAAGTGTACTCGCTACTGGGCAAATGCAGAGCCCAGGCTGGCTTCCTCGAGTACCGGGTACATCGACTTGGGAAATACTGTGGCCCTGAGTTCAAACTCGGACAAAACCTCCAAATGATCCCTGCTGTGGAAGTAAGTTGGCCATCTACCTAACTTATCTCAATATTCCCACATGTATCTTGCGAGCCGAGCTTAGCTGACAGCGACGACAGAAGAGTGGTGACCAAGACGGCGAATGCAATAGAGGGTGGTTGATGGAATGAAGATTGCCGATGCATAGAAGACAGCCGAGGCGGGAGAAGATATTCTGTACAGAGATAGTCGAAAATAGAAGCCAACCCTGGATATACAACCAACCCTGACCTACCTAGTTATGCAGCCAACCCTGAGGGCGCCGCCGTCATTCCATTTTCCCATCCATGCTCCAACCTTAGGCTTAGTTCGCTCGTTAGGGCAAGTTCACCAGAGAATGTTCTCAGAAACATTCGACTTTTCAAATCTGTTCAACCAAATCATCCGAGTCCCTTAACGACGCAAAGGGTCAGCGCCTCTTGCAAGCAGCTGAGGGCCTGCTCCTTAAAGACGCCTCGGGGAAGAGAGCTAATAAAGCAGGAGTGATGGTTGACAAGAAGAAAACGAGATGGAAAACAACAACAATTACATTGTCCACCTTGATTTATCATGATATGTCATACTTGAGGACTTGTAACTAGGTACCTTCTGAAGCTACCAATCCATATAAGCACTCATGTAGATTATCAGGGCTGAAGGAGGCCAGTGAAACCGCCTACTCTGGGCAATATCCAGTTGGGTGGACTCAGGGTTCTAGTCAATAGCGTCATAGGTAGGATGATGCCGGCCCTCCCGTACACAGCTAGTACCAGGTGCCTCAATGTCCGAGCGACCTATGGTAACACCATATGATTAAAGGACATACCTAAAGTAAGGATTCTCCATGTCCGTCAGGTCTTGGAAGGCCAACTTGGCCCGCTCTGCCTCGTCGTCGGGCGCCGCCGCCGCCTTCTTCTTGTTAGCCGCCACCATAACAACATAGAGAGTGGCTGACGCGCCAATGCAGATAATGTAGCTGCCGTCCCTGTTAGCAGAGCAGAAATAATACAGAGACATCATTAGTACATACCAGATGATCAACCCCAACCACAGCTCGGGGTAGTGTTCCGGCCGAGTCTGCGACTTGACGAGCTGCGGCCCAACGATGTTGCCCAGACAGTACGCGGCAAAGATGGTGGCCGCCATAAAGCTCTTCTTGGTGTGTCCGGCCACGTTGGACATGCCGACGGTGATGATGAGACTCACGGTCCCACCGAAGAAACCTGTAATAGAGTAGCCCACCACCGGGGCCGCAGCGCGGTATGTCCATTCGCTCTTCCAGATGATGGCGCAGCCCGCAATGACGGGTAGGCATGTCAGGATGAGCATGATGAGGCGGATGTTGGGGACCTTCGATCCAAGATAGCCCGTCACGAGGATGACGATGAAGCAGAGGGCCCCGAGCGGGAACTGGAAGACGATGGAGTGAAGCGTGTCCCAGCCAAACGTCGACACAATAAGCGGACCAAACCCGCTCACGGCGCCGTTCATCGTATACCTAAGATATATCAACACACCACGTTAGGACGCCCGCCGTCACGAGAAAAGTAAGGAGGCCCTCTTTCAGGCTGTATAACTCACGCAGAAGCCATCATGACGAAGATCAAATACGTCTTGACATCCAACAACGACTCCTTGACCTGTCCCATCTTGATCTTGGTGCACCTCACCCCCGTCTGGCTGTACCTCAACCTCTCCACCGCCGCAAACCGCTCCTCCTCTGTCAAGAACCACGCCGTGACGGGCGAGTTGGGCATGGCAAAGCAAAACACACCAAACACCACGGTCAATGCCCCAGCCAACAAATAAATATACTGCCAACTCCGCAACCCCCCCCCTTCAATCTGCGCAAACCCATAGTTCAACGCGCCCCCGATGATAGTAAACAACCCCGTACTACTAAACCACCAGCTCTGCCTCAGCGCCTGCTCCCGCTGGGTATAGAACCCAGACACGAGGCACATGAAGCCCGTGGGCACGATGCTCTCGACGAAGCCCAGACAAAACCGCTGCGCGTACAGGCCGCGGTAGGACGTGCACGCGGCCGTGAGCATGCACACGGCGCCCCAGACGACGACGACGGCGCCGAGCACGCGGCCAACGTCGAAGCGCTGCAGGGCGAAGGACATGAGGTACAGGCCCGCGAGCATGCCAAAGTAGAAGATGGAGGTGGCCCACGAGAGGCGGGACGTGTCCACGACCGCCGTGGTGCCGTGGTGGTCGGTGACGACGACGGTGAGTTGGAGGTCGGTCGTCATGCCGAAGAGGACGGCCGAGCCGAGGATGGCTTTGTCGTAGTAGACTATGCCGTCTGTGTCGTGCGTGGGTTAGCAGAAGAGAGAGGGGTGGGGGGAGGGTTGGGTTGAGAGGGGGGGAGGGAGGGAGGGAGGAGGCCTTACAGCCAAAGATCATGGCGGGAATCAGAAACCAGTCGATTTTGCGGACTGCCCGTGCAACCACGGCAGGGTCGACGGCGTGCCCTTGCTCCCCGACCATGGCGATGGCCTCATCCTTTTCTGACAGAGTCCTGTCATGGCCGTTGGGGATTGTCGGCGAAGCCGCTTCGAGGTCTTGGTTCATGGTCGGATTCGTTTTCTCGCTCATTGTGACGACGATTGAACGACGGGATAACAGGGTCTCAAACTCTCTACCTCAAAAGTCCCGGGACTTTGGTACATGTAACATTGCAGGGCCGAGAAGAACTTGAGGTCACGATGCTCCGGTATCGCATACACTAATGGTTAAGCCGCCCGTGATCTGGGCGTGGGGGTTGGGAATATCGACTGGACCAAAACAATTTTTTACTCAACGTAACACACGCCTGAAAATTTGCCCCCCTTGAATGCCTACAACCGCGGCAAACACAATACTAGGTAGCGAGAGTGGAGTAGATTCCGTCTTGTGCGCATAGCGGTGCAACGGGAGGATCAACGAGATGGCGCCATGATGTCTGGGCGAACGACAAATTCCCTTTAGATCACGTCACATAGATCTTTCATGACATTTTTCAGTCTCTGACGACCTCTCTCGCCCCTCTACTCCCTCTACTCTCCGTCCCGCTTCGGAAGGCTATCAGTGTAAGGATCAAACCCCATGCGCCGTTTCGCCTCGCTCCTCATCTGCCAGTGCGCCTCGCCCTGCAGTCCCGTTGTCGAGGTTTCCTCCAAGAAGAATGTCAGAATGTGATCTGGAATCGCCAAGTGCGATGTCTGCTGGAACTCTTGCAAGCTCGTCAGCCGAACCAGCATCTCAAGCAGCGAGAGGGACGACGTGATAGACCCGAAGGGAGATCTCGTGACGTAGGAGCCCGCTATTGCCTTGTGCGGTTTCTGGAGCTCGGCTGGGTCCTGGTCGATGAGGTCCTGGACAGGCGAGTCTGAGCGGATGCAGATGCGCCGGACTTGGTCCATGAGTTTGGAGTCTACCGAGAGCCCGTCGCGCGACGCCTGAGGGTAGTTGGTTAACGCCCGCCGGGGTCCTTCACTGCCACTGCAAGCATCGTCTTCTTCCTCATCGTCTTCGTCCTCATCGCCGCCATCATCGAGATAGACCTCCAGCGCCAGCCATTCGGGGTCCAGGTGCGGAGGCAAATACGTCGTCCGAAGGCCGTTCTGGCTACCAGGTGACTCGGAAGAGTGTTCAGTCTCTTCCCACAACTGCCGGTCTACATCGTCCTGGTCATCAGGTCCGGAAGACTCGTCTGCAATGTCAGATTGTGACTCATCCGCACCCTCTGTGTCTGGGTCGTCAAACCAGTCTTGTCGCATTTCGATCGGGGACTTGGCGTTGACCTCCCTCTTCAAGAGGAGGACCGGGTTGTTGTCCCACTCATCGTTGTTTCCAATGTTGAGTATTCTCCCGGTATCCGTGTAGAAAATCTTGGAAATTTGGTGGATGGCAATGGATTCCCGGATGCCGGCCATTGCCATGTCATCAAACGGTCGAGGCTTTGGTCCGTCTCCGTCGTGAAGCCTCCCATCCTCCAAGTCTTCAATGATTTCCAAGTGGTACGAGTACCCATCTGATGGCCCGAGTAACGGCACAGTCGACTTCCCAGAATGGTGCGAAGCATGAATGGCGTTTGGCCGGTACCCCCGAGCAGGATCAAAAGCCCAGTCTGTAGGGGTCCGACAAAGCCGTACTCGGGCTTTATGCATCACCTCCTGCCAAATCGGCTTTCTCTCCCCCTCTCCAAGACCATAAGGGGCGTCTCTGGGTACATCCTTTTCTGAGTCAGTGGTAGACAGGGGGGAGGCATCCCCTGTTCTAGGACCAGGCCCAACCTGAGAATGACCACGAAACAGCATGTAGAGGGATAGCGTAAAAGAGGATCCAATCTGCATGGGGTGACTGGGATCCATGACGAAGTGTGAATCTGCAAAGGAGAGCAGGGCACTAGCCTGCATCATTCTTGAAGGTGAGATTCCCGGTGTCATGGTCGCAGACATCTCGGCCGACATGGTGATGGCGAGTTGGAGAAAGGGAACGTCCCGGTCGATCCGCCCGAGAAGGTCTTTGATGTCCCTGATGATGAGCAACACCTCTGCATGGTGTGCATCTGACACACGAGCCCCACGACTCCTGGGGTTGGCGTCGTGGGTTTCTTCCTCAGCAGTGGCCGCATTGTCCAGCCGTTTCCCTAGGCGGACGATTTCTCGGTGGAGGGATTTGGCAAGCGGCACTGCTGATTCCAGGGATACATTCCCTCGTCCGGATCTGCGGTTGTGTTAGTGAGGTGTCGCTGCCTGGCACTGACTCATTTTGAGGGTGTCATACCTGAACTCGATCAGATTGAGGGCGGGGATGAGGATCTGTTGGGGGCCAGTTCAGCCAATGTCAATGAATCATAGGGCCCCGAGCCCAGAGAGCCATGGAGGAACCAACCTTGATTTTGCAGTCCAAGAGCCCCTGCAACGCCCTGAGCTCCGTGCGGACCGCCTTGTCACTGACGGATTTCAGCAGCCGCGAGCACTGCTGCACCGCATATCGGGAGGTGAGGGCAATGCCGGATCTGAGGGCATAGTTGAAAGTCTGGACTCCAAGCGTCTGCAAGAGTGCATCCATGTTCTCTCAACACGCCCATTCTGGTGTGTCTGGGCAGGTGGACATGCCGGTGTCAACAGCATGGAGGCGGTGAATGGGGAGGTGGATGACGGGACTTTGTTGCTTGTTTGTTTGGCGCGGGCACCTGAAGCCACTCCAGCGCGTTCACGACCCAGTCAGGCCCACTCCAGGTGGCAGTTAGGCATCCTCACGGTGGGTGGACAGCCTGCCGCGAGAGTGCGCACTGTGCGTAGGGCTGTTCCAAGGCCCCAGCTGGCTTTGTCGAGCCGCTGAGACATGCCAAGGAGCAGGCGGGGTAGACCGTGTGACGCGTGTGTCCCCACCGTGCGTTCGAAACCTTCTTTCCCCGCCACCATCCATGGTGGGGCAGAGATGCCAACAAATCTTCCTTGGTTCCCTCCGTGAGGTCGCTGAAAGAGGTGCCATTGACTCACCGAGTTGTCCACAGGTAAGGGCCCAATCCGCGACTTGCGCCCGTGGAACCATTTGTTCTGACATAAATATTTGAGACAGACATCTCCCCCGACATCGTCCATTCGGCTTGTTGCAGCTTCCAGTCTTTCAACTATCGGTCCTCGCACGAACCGAGACGCGCAGAAGAGTACCATCAGAGCAACCCGATCACCCACTTCCGGCAAGATGTCCAACAACAATGTCCAGGACTCGTGGGAGGACGACCCGGCTGCCCAGGACGAGAATCTGGCGCGCCAGGCCCAACAGCAGCTGCACATGGGCCTCCAGCAGGCTCAGGGAGGCTTCCGGGCCGGCGCTGCTGCTTTCCATCCCACAGCGCAAACTTTTCAGCCGGGACAGGCATTCGGCGGCGGCGGCGGCGGTTTTGGGCAGTTTCAACAACCCCACTACGGCGGCCAGGGATACCAACCCCAATATGGGGGCGGCCAACAGGCCTTCGGGCAGTACGGCCAACAGGGCCAGCAGGGCCAGGGATACGGCGGTGTTTATGGCCAGGGAGGTTATAACCAGCAGCAGCAATACGGTAGGACTGCACAGCCCATCCTCAGGCCGCGGAACAAAGACTCATGATGGCGATGCAATAGGTCAGTGGCAGGGCTACCAACAGCAGCAGCAGCAGCAGCAGCAGTTCCAGCAGCCCCAACAAAGCCAGGCACAGCAGCAAGCTCCTAAGCCGGTCCCGACCATCATTAAGCGACCGACCGATACCCCTGCGGCAGCGGATGCGCCAAAGCCGACTGTTTCCAAGGAGGGCGGCGCAAAGGTCTTGAGCATCGGCGGTGACGCGGCTAAGCCCAAGGCTAAGGTGCTATCGATTAGCGGGACTGCCCCTGCCAAGGAGGAGCCGAAGAAGGAAGAGACCAAGAAAGAGGGAGCAAAGAAGGAGGGCACGGTGGAAGCCGCTGCAAAGGTCACAGCGGCTAAGGCGATGGACAAGGCGGATTCCAAGGTGGCCAGCGGCAAGACCTCGCCCACTCCTTCCTCAGGCCGATCTAGCCCGTCTCACGGGGCCTCCAAGGGGGCTGCTCGCGACGTCGATGCTGTCGAGAAAGAGCAAGCAGCCGACGTGGACGATGAGACACTCAACGAGATCTATGGCAAGGAGCACGTCAACATCATCTTCATTGGTCACGTTGATGCCGGAAAGAGTACGCTTGGTGGCTCCATCCTCTATGTGACGGGCATGGTCGACCAGCGGACGCTGGACAAGTACAAGAGGGAGGCCAAGGATATGGGTCGTGAGACGTGGTATCTCTCATGGGCGCTCGACTTGACCAACGAGGAGCGCTCCAAGGGCAAGACGGTCGAGGTCGGCCGTGGCTTTTTTGAGACCGAGAAGCGGAGATACAGTATTCTCGATGCTCCTGGCCACAAGACCTATGTCCCCCACATGATCGGCGGGGCTTCGCAGGCTGACGTCGGTATCCTGGTCATCAGTGCGCGGAAGGGCGAATACGAGACTGGTTTCGAGAAGGGCGGCCAGACCCGAGAGCATGCCATGTTGGCCAAGACTCAGGGCGTCAACAAGTTGGTGGTGGTCATCAACAAGATGGACGACCCGACCGTCAACTGGTCCAAGGAGCGCTACGTCGAGTGCACATCCAAGCTGCAGCAGTTCTTGAAGGGTACCGGGTACAACCTCAAGACGGACGTCTTCTTCATGCCCATTGCTGCTCAGATGACGCTGGGCATCAAGGACCGCGTGCCCAAGGACGTGTGCCCGTGGTACGACGGCCCCTCGCTCCTCGAGTACCTCGACGGCATGCAGGCTCTGGAGCGCAAGATCAACGCGCCGTTCATGATGCCCGTTTCCGGCAAGTACCGTGACATGGGCACAATGATCGAAGGCAAGGTCGAGGCCGGCGTCATCAAGAAGGGAATGACCTTGACCATGATGCCCAACAAGCAGAACGTTGATGTGGCCGCTCTTTACGGCGAGACCGAAGACGAAACGCCCATTGCCCAGTGCGGCGACCAGGTGCGCCTCCGTCTCCGTGGCATCGAAGAGGAGGAGATCACGCCCGGCTTTGTGCTCTGCTCGCCCAAGCGCCTGGTGCATAACGTGTCCCAGTTTGAGGCGCAGATCCGCATCCTAGACCTGAAGAGCATTCTCACGGCGGGCTTCAACTGTGTCCTGCACGTCCATGCTGCTATCGAGGAAGTCACCTTCTCGGAGCTGCTCCACAAGCTGCAGAAGGGCACCAACCGCAAGAGCAAAGTCGCTCCGTCACACGCCAAGAGGGGCGACAGCATCATTGCCATCTTGCAGGTGACGGGCGGTGCCGGGTCGGTATGTGTCGAGAGGTTCGAGGATTACCCCCAGATGGGTCGTTTCACCTTGCGTGACCAAGTAAGTCCACACCCCCCGAGGTTTCTGAGCGCGCAACCCATTGCTAACTCTGCGTCTAGGGACAAACGATTGCTATTGGCAAGATCACCAGGCTCATTGATGACTCCAGCGCTGCTTAAGTGTGGTAATCCATGCTAGGATCATATCTGGTCTGGATTAGTTCCGATGTTAGTTGATAGGTAGACTTAGCCGTTTGGTGTTTTGCACAATGCCGGTTTCTGAATGGGAGACTACAGAGTGTCTTCGTCCAGAATTGCCAGTGCTATGCGAGTGTTGATCTTAGTGCTCAGTAACTTCCAGTGGGGGTAGGGTGAATATTAGGGAGCTTGAAGTTGAGGCCGCTGCAGTAGGAACTCCTGTTGACCATGATGTATTTTCTCCGCGGATCCTCTCTTGTTTTCTGCCAGGATCAAGATCAGGTTAGGTAAGGTAGGTAAGGTACATACCTAAGATCAAACGTAGGTAGCTTCCAGGTTCTCTTCATCTCGAAACCACCCCCATCCGCAACGTCGTTCAACAAGCGGGGCAACCTGGAACCATGGTGGAAGGCGGGGCAGCCGTGTCCGCCCAAGACGTGAGGAGGCATTGAGGAATTTCAACGGCAAACTTCGAGCGCAACTGCGGCTTTCATATTGGGCAAGGTGAGTTCTTTCTGTGAATGGATCATATTTGTTTTTTTACCAATTGATCAACCCCCCGCTACAAAGACCGAGTCCACCAAGGTGAACGGAGCTTTGAGAACCCCTCACCAACCCAATCCCACTTTTCAGGCAAACCAAGTTACTGTTACTAAACACAACACCCACGCCCTTCTTATCCCGACTTGACTTCCGACCGACTCACTGTTTGAAGATAGGTACTCTCTTACACTTTCCCGGGAGACAACGTCATCCACCACACAACAACTTGTCAACGCCCACCATGGCAACGCCCACCATGGCAACGCCCACCATGGCCGCCCCAGGAGCACCCATCAACGTGGAGGAGCTCTTCTCGGTCAAGGGTCTCGTAGCCCTCATCACGGGAGGCGGCACTGGTGAGTCCCTTCTTCTATCCCTACCCCGTAGCTAGATAAGATAAAAAAAAAAGAGTTTGCTAACCAACAAATGTGTGGTGTAAAACAGGAATCGGCCTCATGATGGCGCGCGCCCTCGCCGACGCCGGCGCAGCGCGCGTCTACATTGTCGGGCGGCGCGTCGACGTGCTGCAGGCCGCCGCCGACTCGATCAACCGGCCGTCGGTGGTGATTCCGCTCTACTGCGACGTCACGTCCAAGGTCAGCCTCGAGAGCGTCGTGTCGGTGGTCGAGGCCGACGTCGGCTACCTCGACCTGCTCGTCTGCAACGCCGGCGTCGGCGGGCCCCAACCGCAAAGACCGCGGGGTCCGTCGGAGCAGCCGACGCTGGCGGAGTGGCGGGAGAGTCAGATGGCGGTGCGATGTGAGGATTTTACCGCGACGTTTGCTGTGAATAGCACGGCTGTGTGGTACACGGCCATGGCGTTTTTGACCTTGTTGGATTTGGGGAATAAGGCTCCGGCTTTTGCCGCCAACGCTGCTGCTACTACCGGGGGTGGGGTTTTCCAGGAGTACATGCTGGCGAGGGCGAGTAGCCAGGTGGTGGTGACGAGCAGCATCGCTGGGTTTAATAAGGCTGCGCCGGGGGGTTGGGCGTATGGGCCGAGCAAGGCGGCGGCGACGCATATTGCCAAGATGTTGAGTAACGTGTTGCCGACTTGGGGGATTCGGTGAGTCTTTCTTTTTTTTTCGTTTTCTTCTTGACGAGGGGGGAGTTGTTGCTGACACGGAAGGGTTGGGCAGGGTGAATTGTATCTGCCCTGGATGTGAGTTCACTTTGTCCCTTGTTGGATATGATGTGTCAGTCGCTAAACTGTGGCCAGTATTCCCCAGCGACATGGCCGCCCCCATAGTACGGGCAGCAGGCGGCTCCATGGACGGCGACAGCATCATCCCATTGGACTCTAGTATCGTCCCGCTGGGCCGCATGGGTAGCCGGGCCGATATGGCGGGCCAGATACTGTATCTTGCCTCGCGGGCCGGCGCTTACCTCAACGGAAACATCATTGTTGTGGACGGTGGGCGGTTAGGGACATTCCCAAGCACGGGGTATTGAGGTGGAATAGGGGCCATTAGTGACGGACGAGTGGTGAGAACGGATTGGGCTAAAGTTGGCAAACCACTCTGTGAGAAGGGATCCATCTGGACTGTCACTTGTGTCCGTGTACGGGTGCAGGCAGGCTAACGAAGTCTTGGGAGTTTTGGACTAGAGTTAATCTCATCCATCTGAGTGTTGGCGGTTCAAATCTTGTATTACGTCTCGAGTCTAGTAATGATGGATTCTTTTCTAAACATAGCCCAGCACTAAATACCATACAGTGCATACTGGTATTTTGAGGCAGTTGTTGTTCGAGGTGAGGTGCCATGTCATTGATCCCTGCTCGAGCCCTGGCATCTTTGGCGATGTGGGGCAGACCCATCATGATTGTTTCTTGGGCCGTCACATGACGTCACTTGTATTCAGCAACAGGCGAGCACCCGTTTTCAGTGGAGGCCAAAAGATAGCTCGGCCATTCGAGAGCAAGACACTGAAGACCACCGCTTCCAAAGGCTTCGGATATTCTAGGAGTCTAGTCGAGTTCTTCGTCGACGGTCGCCCGATGGTGTTGCGTTGCCCTTATCGATAGACTGACTGCCCAGCGCCCATGCCCAGCGAAGCATCGACCCCGCAATGCCGCAGCCGCCAGCCGGGGCAGCCAGTGCCAGTGGGAACCCGGAATGGAGTTAGACCCACTCTGGGTGACGGCGTGTAAGTCGGAAGCGGCAGTCCTGGTTTTAAACTATCTGGGGTTGGCTGTTAGTTTGATATCAGATCCTTTTGTGAGGATACACCTCAAAGCGAACTCTGTCTACAGAAAGGAGACAAGGTTACCTAATGGACTTGTGTGTCGGCAACGAGACCAGCTTGACGCAGGACATGGCGGGGTAAACACCAAGCTGTGTTCCAGCCTTCCAGGCGACCATCCCGGGGCCGAAGTCACCACACACAGATGGCACAATAAAGCTGCCCAAAGGGTATTCTGGGGGCAGTGACCTGCAGGCACTCCCCGACTCCGATCTGCGGATTGTCGCTGCCCGGCAACTCTGGGTTGGTCAATATCACAGGGAAGAGGGGTAGGTCGGCAAGAACAGGAACGGCTGCTCCCCTCGAGCTCCCCTCTCCTCCCCCCCTTCCTGGCTGCTGCCCTCCAAGTTCCCCTCATATCTATGCTGTCCTACCCTCTTTCCTGCCAGGCCGCCCCAAGGCGCGTGCGATGGGTTGCTTCCCGCCGCATTTCGTATTTATTCGACGACCACGGATATGCACAAAATGAGATCGTTCGTGGCCTGAGTATTGCGTGTCCGGGTTGAAGAGTTGAAGGTCGCTTCAGTTTACAGCACCAACAAGCGCGCCAGTGCCGACGTTGGCTTCAAAACAAACTTGAATAGGTACCGATCAATATAGATAACCCCGCTCTTGAGATGTGTGTTGCAGCTGCATTCATCCTGCCGTGGGAGGGTGATGCCAGTAAGGGTACGCGGCGCGGGAGAGAAGGTACATCCAAGCGCCCAAGGACGCCTGTGGTGGTTCGTCAAACGTAAGAGCAGACGGCACGAAAGTTGCATCACCTCGAATACTCCTGCACGCAAGGCGTACCGTCCCGGGGGTGTGGCTTTGTTGGCGAGGACCTGGATGGTCGGGGTGGTTGCAATAGGTACCTGCCTAGGTACAGGACGTGAGGAGTCGCGACCCCTCACCCTCTCACATGAACACCAGACGAACCGACCATTCTGTAACTGGCTACCTAAGCAGGGCACATGCCATAAATACACCAGCAGGGAATCGCTCGACACCTCTGACGGCTCACCTTGATCCCGGACCCTCCATCCTTTGTCCGGACCCTTTCTTTCCTCCCCCGAGACACACGCCACTCACCTTTCGGACAGATTCAATCTCTTGCCTTCCTCCCACTCTCGATATCTCCTCCCTTGAGAAAACAAATACAATTGACCGACGCCAACCCGATCCGTATTCCTTTCCACCGTCCCGGGCCATCTCGTCTTAAACCGCCCGTCTGCCCGACAATCCTGGACTCCTGGAGCACGCGACCCCGCCCTAATCCCAAACCGCCCGACAAGCTCCTACCGCACCCGAACCGGGCGCTCGTTCATACAGCGGCGTCTCAGCAGCAAAACGCATTCTATCGTTTGCGCACAATACAAAATCGCTTCTGCGAGTTACAGCTGGGTGCCTCACGGTTGCGCTTCTAGAAGAGTAGGTTCCGTGTTTCTTTTCAATCGTCGACCCAAGGACAGGATCCCAAGGCTCGGAATGCTTAGGTGCCGTTCCCCATTCCCGCCGCTCCCAGGCCCGGGGCAGTTCCCCACAAGTGGGCACCCGACTGCCGAAGCGGCTTTCCAGCGCCCCAAACCCTCGCTCCTCCCTACCCGTCCCGCCGCATGCAACCGGGGCTCCTAGGTTTCCCGATCTCTTTCCCCATACGTGAGCTCAGCAGCCTCCCACTTTGCCGACTCAGGCCGGGGGATCAGCTTGGCGTTCGTCAACACAGCCCGGACCCTAGCATGCCATTGCCCTGGGAGCTCTGACGGCACCAACGTCGGCTGACGTCCCCGGCTTGAAGCTGGATGTGGTCTAATTTCAATGACACCTGGCCGACGGATGGAGCCCACCTCCAAAGGCCGACGCTAAAGGCGAACAGCGGGCTAACACTGAATCGCGACTTGTAGGGTGCGAGATCCCCGGGCGCGTCCACTTAATAAAAGGCTGGGATCTTGTTTTGAAGAGGGGATCGAAGTGGTCAGCAGTCCCGTTTCGTCATCCAGACAAACAAACCTCCTTAGTTTTTTTTTGGTCATGTCCAACACAGTCAAGCAGGCGGCTGAAGCAGCACGGTCTAAGGGAACCGAAGTGATGGGTGGGGCCAAGAGCGTCAAGAACGACAGCGTCGCCGTCGCCAATGACTTCCTCCATACCCCGTTCATGCGGGCTGCCTTGCCCTTTATCAATGGCGGCCTCAGCGGCATGGTCGCCACCACGGTAATCCAGCCCGTCGACATGGTGAAAGTCCGGATCCAGCTCGCGGGCGAGGGCAAGGCCGGCGGACCGAAACCGACACCACTATCTGTCACGCGCGAGATCGTGGCCAGCGGCAAGGCCCTCGATCTGTACACGGGCCTCTCGGCCGGCCTGCTCCGGCAGGCGGTATACACCACGGCACGCCTCGGCTTCTTCGACACCTTTATGAAATCCCTGACGGTGCGCGCCAAGGACAAGGGGCAGAGCGTGGGCTTCGCCGAGCGCGCCACGGCGGGCCTCAGCGCGGGCGGTCTGGCGGCCATGATCGGCAACCCGGCCGACCTCGCGCTGATTCGCATGCAGAGCGACGGGCTCCGGCCGGTGGCGGAGCGCAAGAACTACAGATCGGTCATTGACGCGCTCAGCTCCATCGCCAAGAGTGAGGGCGTCGGGGCGCTGTGGGCGGGCGCGGCGCCGACGGTGGTGCGCGCCATGGCGCTCAACTTTGGCCAGCTCGCCTTCTTCAGCGAGGCCAAGGCGCAGCTCAAGGCGCGCACCGACTGGTCGATCAACGCCCAGACGCTCAGCGCCAGCGCCATCGCGGGCTTCTTTGCCTCCTTCTTCTCGCTGCCGTTTGACTTTGTCAAGACGAGGCTGCAGAAGCAGTCCCGCGGCGCCGACGGGAAGCTGCCGTACAAGGGCATGGTCGACTGCTTTGCCAAGGTGGCCAAGCAGGAGGGGTTGACGCGGTTCTATCGCGGGTTCGGCACGTACTATGTGCGCATCGCGCCACATGCGTAAGTTGTTGTTGTCCCCTTATGAAGTAAAGTGTGTTTGTTGCTGACGGTTCGCTTTTTGCAGGATGGTGACCCTCATCGTGGCGGATTACCTTGGCTTCCTCACCAGGTAGACAAACTGGTGGTTTGACCTTTGACGCGTTTCCTATCTGTTGTTTTCGTATCCTTGGGTTTGCATCAGACCAGAGTGTTTTTCTTTGTCCGTTTTTTGGTGTTTTGGGTCTTATGGTTTAACCATGGGAGGTTTGTTTTGGGCGGGTTGACTGTTAGTATACCATAGCCCTTGCAAGACGAGGCAGTACATAGTCTAGCACAGTGTTGGTGGCTTTGCGAAGGAGTGGTTTCCTCCTTGTTTCCGCATTATATTTCTCTGTTTTTTCCGTTCCGAACGAGAATTCGGATTCCGAGACATTCCTTGCGTTGATTGGCTCGTTGTTTGACGTTCGGTTTATAATTCCTCCGTCGACCAATTGCCCTGCCTGATGGATTGAGGCCCACGCGGAATTTGGGTGGGCCTGACCTCATACCCCACAGAATTCAGAAGCAGGCCAGCTGCAAGGCTGAAAGACCAAGACTGCGCTGGGTGTGGATCGAAGCAACAACTGTGGAGACCCCAAGTCTCCTGCACCGATTTTGGACCCGACCGCATTGAAACCACCAGTTTTGGACAATCTCCCCTTTTCCCCTTTACCATTTGAAAATGTGATTGGGCCGGTCATGGATGCGGACTGGGACGAGGCAAGTTCTAATTCTCTCTACCCCCTCAAGAAGACGGGAACATGTGCCCTCCAGCTTAGAGCCGAGCGCTCTGATACGCGCCAGGACCGGACCTGGAGTGGGTGGTGTCGCGGGTGCACGACCCCGCGATGGTGTACTTGGGAGCCCCAACCTCTGACTGTCACTGCTTCCCGACTCCTTTTTACTCTCCACCGGACAGACCGCCTCTTTATGATGCTAGACAGCTCAGCTAACCGTCCAACCCCCCCGAACAGGTCACCCGCATCGCCTTCCCGGCGCCCGGCACCAATGACTACCCCCGACCGGCGACCGCCCTGGCCTTCGACACCATCGCTGAGCTGCTATGGGCGGGCAACGACCGAGTATGTCTGGCGAACGCTCGCGTCTCCGCGTTTCGAACGCACGATGTTGTCCGCGAACATGTGTCTGACAATACTAGGGCCGCGTGGTGTCGTTCTACGGCCGGGACCTGCAGCGCTACACTGCCTTCAAGATACACCCACCAAACGAAGGTCCCGTACGCCAATTCCTCTTTCATGACAAAGGCGTCATCGCACTCGGCACCCGTAGCGTGCACATGGCAATGCGGAGGGGGCCGGCTCTGTGGAATATTCGGTACAGTCATCGCTGGATACGATCGAGGAGGGATGTCCGAGGAACTGACCGCTGGGTTGCAGACACGAGGATATGAAACGCCTGGAATGCATGAGTTTTACCTCCAAGGGTGCCTCTGAGATCATTGTCGCCGGCTGGCAAGATACCATGTTCGTCATCGATGTCGTCAAGGGGGAGATCGTCAAACAGGTGGGCGCATTACCCCTCTCCCTGGTCGAGGTTGCGACTTACACCGAACAGGTCCCTACAGAACATCATTACACCATCATGAAGAAGAGCAAATATATATGCGCCGCCACAAAAACCGGGTGCGTCGACCTTCTCGACCCCATCACCTTCAAGGTCGTTCGAAGTTGGCAAGCCCATGCATCATATATCAACGATATGGACGCCCAAAACGACTTTATCGTCACCTGTGGAGGCTCTGTCAAACAGCAAGCAGCCCAGACGTACATGCTGGATCCATACGTCAACGTCTTCGATCTCAAGAACATGACCTCGATGAAACCCATGCCGTTTCCGCCCCTGGCCGCCCACGTGAGGCTGCACCCAAGGATGCTCACCACCAGCATTGTGACGTCCCAGCATGGTCAGATGCACGTGGTCGATATTATGAATCCCAATACGAGCAATGTTCGGTACGCAAATGTGGTGTCGTTTATCAACCTCTTCGAGATAGCGCCGTCAGGGGAGGCTCTTGCCATGGCCGACACTGAGTGCAACATCCATCTCTGGGGGTCGCCCTCCAAAGTCCACTTCACCGACATGGCCCTGCCCATCGACATGCCAAAGGCAGAAGAGCCCGCACCAATGCTCGACTGGTCATCTGATACGTAGGTAATCCATGACTCTACGCCACTCTCCTGTGCTGACCTCCAGGACAGGCCCCTGAGTTCGATAGGCATGCCCTACTACCGCGAACAGCTGTTCTCGGCCTGGCCTTCCGATGTCATTTCCGATGTTGGCGCTCCGCCGGTGCAGCTCGATCCGGCCTTTCTGGCGACCCTCAAGCAGACCGAGTGGGGTCTGTACGGTAGGAACACACGGGGCCTGCGGCGGAATCAAGTCGAGGATACGCGGGCAACCATGAAGCAATCCATGCAGCCGCCAAAGTTCTTGAGCGAGAAGGCACGCGAATCGGCCATGTCCTTCAACGTGGGCACTGCCTCGGACCCTAAGACAGAGCAGGCGCCCGATCCGTCAGATGAGCTCGAGAGCCTAAAGCCTGAGGCGCCGCCGATGTATCGGAACCTAGAGATCAAGTACAGCAAATTCGGCGTGGACGACTTTGACTTTGGGTAAGTTCGGTCTTTTGATGATTGTGGTGGTGATGGAGGGGCTAACTCTCCTACTAGGTACTACAACAAGACTCGGTACGCTGGTCTAGAAAACCACATCCCGAACTCCTATGCGAATTCCCTTCTACAACTTATGCACTATACCCCCCTTCTGCGAAATATGGCGCTCCAACATGCCGCGACGGCCTGTGTCAGTGATTTGTGTTTGTTGTGCGAACTGGGTTTCGTATTCGACATGCTTCAAAAGGCGGAGGGCTCTACATGCCAGGCGACAAACATGTTCAAGGCATTGGGTGCCACCCCTCAAGGTTCGTTTTTTTATCTCTTTTTCAATAACGAGTTACAATGACATGGCTGACCATTCATTACATAGCCGCGCCTTTGGGCCTGATTGAAGAAGAAAGCCATGTCCCCTCGCTGTCGACTATGTCCCAAGGATTAAGTAGATTCCTATTCGACAGGATTAACCACGAGTACCGGAGCATAACCCCGATCTCAACCACCTTGGAGCAAACCCTCTTTGATCTCCCACAGCCCCCAAGTCCGGACGACCTGGTATCACGAGTCCTTGCCACATCAGCCGTGGTCACCATCAAGTGTATGAACTGCCGGAGCGAAACTACGCGCCCCGGCACCGCGCAGGTTAATGATTTGATGTATCCACCGCCGAAGGCATCCGCTAGAGGCGGCAGAACAACCAAGACGACTTTCTCCCAGGTGCTCAAAACGGGAGTCGAGAGGGAGACCACTTCCAAGGGATGGTGCAGCCGGTGCCAACGATACCAGAACTTGCAGATGCGCAAGACCATACACAGCGTGCCGGCGGTGCTTGCTATGAACACAGCCGTCTCGACGCCGGAACACCGGAGACTCTGGGCGACGCCTGGCTGGCTGCCGGAGGAGATTGGTATCATAGTGGATCAGGGGCAGTTCTTCTGCTTCGAGGGCGAAGACCTGAAGCTCCATCTCCAACGGGGCATCCACAGCATCACGGTCTATTCGTTGATTGGGATGGTCGTCAACATTGAGAGTAGCTCGCCGCAGAAGACGCATCTCGTGAGCATGATCAATGGTGAGTTTGGATTCTGTTATATGAGTTCTTGAAGATGGAGATACTGACGGCTACCCAGTCGCGCATGCCGACGCCACAGCTCCAGGGGAGAGCAAGTGGCACCTCTTCAACGACTTCTCGGTGCGGCCTCTCTGTACCGCCGAGGCGTTGACGTTCAATGCGGCATGGAAGATGCCGGCTGTTCTTGTGTTCCAGATGAAAGCCGCAAACAACAAGAGCAACCTGGACTGGAAGACGAAATTAGACACGTCGATCCTGTATAAGGATTTGACGGCGCACTCGGACGCAAAGACGTACCGTGTGCTCGACCTCGAGGCGGAGCGGCCTGGCCCAGACACGGTTGTGGGGCTGGACACGGAATTTGTGTCGCTAAAACAGCCCGAGATCCAAATGAACTCGGACGGCGAACGGGAAACGATCCGGCCCATGTCGCACGCTTTGGCCAGAGTGTCGGTGGTGCGGGGCCAAGGTGAGCATGAAGGAGACGCCTTCATCGACGATTACATTGCCATCCGGGAACCCGTCGTGGACTACCTGACGCTGTACTCGGGCATCACGCCCGGAGACCTCGACCCGCGCACGACCAAGCACAACCTGGTGTCACTCAAGATAGCCTACAAGAAGCTTTGGGTCCTCCTCAACCTCGGATGCAAGTTCCTGGGCCACGGCCTACGGCAAGACTTTCGCGTCATCAACATGCAGGTGCCCCGGGCGCAGGTGATCGACACGATCCAGGTCTTCTACCTCAAATCGCGACTCCGCAAGCTGTCGCTGGCGTTCCTGGCGTGGTACCTGCTCAAGGAGGACATCCAGCTCGAGACGCACGACTCTATCGAAGACGCGCGCACCGCGCTCAAGCTGTACCGCAAGTACCTCGAGTTTGACGACGCCGGTATCCTCGAGGCCATGCTCGAGGACATCTACAAGGCCGGCCGGGCCACCAACTTCAAGCCGCCGCGCAAGGACGACCAGGTCATCCAGCGGACCGACACGCCGCCGGTGACGGCCATTATTGACGGCGGCGTGGCTGCGGACCCTTGCACGCCGGCTCGTAAGACGGCCGGCCTGGGGGTGGGTGGTTCGGGGGGCACGCCGTTTGGGATGATCAATTTGTTTACGCCGACGAAGGGGTCGCCTTTGCCGAAGTGATTGAACTCTGGGGGTAGGGGGTAAGGGGTTGGGGAGTAGTGAATGGTGGATAGGTGGCGGGCGTTGATGAGGGAGAGGGGTGGAGTTGTGTGTGTGTTGAAAGATGAGAGAGCGAGCAGAGCGATTTCTTTAGCGAGGTGAAGTAGTTGAATGCAAAATATTTCGAGAATGATACATTTGGCTTGGTGATTGATGTGAAGTGACTGACTGCCTATCAACCTTTTATTGAGTCCTCGGTGCTGATATCCCTAGCCCTAGCCTCTCTCTCTCCCTTCGAACTTCCAGCGACATTCAGCTCGATATTCCCCGATCCTTCAGAGCCCCTTTTCCAAAATTGGTCGGGGAATTGCAACCAGAGGTCAGGCGGAGAACTAGTTCTGATTCGTCAATGCGACCCGTGGTTGCATTCGGGATGTGATGAAGGTCTGTTCTTGGACGGCAAGGGATCATATGGAGGACGAATTGGAGACCTGGCCCTCGCGTGATGCCTATAAGTCGCATACGGCTTTAAACACGGGGCTTGTCTAGAGTCCAAGCATCCTTACTTTTGAGTTGACAGAGTCTTATCACTGGGAATTCGAGCCCTTCCCTACACACACACACCACACACCCATCTAATCAACGTTGTTGCTCCTTGCTTGTTAGGCAAACAAACCCCGGACGCAGACAGCATGCCCGCCATCATAGATGCCCTCACCGACACTGTATCATACACATATGTTACTGCTCTTGTCGTGGCGGTAGCGAGCTATGTGTTGTTTTACCGGTGGCAGCTTGTCAAGACACATCCAGATGAACCGCCCATCATTCCGTCGGCGATCCCTTTTGTGGGACATCCCCTGGGAATGGTGTTGCAGGGCGGGCGATATGTGAAAAACCTCGGGTAGGACACCTCAAACAGGGAATGAGTCTACACAAGATATCCAAGACTAATACAGTTTCCTGTTGTAGCCTGTGCAACCCCGACAAGCCCATCTTCACACTCCCTGTGCCTGGCTCTCGCATGTATATTGTCACGGACCCGTCCTTGGCGGCGGCTGTTCAGCGAGCATCCAAAACGCTGTCGTTCACTCCTCTGGTGCCGGACATCACGCGCCGCGTGCTGGGGCTGGACGACGAGACCGTCGCTGTCGTCCGGCAACATATCGACCCGGAGCCGGGAGAGCCTAGGGGGTTTCTTGCGGACATACACGACTTGGTGTACTCGTATCTCGGCCCAGGGGAGGCACTGCACGAGTTGAGTCTTGGGGCGATCCAGGAGTTGGCGAGGCGGGTGGAGGACTACGCCGAGAGGGTCCAGAAGGAGCGGAAAGGGGTAGAAACGGTCGACCTCCTCCAATGGATCCGCCACTTTGTCGCCGTCGCAACGGCCAACTTCTTGTATGGCGATGAGAACCCGCTTGCCCTGCACCCCGAGCTGGAGTCGTCCTTCTGGGACTTTGATCACGGATTGGGATCCTTACTGATGGGCGTCCTCCCATCCCTTACTGCGCCCAAAGCCTATCGAGGACGCGAGGCCCTCGCTGCCGCTTTCGAGGAGTATCTCTCAAAGGGTCGGCACCTCCCCGGCAACGGCCGCAAAGGCGCCTCGGTCATCGTTCAGAAACGAGTCACCATCGCTCTCCAACACGGCTGGACTCTCCAGGCGGCAGCCCGTTCCGAGCTCTCCTTTCTGTTCGCCGGCATCGTCAACACGGCGACCACCACCTTCTGGATGGTCCTGCACCTCTTCGCCTCTCCAACCTCCTCCACCCCCAATCTACTCTCCACCATCCGCTCCGAACTCTCCACCTCCTTCACCCCCGACCCCCATACCGGCACCCTCACCCTCTCCCTAGACAGCCTCAAAGCCTCCTCCCCAACCCTCCAATCCCTCCTCCGCGAGTGCCTGCGTCAAAACTCAGACACCTACTCCACCCGCCTAGTGAAATCACCCACCACCCTCTCCGGGCCATCCGGACCGTACCATCTAGCCGCCGACGCCATCGTACAAATCTCGGGCGGAACAATACACGCCGACCCTCGCATCTGGGGCCCCGACAGCGCCGTGTTCAACCCCCTCCGCTTCCTCCCTCCCAGAAGAAGCCGCCAAAAAAAGCATCATCATCATCATCACGGCGACGACGATCCTGCCAAGGAGGAGGAGGAGGCCCCCCACGTGGGAACCACCACCACCGCCAACGCCGCCACCAACACCAACGATAGTAGTAGCAACAGCAACAGCAAGAACAACATCACCAACCCCAGTCACACGAGCGAGGGGAATAACAATAAGAACATCCACCCCGCCGCCTTCCGCGCCTTTGGCGGCGGCAAAACCCTCTGTCCCGGCCGCCACTTTGCAACCGCCTCGATCCAGGCGCTCGTGGCGATGCTTGTGATGGGGTTTGACATAACTGCTGCGGCTGATAATGATGCTGATAGTGATGGTGATGGTGATAGTGATAGTGATGATGGTGAAAGTAATGCAAGGGAAGAAGAAGAAGAAGAAGAGGGACAGAAACAACAACAACAACAAAACCAAAAGGGAGAACTGCAAGTACCGGGGAAGGAGGACGGGGTATTACCTGTGCATGTCCTTGAGCCGAAGGGGCGGGTTGTTGTTATGGTGCGGGTTCGGGATTTGCGTTTTATTGCCAAGGTTCGGGTTGTTTGATCTTGTTTCTTTTCGGTTGGTATTGGTGATGTTATGGTTCCTTTTTCTTATGTGGTTGGGGAGGTGGAGGAGCTCTTGATATTGGCAAGGATATGCTACGGATGGATAGGGGGAAGTTGGTTCACTACACAGCACAGGCTTAGGATGGGAAACTCGACAATACATGGCACAGTTGGGACTGTTGACAACCTTTGCGATTGTAATCTACCTAATAACCCTTCCTGTAGCCAGCGACTGCAATCATGTCTCCTCCGCCCAATCTGATGCAAATCCATCATCACACACCACCAGGCTATTCATTCTGCTCAGCTACCCTGTCCATTCGCAATGCAATTCCTGCCCCCCCCTCCTTTCCCAACAAGTACATTCTACACCCCCTCCCATTCATTACCCATCACCCCCCCACCCTTCCTTTCAGCGAATATTCTCCAGCGCCTGCGTCCGCATATACTTCCCCCTCACATCCTGCGGCAGCAGCTGAAACAGCCTGGGATCACCGCCCCGGCACCGGATCAGCTCCTCCGCCATGTCCGCAATGGCCGCCTCCTGCCTGATATCGCCATGCGTCTGCCCGCGCAGCGCCACCAGCCCGTCAAACAGCTGGTGATCAAACCTGTCCAGCCCCTGGTGCCGGTTCTGCAGCCGCGCCATCGGGTAGAGGAGGTACACGGCGGTGGCCCTATCCCAGCCCTGCAGCGTCCTCTTGACCTTAAACAGCAGCTGGGCAAAGCCAAGGAGCCGCTTGAAGTTGCGCTCGATGACCAGGTCCGGGCCGACGCGGTTGAGGAAGGCCTGGTTGGCCTCGGCGTAGTTTTGTGCCCAGACCAGCGAGAGGAACTCCTGCTGCGAGTCCTCGCGCGAGCGGAAGTCGAGCGCCCGGGCCTCCCAGATCCAGGGTTCGGGCACGCCGAACTTGCGCAGGGCCGAGAAGGCGCTGGCCGCGTTGCGGGGCGAGCCGATGCGGCGCGCGTGGCGCCCGAGGTGGTCGCGGACGGCGGCCTCGCGCGAAGCGGCGTCCGACAGCTGGAGGAGGACGAACGTGGCGGGCACCCACTGCGACTGCACCGTCAGCGCCGAGGCGAACGACAGGCAAGCCATGTCGAGCTTGTCGGCCGAATCCTCTCCGAAGGAAACCTTGCCGGTCGCGTAGATGGCTTTGGTCATGAGCCAGCCGAGGCGGGTGTCAGACCAGTCAAAGTCTTGGTTGGCAAACGCCTTGAGGAGCGACCACAGCGCGCTGTCCGGCTCCGGTTCCCTGTCTTGCTCAATGTCGGCCTGGAACGAGCGGACCGCCTCCGCAACGTTCGGAGTGACCCCGGCGGTGTAAAAGAGACGCAGACCAAACGACCGCATCCAGTCCAAATCGAAACGCTGCGAAATAGTAAACGAGTCCACACGGTTCTCAATAGGAACGCCCTTGATACCCGCGCAAACACAGGCATTGCCAGCCAGCAGTTCGTAGATGGCCCGGATAGGCTCCGAGAACTCGGCCAGGACATTCGACTCCCGCCAGTCCTTCAGCTGCGCCTTGATGTGCTTGTTTTGCATGCCGATGCTGGAAACAAGCGTGGCCAGCCGGAAATTGCCCGCAGCGAGTAGGTGGCCACAGGCATCGGCCACACGGTTGCCCGCCAGGCAAATGATGGCTTTTTCCTCCAGGTCGGGCTCCTGAGCGAGTGCGCGGTCGGTCGCCTCAGACACCAGCTGCTTCCAGAAAAAGGGCAGGCTGTGTCCGTTGTCGTCAAATAGAAGAGACGCTAGCTCCCAGGAAGAGTCGCCCCTGGCAAGGTCCCGGAACTCGGGGCCAGCGACTGGCTGTCCCTCCTTACCAGAGATGCTGTCGATGTACTGCTGAAGTCGAGCGAGACTCCTGGGCGAACCTGCTGACTCCTCGGCAGCAAGGAGACCGTCATCGACTGGTTGCAGGCTAGGCTCGCCATGGTGAGTCGTGACAAGCAGCTCATTGGGGCCCCAGTTGGTCCGCGGAACCGACGGACCCTCTTCTGCGTCCACCTTGGGACGTTGCTGGTAAGGCCACTAAAAGCAGAAAAACAATCTTAGTCTGTATTCACAAATAGATAGGTACAAGAGGCAACGCTAAAAATGCCACGCTGGAATGAAGCTGAGGGGCTAGGAGGCAAGCGGAACACCGACCTTCACGAAACCCTTTGCTGGCGACGCCTGCACCGCCGACTGTGTCGGACCCTTTGCCTGCCCGAAAAGCGACTTCATCAAATCGATACTCGTTGCGAAGCCTGCCCCATCGGACACAGGCGCATTATTCTGGGGGGCAGGGCTACCCCGATCCTTCAGATCCCAAACCGCACCCGACTCGTTGAGCTCGCGCAATGTCGCCCGATCCACCGTCCTCGGCGCCCGCACGCTCGCCCGCAAAATCTGCGTCCAGTCATTTCCACCAGCCACTTCAATCTTTGTCGGCGCTGTCGACTTCTTGAAGGCCCGCATGCGAGCCCTCATGATTCCAGCAGGGACCTGCGTCTCGTTGTCGGCATAACGGGAGAGAAAGGGGTCGTCGTCGTCCCGTTCGTCGACGGATCCCTGCTGCGACGACTGTTCAAAGGCTTCGAGCTGGTAATCATCGGGTCCGTCAGCCATGCTTTCATCTTCGGGCCATTCCCCGGACGGCAAGGGGGCATCAGCCTCCTGGGGTTCAGGAGACAGCGTACCCTGGCGTTGAGCGGTATCAGAAACCTCCTCATTGTCCGACATCGCGGCATCGTCGAAAGCACCGGGAACGGCGCGCCGGCTGCGCTTGAATTCAAAAGTGTCGTCGGGGTCAATAGGGGAGGTAGAGTCCTTAACAATTGATGGGCTCGTGATAGGGCGGGCCTGAATAGGCTCAAGTTCGGTTACATCGTCGTCGTCGTCTTCGTCTTCGTCGCCTAGGCCGTACGTCGTGAAATGCTCAACCGAAAATGTCCAAACACCAGTTTCCTTGTCATAACTCTCAAAGGTCGTGTCCGGAATGGCCGTCTTGAGACGCTCGATGTGGCGCTCAAGACGGCGGCCAGTGGTCGCGAGGCCGCCACGAGGAAACGAGTGTTCCAGCGAGATGATGGCAGGTACGTTCAGCCCCTTGCCAACAGGAGGCTTCTTTGCCGCCACGGGATAAACAGTGGCGGAGCGAGGGACCAGGACGACGATCCCATCGAAAAGCTCGTCGAGATTGATGTTGCTGAGGTCGACCGGCACCCTGAAAGTGACACTGCCGACGTTCTCGCGGCCGACAGTGAAGTCTGACACCTTCTGGCGCTGCATCCTGTTCATAGCGCGGATGTCTTCAGCGCTCGGCGACATCCAGTAGGCACCCGGCTCAATTGTGGAACCGGAGGACTTCTCGGTGCGCACGGCAACGGGGGACCCCTCTTCATGGACGATGGCGAGTTCGTTACCCTTGACCTGCTCCATCTCGGGGGAAGTAGCAGTGACGGGGGACGGCTTGGAGCCATTCACGCCGTTGCTGCTGGGACGAGCGTTCGGCTTGAGGTGGCCCGAGTCGTCAGTGTTGGGGCTGGGCTCCAGGGCGGCCTGACGGTTATCGGGGGTGGTTTCGACTGTGCTGGTGTCGAAGCTGACGCGCTTCGCTAGCTTCCGCGGGCCGTTGACGTCCTCCGGGGCAGGCTTCTCCTTGTTCGGCGAAGTGAACAAATCGCTGCGCATTTCCTTGTTGATGATCAGCTTCTTGTGGTTGCCAGCGCTACCAAGAAGACGCATGCTCGAGTTGGCGGAGAAGGCACCAGGTTGGAGAATGCTATCCTCCACGTTGATGCTGCGACGCAAGTTGCTAGCCGAGATGCTCTTGCCCAGGCCGCGGTTGATGTTGCCGGCCAAGAGGCTCTGTCCGAAGCCACCAGGGGTGCTGGACACGCTCGAAGGGCTTGCAGGGGAACCGTAGGCACTGTATGAGAAGCCGTAACCCCTCTTCTGAGGGGTGGCAAAGCGCGAGGCATTCGCAGGGCTCAGCTTATACATGGGCAAGATCGACCGGCTCTTAACCTTGGATTTCCCACCCAGGGGCGTCGCGAGCGGGCCCGGGTTGTAAATCTTGTCATCTGGTAGGCCCGAGAACAGCGTCGAAGCGCCGTACGCCGAGATGTCGTGAATGCTCGCGTTGAAAGCCTGCTGAGGTTGTTGCTGGCCTTGCGGGGCACCGAGGAGGGAGTTGCCCAGCATGCCCGTTTGAGGCTGTTGCTGGTTGATACTGCCGCCAAACATGCCGCCGGTCTGCTGCTGGGCAGGCTGACCGCCGAAGAGACCGCCTCCTGCATTTGTCGAACCGCCGAAGAGGGAAGGCTTGGCCTGTTGGTTTTGGCCGAGCCCGCCGAAAAGGGAACCTTGTGCAGGCTGCTGGGCCTGGGTATTGCCTCCAAGACCGCCGAAGAGGCCACCGCCGCCGGAACCAGCCTGAGCAGTTGTGCTTCCACCAAACAACCCGCCGCCAGTCCCCGCGGGTTTGGCGCCGAACAAACCGCCTGGTGCCGGCTGGGCCGTGGTGGTTTGCCCAAACCCAGATGTAGTACCGGCGCCTGCGTTGTTGAAAAGGCCCCCGGTAGTCCCTGTGTTTGCAGTCGTACCACCAAACAGACCTCCAGGCTTCTGCTGCTGGTTACCGCCAAACAAGCCACCTCCGGCGTTTTGGGTTTGTGCACCAAAGCCCCCACCGCCGAACCCTGTGTTGGCAGGCTGCTGCTGCTGCGGCTGCTGTTGCTGTTGTTGTTGACCGCCAAACAGACCACCACCAGCTGTGTTGGTCTGAGCGGGGTTCCCAAAAAGGCCACCACCACCCGTATTCGCGGCGGCGGTGTTTGTGCCAAATCCGGATGCTGAGGATGTTGCGCCGAAGCCGCCGGCGCCAGTGCCAGTGTTGCCAAAGCTGAACCCGGCAGGCTTGGGGGCCGCTGCGGTTGCGCCCCCGAACATACCGCCTCCCGTATTAGCGGTGGTCGATCCGAAGCCGCCAGTGGTCGCCGTATTGGTAGCCCCAAACCCGCCTCCGCCACCGCCGCCGAACATGCCACCACCAGTCTGTGCAGGTTGGGTAGTAGCGGTGCTTCCAAACATCCCCCCGGTCGCAGGCTTGAAGAGGCCTCCGCCAGTGCCAAATCCGCCGGTAGCGGCGGTGTTGGTTGCGCCGAAGCCACCAGTCGCGGGCTGGGCACCCCCGAACATACCTGTCCCGGTGTTGGCGCCGAAGCCGGTGCTGGTCGTGTTAGTACCAAAGCCACCCGTTCCGAAACCAGAGCTCCCAAACGCGCCAGTACCACCAGGACTACCGGTCTTTCTGCCTTGGTTGTAGTCTGCTAATCTCAGTTCGTCGCCCGACCACTTCTTGTAAGCATCCATAAACAAGAGGTTTTGGTACGAGTTGCTTAGACTAGCGTTGTTCGGTTCCTTCTCGACGGTAGGGGAGAAAGCGACGACAGCCGTACCGGGCGGATCGCCAATGTTGGTTCCGATGCCAGGATTGGCCGTGGCACCGAAGCCCGGGGCGCTGGTTGTTCCGCCGCTACCGAAAAGGCCGCCGCCGCCGGTACTGCCGCCGAAAGTCGAACCTCCAGTGCCACCAAATCCAGTCGTAGCAGCGGGCTTGGCACCGCCGAAGAGAGATGTGCTGCCGCCGCCGCCGAAGGGTGTGCTGGCGGTATTTGCGCTGCCGAAACCGCCAAATCCTCCGCTCCCTGCTGTTGCGGTTGTGGATCCGCCGCCAAACATTCCGGTGCCAGCGCTGGTTGCGGCTGGTGTGCCAAAGCCTGGTTTGCTCCCGAATCCACTAGATCCGCCAAACCCACCGGTTGTGTTGGTGTTTGTGCCAAAACCGCCGCCGCCGCCGCTGCCAAAGAGACCGCCGGTGCCGGTGGCGCCTGTAGTAGCTCCCGAGCCAAAGGCGGTGGTTCCGGATGAACCAAAACCTGCACGCAAGTTAGCTGTTGTCGCAAAAAGATCGATGATGGGTTGGCGAGAAAAATAGAAAAGTAAGAGGGCGAACCGCGCGTCGACGTACCTGGGGTTGTGCTTGTGTTGGTGTTGGTGCCACCGAAACCACCAAAGGTGGAAGTATTATTACTTTGGCCGAAGCCGCCGCCGCCGCCGAACCCGAATGACATGTTGGGTGATGTCGACGATCGGGGTTGTTGAGTGGCGAGATGCGATGAGGGTAGGTAGGGGTAGAGTCGGAAAAAAAAGCGCGAGGCCCTCACGCCCTACGCGCAGATAATCGAGTCGCAATCGGATCCTTCGTGGGACTGGAAAAAAGGCGAGGGAAAATGTCGCGAGAGCTCGGAGAAAGACCACCGGTCGCGCAACTAGTGCTTGCGTTGGACAGGAGCGCGTGCTTTCCCCTTCAAAAAAGACGGCGGCGCGAGAAAGGCGAAGTTGGCAGCTCGCGAAAGTTGACTGGTGACCGACCCGGTCTCCTTCTGAGCTCGCCCAACGGGTGGGTCCCACCAGCCCACCAGCCAATTGGACCGCGCAGCAACTCCTGGACCGTGCGCGACCGCGAAAAACGAAGTGGCCGGGGGACAGCTTCAAAGCACGGACCAGGGGAGCTTGTCGAGAGTATCTTTCGGCTTTTCAGGTGACAAAACAACCTAGACAAAGTGATGGTCCATTTCCAGCAACGTTTACCAGGCGCTCTCTATTTAAACCCAAGAGCAAAACATCTCAGAGCAGATACGATGACATATTCTCCCATTATCTGGGGAAAAACAGGTAGTCACGTGTGCCGCGGTTGCTGCCTGAGGTTGAATTGAGCCATCTCATTGGTCCTTGTAGCCAAGCTGACCAATTCGGCAGTCTGCCTTGCGACGCAGGCACAAATCAGAGTCAGAGCAAAGCGAGAAGCGCCGCAAGATCAATCTCGCACACAGAGTCTGAGACAGAAACGGGAGGGAAGGGGAGACGACATGAATAAGAAAAGGCCCTAATTGGTCTCGCGCAGGTGTTAGTCACCTGCTTTGCAGTATGGTGCCTGGAGAGTCCGTTCACTGCCCCCTGTCGCTCCTGCCGAAGGTCGGAGTATAAATCCCCCACACCCTCCACCCAGATGTCCCCCGTAGCTTCTCTCTTTCAAAGGAGCTTTTTGCTTTGTGCGACCAGGCAGAAGTGGTCTCGGTTATGGCCGGCCTTTGGACACAAGCCGCGGCTCGGACTGAGCACCACATTTTAAAACCCGAACTTGGGCGAGACTGGCGGCCACTGGTCAATGACACCGGCATGAATGGTCCAGAAACACCAAATTCGGAGCAGACACTCTTCCCATTCTTCCTTGGTATGCATCCAGAGGTGTACTCCTCTACAAACAAAGCCTCCAGCGTCAAGCAAACTAACAATTCAAAAAAAAAAAAGTAAGCTGTGAAAGAGAAAAAAGTAGGTCAGAAGCTTCTTAGGTCCAGTCCACCAACACCAAAAAAAAGGGGGTAAAAGAAAGAAACAACCCGACAAGAGGCAACCTTCCTCGTGTGCCAAAGCAAAGTCAAGTTCCACCAGTGTACTTGTCACACCCCCATCCATCCTCTCCATGAGCAGTTTATCCTCGCCCTTCTCCTCAAACTCATCGCCATCACTCAAGGACCACCCCTCCCCTTCTTCTTTTAGAACTGAATCAAATCCCCATGCCCCCCCTGCTGCCCCCCCTGCTGCTGCCCCCTCGCCGCAAACGGGTTATTCGTCACACCACCACCACCGCCCATGCCCGCAGGGCCCGTGGCAGCCGGCATCTGGTGCTGCTGCGGCTGCTGGCCGTACGACACAGTCGGCATCCCGGTAAACTGCTGCCTCATGAAGGGGTTGTTCCCCGTCGCGTCGGCCGTCATCCTGCTCATGTTCGCACCGGCGCTGTTGACAAAGACGCCCGGAGTTGTGTGTTGGGCAGGGATGCGCAGTTCGCCCGTGTTGCCGAACGTGTCCATGCCGTCTCCACTGGCGAGGAGGGCATTGAGCCTGGCCTCGTGTTCGTTGAGCTCCTTTGGTGGTTGTTGCCGCTGCGGCTGCTGCTGGAATTGGGGTTGGGATTGTTGCATACTGCCAAAGGGGGAGGATTGCTGCTGCTGCTGCTGCTGCGGTTGGAAGGAGGAGAGCGTCTTTTGCTCGGGGAGACTGCCGAGAGATGTCATCGAGTGGGCTTTGTTCGCTGTCTGCGGTCTCTGGGCAAATGGGTTGTTCGAGCCGGTGGCCGTGGGCTTCAAGGATTGCGTGCTGCTGTTGCCGGCCCAGGGGTTGTTACTGCCTGGTTGCAGGCCAGGGTCTTGCATCTGTGGCTGGAGGAATTGCTGCTGCTGCTGCGGTTGTTGCGGTTGCTGTTGCTGTTGCTGCATGTAGGGATTGTATCCCGTGGGTTGGGCTTGAAAGCTCTGCTGCGGCATCTGCTGCTGTTGCTGCTGACCGTATGGATCAAAAGCTGTCTGCTGCTGGCCGAACCCGTTGGAGTAACCATTCGGGTACCCGGTTGCCTGCGGTTGGAACCCCGTGTATGCGTTGTTCACGTATCCCGTGGGTTGGCCCTGCATCTGGTTCTGGTCAATCGGGTTCGCGAAGAAATCGACCGCGCTCCCTTGCTGGTAGCCCTGGTTGAACCCGGTGAACTGAGGTTGGCTTGTCTGTGACGGTTCGTCGTCAAACAGAGCATTCGCGTTGGTCTCCTCCAGTTCCCGCCGGCGCCGGTCTTCCTCTTCTTTGCTGAGCTTAATAGCCTTTGCGAGGTCGTCATCATCATCGTCAACAGGCCGGCTCTGGCGCTTTCTCCTGTCTTCCTCCTCCTGGTGCTTGCTGGCTTCGATCGCCAACTGGTACTCCGCATCCTCTTCCTCGTTGAACGGCCGAGTCCGCTGTCGCTGAGGCTCTTGACGATGGCCTTGAGGGGCGAATTCTTCTACACCGTTGACACGGGACTTCCAGGACTTTCTGTCGCTTCGTTCTGCCCGCAGTCTTTCCTCGTCCAGGACCAGCGAGGTCAGATCCTTGGCCGCAACACGAACTGGGCAGAGAGGTTAGCTCACCACCCTCTCTATATCCTTCGCGAAACGGCAAACACCCACCGTTTTGACCAACATCTCTGCCATCTTCATCGATGTACTGGAACTCGCGCAGCGTCTTAACGATGAATATGTTCTGCTTGGCCCACGTGACGACCAGTTCCGACCCCTCGTGCAAGCAGTAGTCGGTAACCTTGAGCGCCTTGAGGACGTGTCGCCAGTTCTTGCCCTTGTCGTTGAGCCGCTTGTCGATCATATCCATGATTTCGTAAAACTCGGTCGACCTAGGGAGTCGAGTCGCGTCAGCATTCGTCGGCCCAGCGATGGCGCAGCCACCCCGCACCACACCCTCTCCCTGTCCCACTTACGAGTTGAACGTCATCTGAGCGATCTCACTCATCTGCGTCCCCGTCGGGCCCCATGGGTCATTGCTGGTTGCTGCATCCCGGAACCGTCAGTCAGGCAATCCTCTCCCACCGCGGGATCCCGCGCGGCACGGCGCCGCCGTCTCTGTCGAGCAGACCCACCTTCGCGCACTTTGATCTGGACGTTCGAGTAGCCCTTTGTGACATTTTTGACGCTCCGAATGACTTTCGACATTTTGGCGCCGGTATGGGGGTTTGGTGCGTAGGAGCGATTCCGGCGATGCGCTGTGTTTCGTTTAAAAGGAGGGCAGATCGGTCAAGTCGCAAGACGAAGATGGAGGTCCGGGTGGTTGCGTGTCGGCGGTCGGGGCGGACGTGCCGCTGGGAGCTTGGCAGCCTCTGAAAGGCCGCGTGCGCGCCACTGGATTCGGGCAGTTGGCCCGCGTAATGCTTTGCTCAAAGGTCTCGTTTGGGATCCGTTGGCGCCGGAAACGAGGACCAAACAACGCGTTATTGCGGCGTCGTCAGAAACTGTGCTCCAAGGTGAGTTCGGCTCGAGAGAAGCGAATCAACAGGATGTGGGCGCCGAGTGGTTGGGGCGTGTGAGGTGAAGAGGGGGAAGCTCGGTCGGCTGTCGCTAGAAAGACCGCACTGCAATTCAGGTAGGTCGTTGATGAGTATTACGTGGATCGACACTGCACGAATTACGGCTAAGCGTATTCGCTTCCTGTGGACTAAGCAGAGAAAAAGGGGCAAGAGGCAAATTTACGTGGAATGTAAGCGATAGCTGAAGTAAAACTAGGTAAGAACTAAGAAGGCCCAACCACTGACGCGCTGTTCTTCTTCGGAGATGGCGAATTCTCTCTTATATCTGGCCGTTCGATCTTGGGGGCTTGTTTGACAAACTGTGGCGCTGAAGCCGGCGATTCCGCCAAGTCTTCCAGAAACTGGCCATGTGAAAGCTAAGCCCGTTCAGGTAGCACGTTGCCCTTGCACCTGTTCAACCCCTGGCACCACAGCACCATGACGTACCTGTTGCCATCTCGGGTCTCCAAGGATTCATTTCGACCGCAGCTGAGGTGGAAAACGCGAAACCATGGATACCAGGATACCTATCGTTCGCAATGCCGAAGAATTAATGAACCTGCGTGTTCTAGTGTAACCTCTCCGTTGTACATGTACATACACAATACATAGCCGCCCCGAAAAAACGACCAACAACCCCCACAGCTCCAAGCGCGCCAGGCAAACGCCTTCTAACCCCCCTTCCAAAGCCGCCCCTTGATGGATGTACTTGTACAATAATACACCGACTCAAAAAGACAACAAGATAATAGCTCAATGCTCGTACCACCCGAAAAAAAGAAGTTCAAGGCGTTCCTTAAAATAAAACGCCCCCTCCCCCACCTAAAAAAAAACAAGGGGCCAACGCCGTGGTATCCCATTTCCCCTGATTCCAATCCACGTCAAAAGCCTCACTCGCCCTCAACACCAACATCCTGCATCACCACATCCGCATTCTCCTTCCCCATCCCCATCCCCCTCCCTTTCCCCCTCTGCGCCTTCCCACCGCCACCACTGACCGAAGGCGACTGCACCTGCACCGTGTCCAAGACATCGATGTCACCACCATCACCATCATCACCGCCGCCGCCGTCCTTACCCCCCTCCTTCTTCGCCCCGGCCGGCACAACGGCAAGCTTGGCGCGCTCGGCTAGCCACGCGGGCGGGAGGCCGGGACCGCTGTCGGCATTGCCATAGTCGCTCTTCTTAGTGCCCTTGGGCCAGCGGCCGGGCCCGCGGCCCGTGCCGCCCGGCTTGCGCTTGCTGTTGCTGTTGCTGGTGCGCGGCCTCGACGCGGTAGAGCGCCGGGCGCTGCCGCCGCCGCCGCCGCCGTTGGCTGGCCGTCTGGGTCTCGGCCGGGCCGCGCTGCTGGCGGTCCGCACGACCGGCGGCCGCGGGATAATGCTGCGGGTGCGGTCGGTTCGGCGGCCGTTGACGGGCGGCACCACTTCGAATCTCGCGGGAGGGACGTCTTTGTATTGTTGGATCCAATTCTCGGCCGTGGGTTTGGCAGGCTCGGGCTCGGGCACGGGCTCGGATTGGTGGTGGTCGTGGTCTTCCTCTTCAGGGGGATCGCCGTTGGTGATGACAAGGTCGTTCGGCTTGATGTCGCCGTTGGTAACGCTGCCCGAGTCCGCTTCAGCTGGCTGGGCTGGTTCGGTGGACTCGAGGACAGCGGGTTCGAGGGTGATTTTGGCTTCCTCGTCGGGTGTGTCTGGTTGACTGGAAGGATCTGTTCCATTGACCAGCGGCTCTTCCACAGGAACAACCGGCTTCAGCTCCTCTTCCTCTTCCCGCGGGGCAATCGCGTTCAACGCCGGACCCAACTCGAAGTTTGTGGCGTTGCTTCTGCCCATAACATACGGCGTCCACGTCAAAACCCTTGGATTGAGCTGCACGTACTTCTTGGCCTCCCATTTCGCCACGTAATCCCGGCAGTATTGGAAGTCGACGCGAAAGGCGTAGAGTTGGGTTTGGGGGTCTCGGACCAAGCACCTCAGCCCTTCCAATGCAGAGATCGCGTCGTCTGCTGTCAGCCCGGTGTCGTCGGAGATCTGCTTGATGCTGAGGCCAGCCTTCCCCGACTTCTCCTCGGAGAATTGGTCCAAGAGGTACCGGCACATGATCAGCCGCCAGTAATTTCGATACGAGACAAGGCCCATGTCGGAGAGTGGTTTTTCTGGGGACCCTGTCTTCTTCTCTACTCTGGTTAAGAGATAGGAGAAGTCGATCAAAAGGTTGCCGTACCCCTTCCGCTGATGGATAGGGAGAGTCAGGATACACGAGACGTTGTTCTGACTGCTAGAACGCTTCTCCTTGGAGAAATATCCGACAAAGTGATAGCCCATATCGTCGTACTCGCAGAGCACGTAAAAGAGGAACGGCTCCACGTCGTAGTACAGCGTCTTTGACCCGAGGAAGAGCTTGGCCAGGAGGCACAAATTCTGGCAGTAAACCGGGTTCTTGCGGCCGTCCACCTCAAAGACAGACACCGAGTTGTGTCTATAAATCTCGTCTCCGGGGGGGTGCTTCGCGGGACACTTCAGCTTGTGTCGCCAAGCCACGTAGTCCGAGTTCATGTACTTGAGGCAGAACTCGCAGATGTAGAGGACGCGGTTTCTGCTGTACTCTTCTGGGTAGGGAGCCGCATACCAGGTATCGATCTCCCAGCCGCCAAACTCGATGCATTCGATTTGGCTGGCAGGACCCGACACCTTCCTTGACTTTTTGGCGGGAACTTCGACCTCGGACTGCATCTTGATTAACCGCGCTCTCCACTCTTCTTCTGCCTTCTGCTTCGCCTCGTCAAAGCGGCGGCGGTCATCGTTTGTCGGCATGGTTTTGGTGGTGTCGGCCTCCGCTTCCGTGAGGATCCCACCGTACGGTTTGCCTTTGAGCTCGTCCGTCTCTTTATCATAAAATGAGTAAAATGGTTGTGAAAACGCGCTAGGTGTGAACGGTGTGGCGATTGCCGCCGCGGGTAAAACAGGGGCGCGAGTTGACTCGCTTCTTGAGGCTCGCCTTTGTGACCTGCCGCCGCGTTTCTTCGGTCCTCTCGGCTTCCGGGACAAGATCTGGCGGAGCTCGGACGGGTTCACACGCAGCCTGACAAGAACGCTATTGCGCGTCTTGCTGACAATGGACGCAGGCTGGTTCGGAATTTTCAACCGCAGAGACCTGGAAACCGGCCTGGACGAGTCGTCGGGGCCGGTCCCTGTATCACCGTTGCTCTGGTCATCGCCGGTGTTCCTACGCCGCTTGCGAAGCGCCATGATGTTCTCGTCTGCTTCCACCGAGGAAGTCTTGCGCTTTCTAAGCACGCGGGATCCATCCATGGGGTCTTCATCGAGAACCAAGTGGTTGAAGACAGAGTGGGAGTCGGGTTTGATGGCCCCTTTCTGCGAAGGAAGCAAATCCCGCGCGAGTTTGGGGGCGCTAGAGCGTCGAGTGGGGGAGGCATCGTTTTCATCGGTTGCCCCGTTGATCCCGGCGTCCTTGTCCAGCACATCCACGGCATCCGATTCCAAATCGTCTGTACACTTAGGGCATCTCCAATTATCGGGGCCTGGCCGGGTTAGTAACAGGGACGCGGGTTTCGGAAACAGAAAGCTTACCATCTTCGCTCGCCAGAGCTTCGCTCTCTCGCGCGCATTGTTGATGGGCTGCATTGTGTTTAGTCCTCGATCTAAGAACAGTCCTCGATCTAAGAACAACAAAGCTTGGGATTTACTGACCGTTGTCCCCACACTTGGTGCAAGCCAAGAAGACCTCGAACTCCTCGCCCGGATCGTGTTCCTCGTCCTGCTTACAGAAGATGCAATGACCAGCGGCGTTTTCGAATTCGTCGTCGTCGTCTGCATCGTCATTCTCGGCAACCTCCCATTCGGCCTCGTCTTCAGATTCGGCGTCGCTAACACTGGCTAAACTTGCAGATTCGTCGCTGCTATTGTCTTCGTCATCGGTTTCGCCAGGTCTGATTTTCACAGCGCCGACGCCTTCGTCCTCGTCGTCATCAGCATCTTCATGGCTGTTTGCCATGCTGATGGATCTTTGCTGTGGGTGGTGATTCCGGGTCACTGACTCGTCATCTTCTTCACCCTCGGCATCCTCGTCGAAGCCGTCGCCGTCGCCGTCGCCGTCATCTTCTTCTTCAGACCCGCCACTGCCGCTGTGCTCGTCGTCAAGTTCGCCAAGGTCGCCATGGTCGTCGTCCTCCTCGTATTCGTCTCTGTGCTCCTCCTCCTCCTCGTCCATATCTTCGTCTCCTTGGACGTCTGTAGACCCCGAACCGACATCGATGTGGCTCTGCGAAGCGACTAGGCTGTCGTCGCCCATGTCCACATCCTCGTCGATGCCCTCGTCCACCAATTCGGCTTCCCGCTCTGACTGCATGGCGCTTTGCTGCAGCTCCTCCTCCATGAGCTGCGCATCCGCCATCTTTGTATTGTTGTTTCCCAGCTCGGGCTCTGAAACTCGGGAGGCGCCGGCCACACGACGTTTGGCGCGCCTCGTCAAGCGTCGCAGCAGCTGACGCCGCTCATATCAAGCCTGTGTAGACAGGCTAGACAAGATGGCTCATGCCAGGCGCATGATCTTTTGAGAATAGACGGACAGGCGAAGGTTTGTGCAGCCTGAGGGGGTCGGGAGGCAAGCAGGGAGTTCGTGGCGGGATGCGCTGAGTACGGTGCGGTCGCGCGACGCGCCGATCACACCCTTGTAGGACGTGGAGTGATGATTTTGACGTGTATTTACGCAAATCGATGCCAAAGACACGTGAATTTCGTAGTGTTTTGGCGTTAGCGGCGATCGAAATTGTGCAAATGTCGTAATTCAATTGACCTGCGATGTTCAATTGAATCGCCCGTCGCAGTCGCAGGCGCCAGGCCGCTGGCTGGGCTGTGTCGCTCTTGGTCGCAGCGGAGATGATGTGCTGAGTCATCACTCCCTTGCGTCGCAACCCAGAATGTCTGTGCACCCGCTAGTTCCCTTGAGTGAAATCCACAATGAGCTTTGAATGCCTCAGGCATGCGTTCTCGACTGGCAGCCAGCGATTCGCCAATTTAGATGACATCCGCGACAGCCAGGAACCACGAGCTTCGAAGCTGTATTTCACTCAAACAGACAACGAGGGCTTCGTGTACGACTCCAATGCCACTTATAGTAATGTACTCTCAGCTAACGCGACTGAATAGGCCGACAAAACCGCCACGATGCCGATTCCCTTCGAGACGCTGCTTCCTTATGGAATCATCATCGCTGTGAGCTCCGCCGAGCTGCTCCGGGCGCGGGTCGAGTCCGGTCGCTGACGAGGTTCTAGATGTTTGGCGTGACGGGCGCTGGCTTGAATAAGATTAAGAACATGCAGAGCGGTGGCAAGAGGCATCGGTGGTCGGTTGACCAGTGGGATAAGGTACGACGATGCCATGGTCGTCCGGGAACAGTTGAAAGCTCTTGCTAACTCTTCGGTAGCAAAGTACATTCGGCCTTCTAATTTCGATGCGAAGACTACTACGACGTGGTGTGCTAACAGCTGGCCACAGTGATGGATCGCGACCGGAGACTCACGGGATACGTGCGAGGGCAAACAGACAACCCCATAGCGCCGCCGGGGTTCGAATTAAACAACCCCTGGAGAGTACGTGCCCGAGCTCGGCAAGGAGCATGGAACGGAAGCTTACGTGTCTTAGGTCGAGAAACGAATGTCATAGAACAACGAGGACGAGACAACTTGCTGGGAAAGAATGGGGGATTACTGGGGGACCAGCAGGCAGGAACACCACTCGAGACGCACGACAACCTTGGCTCCCCCGCCTTCGCAGTGTACAAAATACTAGATTTGTATCTGAGCTCGGTTCTTATTCAAACCCTCGAGGAGCATGCAAGCCTGGCATATATCCTGGCTCGACATGTAACCGCAGCGCTTGCAGTTCCCACGTACCTGCCGAGTCCCCCCCTTGGACGCACTATTCCCACTCCTGATGGGGAGTTCCTTTTGTTTCTCATTCCCGTTTTTGCTCTCAGACATGGCCTTCGCCATGTCAATCTGGAGCGCTTCGTGTGCCTCGTTCTCCCTCAGTTGCTTGTCCATGGTAGCCATCTCGTTTCCTGGCGTCCGCCCGTTCTGTGAGCCGCACCCGCCAATGTCGTCTTCTGCGGGCGCCACAGTAGTAGCCGTCTGCCCCTTGCATGCGCAGGACGACGACGACTCTCCCGGAACCAGCCTTGCCATGTCCTCCCCACTTCGGACAATGTCCAGAATAGCCGTCGGACGCACCCGCTCCAGTTGCTTAATGAGGCCTCTGGCGCTGCCTCGGAACGCCTCGGGGCTGTATATGCACTCTGTGCTGAAGTAGTCGAGCTTTTTATGGTGAGCATAGAGGACGATTTCCTTCTCATACGAGTACTTGAGGGGCTTGCTCCTCTTCACCTCGGACCGGCTGTCTCCTGTCACGATACTGGTGCTTCGTGCGAGACGCGCCAGGTCGCCGCGGAGGAGGTTCATCAGGACTGTCTCGGCCACGTCGTCGGCGTTGTGGCCCGTCACGACATGCTTGATCCCGAGCATCTTTGCGCCGCGGTCGAGTGCCTGCCGCCGAAAGACGCCGCAGTAGGTGCAGTTGCCCTTCTTGCCGATCGTCTCCACGACTTGGTCCATGGTCCAGCCGTAGAGCTCGTCGTAGCCGACCACTTTGAGGGGCATGTCGTACTGCACCGCGTTACGCTTGACCGTCTCCAGCGAGTCATCGCGGTATCCCTTGATCCCTTCGTCTATGCTCAGGAGGACCAACTCGAGTCCATATCCGTGGCGCTCATTTAGCGTCTTGAGCACCGAGGCCAAGACTGTCGAATCCTTGCCGCCGGACGCTCCTATTGCCACATTCTCGCCGGGGAAGAAGAGCTGAGATGATGTGACGGTGTGATGTACTTCGTCCTCGAAGACAGTGATGAAGCAGGCCTTGCAAAGCTTTGCGTGGTTCTTGGGCCGCTTGATGAGCGCTCGCTCGGTTTTGCAGTTGACGCAGAGGGCGGGCGCCATGGTGATGAGGGTTAGGGTGTTGAAGTGGCAGTTGATCGTGAGATTCGCTCAACTTGGGTTTCGGTTTGGAATCTGTATGTATGTACCACAAAAAAGTTGACTCAGATCATGAACTTCCGGTTTGGGAGGGCCAGACGGTCCAGACCTGTAACAATGAGTACGGCTGGGGTGAGCATACCTAATACCTGGTAGTTAGTGGAGCAGCCTGAGCCCACATTGTGTTGGCCGAAGATTCCCCGCCGTACCCTACTGTTGGCCCAAGCGCCCGAAAATCCACAATCTGGAACCTCTTTTTACTCCTGCACCGCCGCCAAAATTTCCTCCCAGAATTATTCTCTTGTCAGTCAGTCAACAAGCTCCGGTCCTGAGCAATCGCCAATCGACAAAATGGTAAGCACCCGATGACGATAACACCGTTTGCAAGGCATCTCACGATGTTTTATTGCAACATGCGCTCAAGGATCTTTCGGGATCCGCGAGTGTCATGAATTCCGCCCGCTGGTTGCAAAACCGCAGGGTGATGAATGGCTTGAGCTGGCTCGTGGTGCGCGGAAACGCCACCCGACCGCTCTTTAGAGTCCAGAAGACCACAGTCAAATGAAAAACATTTACTGATGTCTTCTCCTCAATGATAGCCTCCGAAGTCTGGTAAGAGAGCGGCCCCGGCCCCCTTCCCGCAAGGGAAGGCTGGCTCCAAGAAGGCCCCCAAGGTGAGTTGCTCCCCTCCCAACCAGCGCATTCTTCCCCCCCCGCGCGTGCGCTGACATGGATTTAGAACCCGCTCATCGAGAAGCGGCCCCGCAACTTCGGCATCGGCCAGGCCATCCAGCCCAGCCGCAACCTGTCGCGCATGGTGCGGTGGCCGGAGTATGTCCGCCTCCAGCGCCAGAAGAAGATTCTCAACATGCGCCTGAAGGTGCCGCCTGCGATCGCCCAGTTCCAGCAGGTGCTCGACAAGAACACTGCCGCCCAGGCTTTCAAGCTCCTCAACAAGTACCGCCCTGAGACCAAGCCGGAGAAGAAGGAGCGTCTCCTCAAGGAGGCTACCGCCATCAAGGAGGGCAAGAAGAAGGAGGACGTCAGCAAGAAGCCCTACGTTGTCAAGTACGGTCTCAACCACGTTGTCGGCCTGATTGAGAACAAGAAGGCTTCGCTCGTCCTCATCCCCAACGATGTCGACCCCATCGAGCTGGTCATCTTCCTGCCCGCCCTCTGCCGCAAGATGGGCGTCCCGTACGCTATCATCAAGGGCAAGGCCAGACTCGGCACTGTCGTCCACAAGAAGGTAGGCGCCTCCCCGAGCCCCACTCGCTCGTAAGACCCGTACTAACGCAAAACCGCACAGACTGCCGCCGTCCTCGCCATCACCGAGGTCCGCTCCGAGGACAAGAGCGAGATGTCCAAGCTCGTCTCTGCGATCAAGGAGGGCTACGTCGAGAAGAACGAGGAGGCCCGCAAGAAGTGGGGTGGTGGCATCATGGGCGCCAAGGCCCAGAAGCGCATCGAGAAGCGCCAGAAGGCCATCGAGTCGGCCATCAAGGTTTAATGAAGCATTGCAATGGTCGGACGGGCGGGGCTGCACTTACGAATGGCGCACGGGAATACCAAAACCAGATCAGGGTGAAATAAACCGCTTGCCTCGGCCACACACGGGCGTTGATACATGGTTTTGTTTTCTTTTTCTTTTCGGGTCGGGACAGCTGAATGGATGCCATGGATACCCCCAGATGCAGGAATTCAAAATCCCACGTGCTGTGACTGTCTTTTTGCTTTTGAATACCATACCCCTTGATGCAGCCTCCTTTTATGCATACGAACATCCCGATCCGAGGTTTCCAACCCTGGGCTTGACTGGCAAAACGCGGGGAAGCCTGGTGAAACGCCGTTCCCAGAGATGGATGGGAGGGGAGTTGAGATGTTGCATGCAAGGACGTCTGACATGCAACACAAGATGAACGATCAGCGCTCGAGGGTTCGCGTGGGATTGATCCGGCAAGCCAATTACAGATGCAGCAACCCGAGCCGGGAGGTGGACTCAATGCGCCGAGCATTTTCTAAGAGTCTAAATTTCCAGATGCTTCGGGACCCCCATGTTTCTACATCCCAGATCTCTCTGGACTGCAGGTGCTAGCAAGGGTGGAAGAGGGGTTTCATGCCGCTCTCAGACATGAGGCGGCGGGTTCAGGCTTGCCGTTTTGGTCGGCCCCGGCCGTCATCCATCCATCCACGGATGGATGAGACACAACACAGGCCGCCCCAAGACCGACACCGCGACCTCTGGGCAGAATGGAAGGTGCACACGTCTCAAGTTACGTCTGACGAGAAGGCAGGGACACGCGGCCATGCTTATTGGAGCGGCCGAGTCCGCGTCGGCAGCAGGCGAGCTTGTTTTCGTTTTCGTTTTCCAAACTTGACTTGGAGGCTTCATCTTGTTCGAGGTTCGTCTTCGTCGCGAGACTGTTCCCAACATCCATCACCCCACGCACCACCCACGCTCGTGCTCGCTCAGCGCCTCCGCCTTCTGCAGCTCAAGAGTCAAGACGTACACTTGGCTTCTGCACCTCTAACCTCATTGCGGTTTCGGGGCGTGGGAGGCGGTCTGTGATTCGACCATCCCCGCCAGGCCGCTTGACCCTTCTGAGAACGAGCGTGGTTCCAAGGAGAAGCCATTTCGGGACGGATTGCACCACCAGCACCTGCATATCTGCTGACAGCGCCTTTGCTGTGGGAGAGGGAAAGAAACCGTGCGCTCGGTTTATATATCTGGGCTGTATTTGGGTTTGCTTCCCCGGGATATTTGTCTCCCTTTTTTTGTTCCGGGTTTGTTTGGTTGTCTCTGTGGTATTGAGATAAGATGGCACAAGGTAGGTGATACTTGGACTTCGGGCTTAGGAGACACCACAACATACTCAACTGACAAAACGCACACAGAAGACAGCTTCCTCTACGCCTTGAGTTCCAACAACGCCTGGGCAGGCTACAAAGCCCATCAAAATCCCAATTTCTTCCCCAAGCTCGCAGGCGGACAAACCCCCCAGATCCGTAAGCCTTTCTGTCACTCCCTTCCTCCCTCCTCCTCCTCTTCCCAAACCAAACCAAACCAAACACCCTTGACTGATTTTCCTTTTTTTTTAAAAAAAGTCTGGCTCGGCTGCTCCGACTCGCGCTGCCCCGAAACCACCATCCTCGGCCTGCAGCCCGGCGACGTGTTTGTGCACCGCAACATCGCCAACATCATCTCGCCGACCGACATCAACACGTCGGCGGTGATCGAGTACGCCGTGACGTTTCTGGGCGTCCGGCACGTGGTGCTGTGCGGCCACAGCGCGTGCGGCGGCGCCATCGCCGCGCTCGCCGGCGGCCGCGTCGGCGGCGTGCTCGATACCTGGCTCACCCCGCTCCGCGCTATTCGGGTGGCGCATGCCGAGGAGCTGGCGGCGATTAAAGACGAGAGTGCCCGGGCGGTGAGGGTGGCCGAGTTGAATGTCCAGGCTGGGGTGGCGGTGCTGATGGCGAATGCGGTGGTGCAGGATGCGGTCAGGGAGAGGGGGCTGGAGGTGCATGGGTGTTTGTTCGATATTGGGAGTGGGAGGATCAGGGATTTGGGGTTTGGGACTGGCTCCAAGGGGGGGGTTATGAGGGGTGCCGGGGGCGCGGATGAGGTGGTTAGGGGGAAGCATGCGCAGTTGGTGTTTAGGGGCGGGAGTGCTGCGTCGATGGCGGTGCGGTGATGTCTTTTTTTTTTTGGTGTTTCTGGAAGAGAGGGAGGGTATTTGGGGTTACTGCCTATTAGGTCTTGCCGGTTGCTGTCTGGTCGGTTGAAAGGGAAGCGGTGCGAATACCTGAGGTTCGGCTTAATACAGCACCTCCGCCTAGTCGGCATTCACATATTCCAGCATTCGCTCCCAATGTTTCGCCCTGAGTTCCTTTTGCTCCTCCGAGTCCTTGGCTAGGAAACCACCACCAGCCAACCGCTCCTTTCGTAGCTTCTTTGTCTCGACTGTCTGTTATTAAGGCGAGTTAGTTTCCGTTTCTGCCATCTCTCAGGACCGCCCCTGTGTATTTCGACTTGCCTCCTCAATGGTCTTCTCTACCACGTAGCGAATGATGGTCACCTTGCGCTGTTGATTCAGGCGGAGCAGTCGCCCGATGGCCTGGTTTTCGGCCGCTGGGTTCCATTGCGGTTCAAGCAAATGTACTCTGTTTGCCACAGTGAGGCCATTGAGCCTAAGAACGAAGGTTGTTAGTTTTCGGGGCCTCCGTCGGTTGTGTGATTTGGTTCTGGCAACATACCCAGTTGCGCCGGTAGAAAAGGTCATTAGGAGGACTCTCCACTTGCTCTCATTCTGGAATTCCAACAAGATGGAATTGCGTTTCTTCGCCGGTATGCTGCCGTCCACACGAAGATGGTGGATCTTGTGGTCGGTCATGGCGTTCCCGACGATATCTAGAGATGTCTTCCAGAAGGAAAACACGATGCTGGAAGGATGGTGAGCCTTTGTGAAGTCATGTGTCGAGAGGGAGTCTGTTACTCACCACTTCTCCGTCCGATAATGACGCTGGACATCCTCCACGAGCGATATGACTTTGGATGGATAGCTGTTGGGTTTTTCTCCAACATGATCCGTCTCTCTAACATCCGTCCCTCCAACATCCGCCGCTCCAACCACTAAACCGTCCATTCGATGTGTTCTTTTGCAAAGCAAACAAAGGAATGGCGAGTCTTCTTTCTGAGGGGCCCGATACTGCTTCAGTGCACTCCCCACAGACAAGCCGTAGGCACGGCGTCAGACACCCGGTATTGTTATCGGCTCCCCCCACCGGTCCAAGGGATAAGATGTCGACGGAGCAAAACGAGCACATTGCCTCCCCGCTCTGTTGGAAAAAGCGGAGGACCTCGTCAGGGTGAGAGCTAGTTTCCCAAGGGATGATTGTCCCCCTCGGGTCAAGGCCGTTGTTGCAGAACATTCGCAATCGCAACAGCGCCCCTAGGACTCGGTGGTGGTGCACCTTGTCGTCGCCGTGGCGTTTCTGGGCCAGCTGGATCGCCCGCTTACAAGCCTGCTCGAGCGTCTGGTATTGGCCGTATTCTTCTGCCGTGAGTGTCACTCGACGGTCTTCGTTGCTATAGCCTTTGCTGGGGAGGATCGACCTGTTTCGTCGAAGGCAGATGGATGACAGGATCCGGCGAAGGTTCTCGAACTCGGCAATATCTGAACCCTTTCGCAGCCGGACCATGGCCACGTATTTTCTGAATGTTGCCGGATCACTGAACAGTGGCATCCCCAAGAAGCGAATCAAGGATCCCAGGTCCTCCAACGAGTTCTGGATTTGTGTGCCCGTCAAGCACCAGCGGATATGAGACTGGATGCTATTTAGGGCCTTGAACTGCTTGCTAGAGCAATTGCGGATCGTATGAGCTAATTATTGATTTTAGCACCCAGGATAAATTAGACGTTATTTTCTTTTGCGTTCATCTTTACCTTCGTCCAAGATCAACCGATACCACTGTATTCGATGGAGAGCGCTACCGCCTCGCCGACACTCGGCCATAACAGTCCCATAGGTGGTGAGGATGATCTGGTACTGTCCCAACCTGTAGTCGTCGTTCCGTCTGCCTTGACCATGGTATTTCAGCCATTGAATAGTGCCGGGATGGAAGTGCCTGTGATTACGTTAGACGGTCAGAGAGTTTTCCTGACAGGACGGGCCGCCGTCCAAGAAAACTTGCAACGTACTGGTTGATTTCCTCGGCCCATGTGTTCAGCAAGACTGCATAATCCCTCTGGCATTAGCGCACCACCGACTGAGCCATTTTACTCTCGAGGTCCTTACGTTCAGAGGGTACGACTACAACCGTTGCCTGAGATGTTGTGCAGGACTGACTGGCTCCAAGCGCACCGAACTCGGCTGCATGCCCTTCAGAAGCAAGGACAGTGGCCAAAGCACTCAATGTCTTTCCAAGGCCCATGTCGTCTGCAAGTATGCCGCCCAAAAAGTCATCAGGAGTCTCGCTTTTGGCGCCAGTGATCAAGTGCTGGTAACTGTAACATGCCATCAGTCAGCTCAGGGGTAATTAATCCTCTCCGTCGGAAATATATTTGCGTCCGTCGAGATGTCGTCTCTCGAAGTTGAACTCCCCAAGTGCCCACTTCATTTGCACCGTCACATTCAAGAGCTGGTTTTTGTTTGCCCCTAGATTAAGCTTCTGGCAATGAAGACTTGGGACTCTGGGGGACACTTACCATGCCATAGCAGACTTCGTCTGTGGTTGATAACCAAAACGCCTCAGTACTAGCCTGAACGTCTTGGCCGAGTAAACCGTGGGCTCTATCTGCCGTGCCCCATGGATCGTAAATGCTGCTGGGGTAGTACTGGATGTCTGCGGCTGCAGCCTAATCGTGCTCCGGAAAGGAATGATTGCCTTCATCTACATCCATCTGATCTCCCGCCATTGTGGATAGTAGATTTTGACCGGGCTACCACTGGGTTTCGGGTGAGTGTTGGGAGCCGACTGAGCCTTCAAAGGCAGACCGCCTCTTGTGTCCCTAGCTTAGACCTAATCGTACTGTACAAAACCCCTGGGGCTGTGTGTCACGCGCCTCATGCGCCCAGCCTATAAGGCAACCTCGAGCCCAGGCAGCCTGACATTGGGCAGTCTCTCTGTCTGCACAGCACAGCCCCTTAGGTTGCCACGTCCTAGATCCCCAATTCCCCGGGCCCCATTCGAAGTCTCTAATACTTGTGCCCCGATCAAGGCTGCCCTATGTTTTCAACTTTCAATCATTGACAGCCAGCCAACATGGCTTCCCCAAATCCCCCCGCCCAGGGATTGGACGCCGAATTCCGCCGCGTCGTCCAATCCTTCATCAGAAATGCCAACCCAACCCCAGATGAGCTAGAATTCTTTGAGATGACCACTCTCGACGACTTGAAGGCGACCCTCTGCTCGATCGAGAAGAAGCAGTCTCAGCGAAAGACGCTCGTCTTCTTGAAAAGGATTGAACCTTTCATTGACACCATGATCGAGTTTGGAAAGATCGTCGAAGTATTCCTCAATGTGACAGATATTTTGGCTTTCATATGGGTAACGTTATTAATACATTATCCCTTAATACCAGATTGAAAAGACTAACACCAACAAAGGGACCACTCAAGTTTCTTCTCACGGTAGGGACATCCTATCATCCTGATCATCTGATTGAATATCCACGCACTGACAGATTGGCTATCAGGTCACCAAGAGCTACGCCGATGCGTTCAATTCTTTGTTGGAGATCTACCAAGAACTTTCTGAGCAGATCCCCCTTTTTGAATCGTTCAAGTCTCTGTTTTCGCAGCATGGCCACATGCGGAAGCTACTGGTCATGATATACGAGGACATTTTGAATTTCCACTGGATGGCGTTGAAGTACTCCGCCAGAGTAGTAAGTCACATACTCCCCGAGCCGACTCATTAAGGTCGGCCCCTAACAGGCGCAGTCTGAAAGGAGCTGTTCAGGGCCAACTGGAAGGGTTTCACGTCGAAAGTGGACCATATCAAGGGGAATCTCCGCCGGCACAAAGATCTCATCGAGTCCCATGCCTCAGTCGCGCAAGTCGAAGAAATCCGTGCCTTGCGGCTGCGGGAGAAGCAGAGGTCACAAGAGGACAATGAGGACAGAATTAGGCGGCGAAAGGTGGCTGTCTTTCAATGGTTATCCCCACCGGCTGTTGAAGTGACGCATGAGCGATACAACAAGGTTCGGTCCTCGAACCCAGAGTCCTGCCGTTGGGTCTTGGATGAGCCATCATTCCAAAACTAGTTCCATCCACTCTACTGCTCGACCCCAATGCTCTGGATACATGGTATCCCGGGAGCAGGTAATAAAAGACACCATTACCTCAAGTGCGCATAGGTACCTATGCATCAGGCAAGTTTTGCTAATCAATATCAGGAAAATCTGTCCTGTCTTCATTCATCATCGACCAGGCAAAACAGCAGACCGATATTTCGGTGGCCTACTTCTACTTTGCGTATGGAGATTCACAAAGGAACAACTTTTTAGGGATGGCCAGAGCGATTCTATCACAGCTCCTGGCCCAAAACGAGGCTCTCCTGGACTGCTACAACAGCGTCATGGCGGTCTCATGTGCGCATGGGCATCTTTCTAGCCAACAAGAGTCAGAGAAGCTGCTGGAAACCGCACTCAAAAGCCGCAAGACATACATTGTACTCGACGGGTTGGACGAGTGCCCCCGAGATCAGCGCAAGGACATCTGCACTTGGTTCCGATCAGTTGTCGATAAGCTGGAGAGAAACAAACAGGACGAGATTCGGTGTCTCTTCGTCAGCCAGGAGGACGGATTTGCCAAGAAAGACCTCTCATGGCCATGCTGCCCGCGCTCAAAATCACCCGAGATCATAATCGGGCAGACATCCGTTCCTTTGCGCGTAGCTCGCAGGCCAGGATCGAGGCGAAGTTCGGCCCCTGCCGGTTAAGCGGCGGCCGAGTCGAAATATCCGACATTGTCACGGCTAGAGCCAGGGGCATGTTCATCTTTGCGAGATGCGTGCTGGAAGAGCTGTTGCTCACTCGAAATGTTGACACTCTGAACACCGGCAGTTCTGATTCGCCAATGACGCCCCATGGGAACCCACCAGGATCGAGTGACCACGCACGATACAGAATACGGAGGTTGAGTTCAAATTGTATAGTTTAGAACTATAGAGCTAGGAGTGTATGAAAACAGGTGGTCAGAAGCGCAGTGGGCTAATTTATCCAACATCACCCACTCAAATCACCTTTTTCAGTACAATCATCGTGACTACAGGTTTCTAAACATTTCAGTGGCGCTGCCTACCTACCTAGGTAGTCTGTTTGGTTTCTCACCCTGCAATTTTATTCTTGAAACGGAAAACGGCCCCTTTCCGCGGCCGAGAGTATGCGATCTATGCTCTAGAGGACGAGGAAAAGTCAAGACGCCTCTGCCTCCGCATCCCACACAATCGGGCCGGCTGCTGCCATATTGCTCTTGTCCTCGAACACGAAGCCGAGGTCCGTCGCCAGATCGACGCTGCCCGAATCGACCTTTTCCAACCGCTTATTGCCCATGATTATACAACAGAGAACTCGATCAAACCGCCATATCTGGCTCTGGGTTGGGCGGATGGCAGCCCCGCGAACGGTACAGATACTCTCTGAAATTGGATTGAATAACAACAACTTGCTCATACCTCAAAGGATGGATGGAAGAGCTTGACACACACCCTTTATCCTAAGGAGGGCACTCAGAGGCTGGGGCAGGTGAAGAAGGATGCTACCCTTCTCATGCCGTTGCGCGGAAGCACAGCGCAACCGTTCACCCTGGTTGTGCGATGTGCCAGCGCAGAATGTGGGCGCACTCCCAGAACTTCCAACCTGCAGTGGCTTGGATGTAACAAAGCACCTCGATCAACTTCGTGTACTTGCGATACCTGCAAAGGTATGCAAGAGCAGGCTGTTCGGTGGTACGTCAATTTCCCTGGCTAACGGAGCGGACGTCAACGGGCAATCGCTACGAGAACTGAGCAGTGGAAACGGAGAAAATTACATTGCGTCGAGGCGTTGACGTTGTGGAGGTCAAGGAGGCCGTTGGTCGTCCCGGCGTTGTCGATAATATTACAACAAAGATCACTTCTGACGGTCATGATATCATCGCCGGTGCCCGCCTATCGGGCAAGACTTTGCGGGTTTTGACAATCGACGCCATTGATGCGGTTGCGAGTCCTCGACTCCTCAGTGCCCCCGGACGCCGCATGTACATTGGGGGCTTTTGTAGCTTTGGGGGTAGCAGCTCAAGGGCATTAGGATACCCATGATGCCGTTTGGATCCGAGATACCGGACAAAATGAGACACTGCGTGCTCGGAGGAAACTCAATTCAAACGAAACTTGGAAGGATTAGCCCGATTTCGCCGGCCAGCGACGGCCTTGGCGGGGTGATCCGGTCCACACCCGTCTCCGAACCCGGCACCCGTAAGCCCGGCGATCCCAACCGCGACCCCTCGACTCATCAGACGCCGTACATCAAACCTCCTTTTTACTCACAACTCCAAACACACACCCCCACAATGACGCTCACAGTCCTCACCGACGACCAGATCCGGGCCCTGCTCGAGAACCTGACGGTTGCCGAGCTGGAGGGCTTCAGCGGCGCCCTCGCCTCGGCTCTGCACGAATACTCAACCGGCACCCAGGGCGGGACGGCAACCCACCAGCCCGAGCGCATCTCCGTCCACAGCACCGCCACGGGCGCCACCACTCTCTTTATGCCCTCCCACAATTCCACCGGCAACGGCATCAAGGGTGAACCCCCTTCTATCCCCCCCCCTTGCTACACCCCAATCATTCACTAACACTCACTCACCACCCCAGTAATAACCCTCACTTCCCCCGCCGCCAGTTCCAGTCCCACCCCCCCAAAACCCACCATCCGCCCCACCGGCGCCATCACCCTCTTCACGCCCCAAGGCACGCCCCTCGGCCTCCTGCACGCCAGCACGCTCACCGCCTTCCGCACGGCCCTGGCCTCCCACGCGCTCGTCCAGCAACGCACCGCGCCCCTCAAGACCCTCGTCGTGTTCGGCTGCGGCGAGCAAGCCTACTGGCACGTGCGCCTGACCCTACTCACGCGCGGCGCCGAGGTGGGGAGGGTTGTGTTTGTCAACCGCCGCCGGCGGGAGGGGAGTAGTACTTCCTATACAGAGGTGGTGGCGCGGTTAACTACTACTGCTCTTGCTACGGCTCAACAGGGACAGGGACAGGGGTGTTGTGAGTTTGGGGTTTTGGCGAGGGAGGATGAGGGATATGACCGCAAACTGGGGGAGGTGTTGAGGGAGGCGGATGTGGTGTTTTGTTGTACGCCCTCGACCGAGCCGTTGTTTGATGCTGGGGTGTGGGAGGAGGAGGAGGCGAAGAAGAAGGGGCGGTTGGTGGTGGCGATTGGGAGTTATACGCCCGAGATGAGGGAGGTGCGGGGGGAGTTGGTCAGGCAGGCTATTCGGGGAGGAGGGGAGAGGGAGGCGGGTGTGGTGGTGGTGGATACTATTGAGGGGGCGTTGAAGGAGGCTGGGGAGTTGATTGCAGTTGGGGTACGGCCGGAGCAGTTGGTGGAGTGAGTTATTTCCCCCCCTTCCGAGCGAAGAACTTCCATCTGCTAATATATCTTGTAGGCTCGGAGAACTGGTGATCCCCGAGACCGCTGCTCACTCACACGACAGCCAGGCTGGAGCTACAAAGCGGGACAAGCTCGCGCAGTGGCTCCAGACGGGCAATGTCATTTACAAGAGCGTCGGGTTGGGGTTGATGGACTTGTCCATTGGCATGCATATTGTCAAGTATGCACAGGAAAAGGGGGTTGGGACTCAGGTCCAGGGATTCTAAGGCATCTTCCGCACTGCTCCCCCGGGTAATGAGTTAGAAGTCAGTACTCGCAGATAATGAAAGCCCACGCGTTTTCCACAGCACCCACCGCGGGCCACCGGTCTTCACTTGTCCAACGCAACTTAGATTCTTGGCGTGTATGCCCGGGATAGGGGTAATCACAAGCCAATGTGTTACATTGGCCAGGATGCATGGGCTACAAATGTAGCTCCGGCGTTACTTACAGGCACTACAAGCCACTTTGGGTAAGTACCTATAACCCAGGGCCACCTGCCCTTGATTTTAGGGGTCTTGAAGATCCCCTGACCTACACTTAGTCGTAGGGTACCAGCCAATGTAGGGCATTCATTGACTAGTGAGTGATTCCTCGCCTCTCGATTAGCCGCCGACTCGTTGGGCGCAGTCTCCCCCGGATCTCGAAGTCCGCCTCCGGCAGCCGAGCGGCGTCAAGTGGCACTGCGGACATGATGACGGGCACTGAGAGGGATACGTTGCCTGCGAGGATGGACGAGTATTTGTGCTTGGAGTCGTGGGTGAGTAGGGGGCCACCTTGGTACTGCGGATCGACTGCAATTGGCCCAGTTGGAACACTCCCACCCAGGCAAACACGCCCCAACGCGCCGTTCCGTTGGCTAGCGTGTCGCAGGCAGCACTGCAGGCAAGGCGCGGGGAAACCGTCGGGCTGTGTGGCATGCACATGAGTGCGTATTTTCGCCGTGGCAGGCTCCCGACGTTATAGATTCCACCCTCTCTCCGCTCTCCGCTCCCTCCACCTCAAAGTGCCTCCAAATGTAGGAATTGAGTGTGTTGAATATACACTGGAATGGCGTCTTCATCGAGCCAAGGCGCCGCACGGGTCTGGCCAGGCTTCGCCCTCGGCTGGGTCAACAGAAAAGCTCGCCCGTCCGACATGAGGAGAAGGATGCTGGGGGAATACATCGCCGGCATCGGGATGATTCAGGTGAACGAGGAGAGGCACCAGAATAATCTTCCTGCTTTCCGATATGCCACCATCGTGTAAGGAGGTAGTCCCGTCGTAGTCCACGCCCGCGTGGACACCAAGGACCCAGAGACTGCCCAGTACATCGGCAGTCACGCTTTTATACAGAACGTCAAAGCGGATTTCAAGGCCCTTCGCGACTCGTACCATGACCCCGTCCTAGCACGACTCTCCCTCGCCCCGACAACCGAGACAGAGACTCCCGTCGGCCACACAATCGCCGATGGTGTCTCACAGTGGTACATAGTGGACGAGGAGACCGAGGGGCTCGTCTATCTCGAGCTCAAGGCCTTCTTCCGGGCCGGCGAGGGCGACAAGGAACACTTCCAATTCTGGGATCCGCTGAAGAACAAGATCTGCCGCGCCGCGTTCCTCGGAAACGAGCAGCCACAGCCACCATCGCCCGATCCACTCCCGTCCAACCTCGAGGCCGCCATGTCCGATCTGAGTATTGCAACCCCCCCTGCGCCAACCGTGGTGTGGGTGAAGCTTGAGCTCAAGTTAGACAAGAAGACCAGCAAGCCTGTGCAGTTCATCACGGAAACCGGGAAGGAGAAGCGTACGGGATGGGAGAAGTGGGAAGCGAAGAGCGACGAGGACAGACAGGCTTTCTTATGCGTAGAGCCGAAGACGGGCACCGAATACTGGGCGGAATACCTGCCCGGGGATTGGGTACTGTTGAGGCGGAAGAGCTCGAGCGATAGGCCTATCCAGTTTCGTAACGCGGATGGGGACGAGATTGAGACGAAGGAGGCGAAGTGGATCGCTGGTCGAGGCGAGAGCTTCTTTGCATATATGGACGGGGGCCGTGCCTACTTGGCCAAGACGCTTCCACCTTGAGCTGGTTCGTCGCTCTCTTCCTTCATAAGCCAGTCATTATCCAGAAGTTCCCGAACTGAAGACCTATGCGCGGGATTCCTCTGTAATAATGCCAGGAGCATAGGCCGGAAGCCGTCACGGAGCTCAGTCGGGATCAGCTCGTTCATCTCAACGCATTCCGGGTCATCAAGCGAGGCGATCCGCTCCTCGTATTCGCCAAGGCGGTACACGCACCCCCCAAACGCGCATTGCATAAGCGGGACTCCATCGGTGAGTATGAAGAAGATCTAGACGAGGCAGCTAGTTAGAAGCAGGGGCGCATAAATAAGGAGTAGTTCTAGAAATCGTACACATAGCCCAAGATGCCAACTGTCAACCTTGAACGGAAAGCTTGTTGTCGCGTCCTGGTCGAGAAGCTCTGGCGGCAGCATAGTACCACTGGGGAAGTGGGACCGGCTGTACTGACCACCGTCGGCGGGGCGGAAAGAATACCCGAGATCGAGAATCTTTGCACTCCCCTCGCCGAAGCCGATATCAACCGGCTCAGTGACGTGGGTGGGGAGCGCTGGGTGTGTGGGCTGGCCGTCCTTCCTACGGACCTCGTGGACGAGGGGTGATTCGCGTGCGAGGTGGTCCTCGATCTCATCGCCGGGCGGCGGGGGTAAGGCGATGTTCCCGGGATGGATGTCTAGCGGAGAGAGCTGGGTTAGTCTTGGCTTCTAGACGTCTTGGTAGAGAGGGCAGATACGCGCTGCCTACCCCCGTGAACTATCCCCATGTCATGCAACTCAACAAGCCCGCGAACCAGATCCCGGACACACCGCTTCCGTCGCGCCGGAGTCAGGGGCAGATCAGGGCCCTCGATGTGTTCGCCCGGAGTGGACAGGCGGCGCAGGTCGGTGCCCGTCGTCGGGTAGACGATGGCGTTGAATTCAACGCCGTGGTATCTTGGATCTGCAGAGTTGATGTGATGAGGAATCCGGAAATGGTCGCGGATTATGCAAAGATACGGGCTGCTGCTATGGTCCCGGACGAACTGGGCCATGGGGAGCTCGTTGCGCCTCGAGCGGCTAAGGAACTTGACTGTCATGTGGGCTCTATCACGGCTCGTCAGCGAAACACGGCTGTAATGGTGGGGGGTCCGATTGCTCACCCAGACACCGGGTCCCTGGTCAGCCAGCACCAGTCGCCCAGGCGCAGCCGAAGCTCGTAGCCGCCGTAGGTCCGGCCGAGGTAGACCACGGGCTGCTCACACCAAGCCCACCGCTCGAGGAGGTAGGTGTCCCTCCAGTAATTGCCGCCATGGGTAAATGTGAGGTGCTGGTCGAAGAGCGGAGGACTGGGGGGGATCCGACACGTCGTCGTCGCCCTGGGTGTCTTGGACGCGCGCATGCTCAGACGGCTGGAGTCAGTGGAGTGCAAATGCCGCGAGGCTCTTGAGGGGGGTGTGTTGCTGCTAAGCCGCGCCGTGCCAGCCCTGGGCAGCTTGAATAATGGCTGGTTGGCGCGCAGCACGTGGGGCGCCATTGTCTCGATAATCTGCGATCGTCAGGTCATTGTTGCTTCCGAGCTCATCCCTACCTACACTGTATGCGTGACACGGGGTCACGTGTTTTAGGTGTAACACGAAACCACGTGACCTAAGCTGAGATTAAGTTCATTGTCATAGGCTCTTTGGGGGTGGACAGTGCAGCACGATGTAACTGACCTTGCACTATAAGTAGTGGGCTGGGCATGCAGCCGGGGGTGTTTGGTGCTGGTTCCTGCTGCATCTATAGCTGTGCCGTGATTCAGTTGACGTTGATATACGGAATATTCTATCGGTGAACGACCCGACCGAGGCAATAGATGTTGGTAGGGCTCTACACAGAAACATGCAATCCACGACAATATTGCAGCCCAACCCGCCGTATCTACCTCCATCCCACCACGATTCACCTTCACACACAAGCCCCGGGTTTTCCCACCTGCTGCGTACTTGCTCGTCCTATCGCAGTTGGGGCTCATCTACACCCCAAAATGGGAAAAGTCCGCCGGCTTTTCTCCCAATTCCATACTAGGGCGTCGTCGGAGTCGACATCATGCATGCCGACTGCTGCTTCGCCGGACCCGGCGCCTTCAGGAAGCGCCGTTCAAACAACAAAACCATCATCAACACTTGCCCAACCGGGAACGGACCCCATCTCCGATACGGCTGGAACGTCTGTCCAGCGTAATGCGGCGTTAGAGAACCTCCCCGCCGAAATACGCCGCGCGATTCTCGAAGCTCTGGATTATAAAAGCCTACGGGCCTTGGCCCATGCATCTCCAACCTTTCACCAGCAGTACCGCCTGGACCGGAGGTCTTTGCTCCGTGGATGCCTGCAGAGGACGCTGGGTGCGGCCGCCGTCGATGCCTGTGCCGCCTACCGATCTAGCCCGGAGTCTTTCTCGGACGAGCGCACCAAGGACTCAGTCGCCGAGTTCCTCAAGACGTACAGGGACCGACGCTCTTCGGCAACGTATTCAGTTTCGGACGAAGCACTCACCGAAAATGAGGCCGTGGCCATGGTTGCATTTCACTTTACCGTCATCGAGCCCCTCTTTGAACGCTTCACCATCTGGGCGCTGGGCCATCTCGCCAACGAGACGGGGGGGTCGCCGCATCACAAACCGCTCAGCACAACCGAAGAGGCACGTGTCATGCGCGCCATGTATCGCTTCCAGCTGTGCTGCAATCTCTTCCACGAACGCCGCGACCAGTTCATGCAGCCGCTTCACTTGGGCTCCATCGACGTCGTCAAACTGTTCTTTTGCCTATTTGAGCCCTGGGAGGTTGAAGAGGTGGTCTGCATTCACGCCTTTGCCAAAGACGAGTTCGACCGCATCTTCCGCGACATCCACGGGGACGTGAGCCAGGAGAATCCCAGGTTCGCCGACCAGCCGCGCCCACCAACGCCAAATGGGGCTTTTGACTTTGATAACGCCTGTCAGTGTATCCTTCTTTGCTTTCCACACCGTGACCAGTCTCACTCCCGCATATAGGTCGTACGGGCAGATATACTGATTCTGTAAACGCAAACAAACAGGGGAAAGGAGTAACTGGTTAGGAGGGACAGTCATGTGCGGCTTCGAGCTCTTGCACACCGTCTTATTCAAAACGAGGGACCACGAGCACTTGGTCACTACTATGCAGAAGAGCATCTCGCTGGGAGGACAGCTCTTCGACGGCGCCTTGTCCGAGGGTACGCAGTGGGCACGACGCAACGAGCAGCTCTCGGAGAGGGACTTGAAGCAGCGAGCGCGCGACCCGCTGCCGTTCGTGGGGGACCTGGAGCCGGCTACACACGGATCTTGTCCCCCGCTGGCGTGGACTTTGGTATGGAAGGGGACCTACAGCAATCTGTACGGCGACCATCTCGAGGACCAGATGCGTCGCTGGGGTTATGTCATGTGGGACGCGGCGCGGCTCGAGACGGGATGGGGAAAGCACTGCTGTTGAGGCAGTGGGGTAATGATTGGGATCCACGAGAGATGGCATTCTAAGTACGGAATACCTTGGGTACATAGCTCGGACGTGCTTGTGCTTGGTCAACTTGACCAAGAAGGTATGACAGCCCAGCTTCGTCGAGTACGTGCTCCTGTGATCGACGTGTCGAACTCCGGAAACTCATTCGCTCTGATAATACAACACGATTACTATTATCCTGTCAAGCCACTCCAATTGAACCTCAACTGTGAGAATACTACAACTAAAATCAGGTGCCTATCGCTGTTGCATTTAACACAATGCCCCAGCAACCAAGTAACGTTTGACGTGGGGCAAACCAATCATCCAACTCCACAGACAACCTGAAACCCGAATCCTCAGGTACCTTTACAACTCGGACTCAAGATCCCCAATTGGAGATACCCCACAGACAGCCAGCTTGATGACACAGTTACACCATCCGTTTTCATAAGCAGAGGGTCAGTCAATCCCACCCCCAATGCCACAAGCTCACCACGAAAACTCACCAAACGAACAGATCAACGGCCACCTTATACGACCCAACCAACACCCCCCGGTCAAGAACCACCACCATGCCTCCTCCAATAACAAAACCCGCCCTCCTCCTCCACCTCCTCACCGAAACCCCCGCCGCCCTCTCCTTCCTCTTCGCCCCCACCGCCCAACTCCCCGGCGCCTCCCCCGACGCCAAGCTCATCCTGCGCAACCTAGGCGGCTTGCTCATGGCGACCAATCTCGTCTCCCTTGTCGTGCTATTCACCACCAGGCCGGAAGAGGAAGATGACAAACTCACAGCCATGATCTGCGTCTGTCTAGGGACGTACCACGTCTGGCCTCTCTACCGCGCCTGGGCGAGGATGATGAGAAGCGGACGGCCGGGGCAGGGGCAGGAGAAGAAGGTGCTGGGGGGGCCGGTGGTTCATTTTGGGGTTCATTTGTTGTGTCTGGGTGCGCTTGTTGGGGGTGGGGTGGTTGCGTTGCTGGGATACTAGGTACGAGTGAATCTTGCATTGTATCCAGCATTGGTTGAGATCAAGAGTTTTAGATCGAACACAAAACTAGCTCCGGAACAGCCTCAAACCCTTCTCCTCAACACCCACGCCGCCCATCTCCTCATCCGACCCGCCCTCCTCCTCCTCCTCTTCTCTCAACTCCATCTTCTGCCCAAACAGCGTCCCAAACAGCCGGTCCACCGCATGCTCCTCCCACGACCGGCGGTCCTCGGGCGCCATAAAGTTCTGCAGCTTCTCGTGCACCGTGTACCGGATCTTGCGCCCCTTGCTGGCTCGCCGGTCGACCTGCTTGCGCGTCTTGGTCTCCTTGAGCGCCGCCCACCGCACCGTCGCGACCGACTCGCCCGGCGCGCCCGTGTCGGTGCTCCGCTGGTCGACCAGCTCCTTGAGCAGCAGCTGGTAAAAGTCGGCGTCGTCGTAGATGTCGGCGTCCTCCTCCACCTTCTTGGCGGCCTGCGCCGGCGCGCACGACCGCGGTGTCCGCGCGCGCTTGACCAGCCGCTCCGAGCTCAGGAGCTGCTCGTCCAACGCCGAGACGAGCGATTGGGTGTCCGAGTTGACTAGTTTTCGCGTCGAGAGACCCGCGTTGCTCTTCTTCACTCGCTCCGACCACTTGTCCAGGACCTTGCGTCTGTGCGACAGGGCAACTTGCTCCACGGCTTGCATGTTCTCCCAGATGGTCTGGCTCGGCGTATCAAGGTCGATTCCGCGTTTCCTCTTTTTCCCGACCTTGGCCCTGCTGTTCTCCGGCATGAACGTGTGCCTGACACTGGCGATCGTGTTCCATAGTTTGACGGCCGCGTCTTCGGCCGCTTGGTACGCTTCCGTCCCGTTCTCGGGGCTGTTGTTGTCGACCACGCTGAACGAGTTTGCTGCCACGAGCGCCTTCTGCAGCCGGATGCGCAGGTTCAGGATCGAGTCGTATGCTCGGCGCTGCACACGGACTGCCACGCCCTTTTCTGCGTCTGCTTTGGCGGCCTGCGACATGGCGGCCACGATGCTCTTCTGGCCTTCGGTTGCCATCTTCCGCAGTTGGGCGCGTTCATCATCGCCGTCGTCAGACTTTGCGTCTTCATTCTCATCTTCATCATCGTCTTCCTCCTCCTTATCTTCATCTTCATTTTCGTCTTCATCTTCATCTTCATCCTCCTCCTCGTCGCCCTCATCTTCTTCGTCCTCGTCCTCGTCCTCGTCCTCGTCTTCTCCAGACACCTCGGCCTCTAGATCAAGGAGACGTGCGCCATCTTCGTCGAATTCGGAACCCTCCTCAGACGCCTCCGACTCGTCATCTTCGATATCGGACCCCTCCTCCTGTCCAGCATTCTCGTCACCCGAAGAAGACATGAAGTCTGCAGCAGTCGGTCTCTTTTTGATGCGCCCATTCGGCGCCTTTGGTTTGGAGCTGCCGCGGAAGACAAAGTCCTTGAGATTTTCATCGTCGCTCTCGCAGAGGGCATTGTCGCTGCTGATTTCGCCGTCGTCCTCGATGTGGTCGGCCTCGAGGTCCGCTGTCTCTGGGTCGTCGAATTCTTCGCTCCCGTCTCCCTCTCCGTTACTGTCTTCCTCTTCTTCTTCTCCATCTTCTTCGCTACTCTCCTCTAGGGCGGCCCTGCTGACGCGCGAGCCTCGGTATTCGGGACCTAGTGAGATGGCGTCTTTTTGTCGGAGCTTGCTCTTCCTGCATCACCGGATTAGATATGGCTTTGATGGAAGTGTCTGTCAAAGCCGACATACCCAACATCGACGTAGTGTTCCGTCCCGGCGAGCTCGTCGCCCGACTCTTCACTGCCGGTCTCTTCATCGTTGTCGGGAGCTTCGTTTTCAATGTCGAAGTCTGGCAATCAGATTAGCTTGACACCCATGATCAGTATAGAGGCGTAACCAACCTTTTGCTATTTTCTCCTCAAATTCGGCAAACCGCCGAGGGCGGCCCTTGCGAGTGGTCGACATGGCAGGCAATCGACTGTTTGGATGAGAGCAGACAGAGATTCTCGACGGGCACCACCCCACATGGAAATTTTTAGGGGATCAGAATGCGACCAAATTTTGGCGGTGGCCGATGGCAGAACATGCCGCTGCAGCACAGTGGGGTGCTGTGGGACCTCAATTACAGGGGTTGTCTTTTTTTGTCTCACCCGAGTCGCTACGGCCAACTTCTCTCTGTGTATGGGTGTCATAGTCGCCATCTTTCCTGCTTGTTGCTTTTAAAACCCCATATAATGTGCTCTTCGATTGATGTTGACGAGCTGGTAACCACTTGACTACCCCGCGCCGTCTGACGGTGTTGGAACATCTACGCCAGAGTAAGGTCCTCGCAGGAGGACGCGGCGGAGGACAGGGGGTGGCTTACTACAAGGGTAGTAGTCACGTGGTCTAGGACCTCGAGGCTGGCTGCAAATATCCGCGCCCCCTCATTCACCCCCCCCGTCCGAGAAGAAGAGATCATCAATCAGAACCACCAATTTGCACGTCCCTCTCAAGGAGAGGGTATTTGCCCTGTGTTTCTAATGTATCGCGATACCTGGTATTTCCTACAGACGGGCTTCTTGAATTTCGACCACGCGCATCTCAAGCGCACACCTGATCGTCTCTCGCAACGAGTACCGCGTTTCCGCTCATCCATCGAGTTATCGGTCTCAATTCCTAACGATCATAGGTTCCAAAGCCAACCAAGAGTGACCACAACATCTTTCTAGGTGAGCAGCCGCCGACCATACACTCAGGACAAACGTAGACTCATCCCAAGTCTTTCGCCAGCACATATCTCCAGAGTGATCAGTGTCCTGTTAAACTTCCAATAGTTGATTTTTTGGACGGTTGACACACCTGTATTCGTCGAGGGTGAAGGGTTTTTGCCATTTATCCACAGCTTTACGTGTTGTTGAGCCACGAAGACGGAGCCGGTCAATCGAGTCAAGAAGCACAAGCTGATCCTGGGAGCAGAGCCTGGTCAGGGTATCGCTCGCAAAGGCGACTCAGAGGGTGTAATAATTGAATTGGGGGGACGAACGGTAACTGGTCTCAAAGAAGTGGTGTCGGTCTCAGTAAGACAACTTAAGAAGCATGATGATAGAAGCTTCTTGATTCATGCTACATGTGTCTAACTTGGATCCCGCCTAGGGCAAACGAGGCGCAGAGCGTCTGCAAATCATGGCTGAGAAAGAGTAGCAAACGGAGAGTGTTGGTCCAGATTGGTATCATTGAATCAAAATTGCTTTTAGTGATTGACAGTGCCCGTAGACCCTACATCGCCAATCATGGATATCTTCCAAGGTTACCTAACAGAGCCTGCTATGTCTCTTCGAATAAGATCATAAGGAAATGCGCCCAAATCCGTCTTGTTCAATGCGCCGTTATGCCTGGTCATCTGAATTGCGCCTTGTATGTGTGTCTGAGTTGAGCTGACATCGCCGGCAAGAACCTGTAACTTGTCAGCGGTCCGACATGCCAGTTTTCGAATGCAATCAGCCTTTACCTCATCCTGGGCTAGAAATAGTGCCAATCCAACGATCCAATTGCTGATCGAGGACTGCATGTCCAAGCACGATATGGCCTCCCTCAGCGATTGCGTGCAGGCAATCTTGTACTGAAGGGCAAGTTGAATAAAATATGGTCCCTTGTGTGGCATACATTGCGATAGACATTGCGACAGATGGCGGCACGCCACAAGAAAGAGGCCATCCAGAGAGTTACTGTTGGTAAAGGCCAATTGTACAAACTGCTTGTTCAGGTCCTGTACTCCTGGACGGTTCGTCCTATTGCGTTGCAATTTTGAACAGGGCACAACGTCTTGCATGTCTATCTCAGGTTAGCTGCTTGGGGATACCACCAAATACATACCCCGACTTGGCAGAGTTCCACTTACAGTAGTCCAGAAGAAAGTCCTCGGTGGAGTTGAGGCGCCTGGCAAAACTCCCGAAGGGGTCTCTTCGGTCCGTCGCCAGGAGCCCAACAGGGCTTGAGATGAGGGGGGTCTCTACCTCGGCGGCGAATGCTTTCTTTTCATCTTCGGAGCCGGTTCTCGCGGCCTGGTACTCGATGAGTCTCTGTCGCCTCACCTTGGCATGGGCCTCGCGGGCTGCATGCGAGTGAACCCGGCGGCGTTGCGATGCAGTCGATGCAGTCGATGCTACGCCAGGGGCTTGGGAATAAGGTGAGTGAATAAACTCAATTTCAGTTCTTGTTCTGGGCATGTTGGTCGTGATTCAGACGTGTGAATTATCATTGTCCGCCAGGGCTTGCATCATGTGTTGGTGATAATACTGGCCGACCTCATGGAACTGTCGGTGTAGCATTTGTCAGCTGCTGCCAAGATTTGCTCTTTCCAGATCAAGCCTAGAGTAACTACCAGGTAGGTTGAGGGCCCCGAAGTCCTGAACAATGCGGTCTGTGACTGACATTATGCCCGTGCTCGACGACATGCGACGGTTGGCCAGCTTGGGGCGGACAAGAAGCCGCATCGTCGTCGTTGTATTTCGCATTTGTCATATCTAGCATTTATCAGCAGCAAAGGACGCTGCCAAGAGTTACTCTTTCCACTTGAGGTATACTTACCGATGCCTGGGAATTCGGTTGCTTCTTCTAAGACGGTACTGTCGGGTTACCCACAAGTGGATGAGATATAAAGTGCTTCAACTTCCCAAGAGATGGACGGCTCGTAAACTGATTCCATACCAGCTCAGACCCATCTCGCAACACACAACCCAACGTTTCCACTCAGCCACAAACCAGCCCCTTCCACGTCATGTCCGGCCCCGAAGTCTCGATCCCCAAGGGCTCTTTGGTCCTCATTACCGGTGCAACGGGTCATGTAGCAGCCCACACAGCCAAACAGTTTCTTGAACGCGGCTACCGAGTCCGCGGGACCGTCCGAGACTTGCAAAGTGCGGCATGGCTGACTGAAGATGTCTTCAAGGCGTTTGCCGACAGTGGCCTTCTCGAGCTCGTCCATGTCCCTGACCTCGGCGCCAAACACGCGTTCGACCAAGCGATCAAGGGAGCCTCGGCCATTGTCCATATTGCGTCGATCCTCACTTTCGCTGATGATCCCAGCCAAGTCATTCAACCGGTTGTCGACTGCGTAACCTCAATTCTCGAGGCCGCGCTTGGCGAGCTATCGGTAAAGTCATTCGTTTATACCAGCTCCATCGCCGCCGCCGTGGATATCAACCCAGGCGGCGTAGCTGCCCACGTGGGACAAGACTCGTGGAACGACCATGCGGTCGAGCTTGCCTACGCTCCACCGCCACACCGTGACACCTTTGATCGTGGCCACGCCGTCTACCAGGCCAGCAAGGTCGCGGCAGAGAAGGCTGTGTGGGCCTTTGCCGAGAAGAACAAGCCTCACTATTCCGTCAACGTCGTCAGTCCTTCCACCGTGCTTGGCGAGGGCCTTGTCAAGAGACATTTGGAAATCCCTTATCCATGGATCAAGAACCTGTACGATGGCAATGAGGAAATCGGGGCTCTGTTTCAAGCCAGTGAGTAATCCCGACAACGATTGATACTTCCCTGGCTCACGTCACTGACGCACGTAGTCATCCACATCGACGTCAAGGACGTCGCGCTGCTTCACGTCGCTACAACGCTGGACCCAGAATGCAATGGCGCACGGCTGCAGGCCTGGGGCGAGTACTGCAATATGAATGACATTCTCGCCATTCTGCGGAGGATGTATCCCGGGCGAAAGTTCAGGGATGACTTCTCGAATCAGACAAAGCTTGAGATCACAACCGAGTACGGTCAGCAGCTGGCCTTGTTGAAGAAATGGGGAGGACAGGAAGGATGGACAACGCTGGAGCAGAGTGTTGCCGACGAGATGAAGGGGGTGAAGAGGTGGTTCCCCGAGATTTGAACAAAATATCCCACTCCCATGTCTCGCCCCATGAGACTAGTCGTTAGGATACTCAGAGGCAGCGCTCTCAACAACGCAAGGCCTCAATGGAAAACCCCGTGCTTCAAACCCTGGTATTTGGCAGCCAGTTCCTCAAGTATTCCAGCATGTTGATTGTCTCCCCTTTCAGACTGTGTCTCTGGAGGCTAACAGTCAGTTTCGCGCGGCTGAACACCCTCTCGCACTCTGAATCGCGTGGGCACGCCGTGGGCACGCATTTTCCATCGCAGGTGGGCAGGGCAACCCAGGGGCTGGGCTTGGCTGAGCTGGGTGGAAAAAAACAAGTTTGGTCAGTCTTGGTTTTATTGCGTTTTTGCGCGATTCAGCGGGAGCCAGCGCCAGAGTGGTGGTCAGCCAGAGAATAAAAGAGGGGATGTTTAGGGTTAGGGTAACTTTTGTTGTCTGTTATGGTTGAGTGGGTGGGAGGTAGGGTTGTTATTTGACTGGGAGGTGGGCTGGGCCAGGGTTGGGGTTAATGATGGCTAGCAAATCGAGCCAAACAACGCAACGCGAACCTGAGGCTCTCGATCATCACCACCATGTATCCCGCAACCCGAGATTCACTACCAGGTAGGTACCCCAGATTCATGTATCATGGAAATATAACAACATTTATCAAACTCGAACCACAGTATCATGGTTTAAATCCACATAAACACAATTCATCATGAGATCCCACATCCACCGCCGGTTCATCCACACCACTGGGGGACTTGGCCATGAAAACCCTCTGGTAAGTCTCATCGCCCCCATCCATCTCAACCAACCCACCCTCCTTTCTAAACAACCGGGCCCCCCCCAACCTTTAGGGCCTCCCCCAAAAAGGCACCATCCCCCGTTTCCAGCGCGGCCTCCCCCAAAAGCGACCCATCAAGGGCGTCTCCCACATCATCGCCGTCTCCTCAGCCAAAGGCGGCGTCGGCAAGAGCACCATCGCCGCCAACCTCTCCCTCGCCTTTGCCCGCCTGGGCTTGCGCGCGGGGATCCTCGACACCGACATCTTTGGCCCGTCCATCCCGACGCTCTTCAACCTGACCAACACCACGCCCAAACTCACGCCGCAGCACCACCAGCTCGTCCCGCTGACCAACTACGGCGTCAAGACCATGTCGCTCGGCTACCTCCAGGAAGACGAGGCGGCGCCCGTGGTCTGGCGCGGACCCATGCTGCTCAAGGCCGTGCAGCAGCTGCTGCACGACGTGGACTGGGCTGCGGTGGGCGGGGTCGACGTGCTGGTGCTGGACTTGCCGCCGGGGACGGGGGATATCCAGCTGAGTATTGCGCAGCAGGTGCCCGTGGACGGGGCCGTGGTGGTGACGACGCCACACGTGCTGGCGGTCAAGGACGCGATTAAAGGGGTGGGTATGTTTGGGAAGGTTGGGGTGCCCGTGCTGGGGCTGGTGCAGAATATGGGCGTGTTCAGGTGTCCGTGCTGTAGCGAAGAGACGGCGGTTTTTGGGGGTAATGAGAGGGTGGTCAAGATGTGTGAGGAGCATGGGATTGAGTTGTTGGGGGATGTGCCGCTGCATCCGAATATTGGGGAGGATGGGAGTCGGGGGAAGCCGACGGTCGCGGCCGAGCCCGAGTCGGAGCGGGCAGGGGTGTTTATGGATGTTGCGAGAAAGTTGGCGGCCAAGGTTGGGTTGGAGGTGAGCTGAGGGGGTCTCTATCTCTCTAGTATGTGACTCGGGCAGGGGTTTGTTTGTATTAGATGTATGAATATATGTTTGGTCTACGGGGGAATGTAGTTGTACAGTATTATTCGTAGAATCCCTTCGGTTGCGCAAACTCGTCCTCACGGCAGGCAGTGGTAGCAAAAATTGAAGGACAGGGTATCTCATTATACATGTATGTACATACCACGGCTAAGTCTAAGTCTGTCTCCTGGGCCGTCGCTTCCATCCGCCGCGAGGGCCAATGAAGCAAAGCTAGGCAAGGTTGGCATCCAAACCACGTTAGCCTCCGTCTGAGAATGAGAGCAGCTGGGGACGAAAGAAAGGTAAAGCGAATTCATCCCAAACCGGAACTCCAACCTATGGGTGTCGCCTTCCTTCCGATAAAACCGAACGCCAGCGTCGTCGCTTTGCTTGCGAAGGCGCGCTTCTCTTGCGCTCCAAGCCGTGATGACGTCTCTGAAAGAAAGATGCGCTCCAAGCCGTGATGACGTCTCTGAAAGAAAGAAGACCATGTTAGTCTAGTCCACATCTTCGTTGGGTTGGTAGACGTGGCGGGTTCGGGTAACGTCTTTGCGCATGGACTGGCCAGAGCCTGTGAAGCCAACTAGACGCATGTTAGCAATGTCGGTTTAGGATAGAGGGACTTTAGACTGCTTACCCCGACCGTGGATGCCGTCTGGCGTGCGAAACATGCTATCCTTCTTGGTCGTCGACTTGCCAAACTTCCCCTTGGTGGAGAACTCCTGCCACTTGTTCTTGCCCTTCTCGAGCTCCTTGGTCGCCTTGATCTTCTTGAACTTGGGCCGCGGCTTGTCGTCATTGTTCTCCGCGGCACCCTGGTTCGCCGCCTGGGCCTGTGGATACATGTCAGCGGCCGCGGACAGAACGATGCCGTTGCTTGGTTGCGTCGGGGTGAGCGAGGACGGGCTGGCTGTTGTGGCCGTCGAGGCAGCGGCGCCGGTGGTGTTGGTCGCCACGGCAGTGCCGTCGGCCTTGCGCTTCTGTGCGACCGGTCGGATGTCCTTAGCACGCAGGGTCTCGACGGTATCGTAGCTCTTGAACTTGACCGTGTAGATGGGTGCCGTGGACGACCCAGTCACCGAGGTGATGCGCGCCGCGTAGAAGCCCTTGTCGCCCGTGACCCATTTTGCCAGGACGTTGTCGTTGACCTGGTATGCGATGATCTCGAGCTCCTTCTCCTTCTCCTCGACGGGGGCGGCCTTCTTGAATGCGGGGTGGGTCTCGCGGGACCATTTCTGCTCCGCCGGGGGTGGTGACGCTGCCCTCTTGGGTGCGGCTCTCGCGGCTTCGTTTTTGGGCTTGAGTTCGGCGAGGGAATCGTCGAGGAGCTGCATCATCTGCTCCAGCTCGCTCTTGAGGCCTAGCAGTTCGGCATTGTCAGGGTCGTCCCTAAGGGAAACGCCAACGAGTTCGAGCTGTCGCCGTGTCAGCCGTGTCAGCCATGATTTCAGCGCTGTAACGATCTGCGACAATTTGCGACCGGACATACCTGGCTCTCATACTCCTTGCGATCTGCCTCAAGCTGTGCGCTCATTTTGATACAAGATTGCGTTGTCAACGGTGGGAAACGAGCAACTCTTCAACTTTGCGCGTGGCGTGCGACGTGTGTGGTGGGGTTGAGATGCAAGGCTGCTGTCAGAGGATGAAGCGGCGGTTGACTCGAAGTCTTGACCGGGCACTTCCGACTTCGAGTTCCTTGGATGGCCGACTTTCTAGGTTAGTAAGCACGGACCACGCCACCACTCACTAACAGCGAGACAGGGGTAAAACTTACATAGAACAGTGACCATACGGAGTACTGTACACGGAATGGTATGGACAGGTTCGACAAGTCAGGATACTATTACGGTCTTTCGGCATCGCATTCACTTTGATTTAGGAACGACCCGCAAACCACATTGAAGTTTTACCCGTGACATCGATAGCTTTGGCGGATGCGGCACCCCAGGTCCCTTCCGAAGAACCACCCGAGTCGGATGGAAGACGAGAGTACCTAAGGTACGTTTCGGAAATACACGGCGTGTGTTACGGCTCTGGTTAACGTGTCACCTGCTCGTGAGTTCCGGACGGGTGCTGTGCGAGACTATAATCATGTTTTTTTGTATCGATGTATGAATTAGCCATATATTCCGCACATACATACCAAGTATGGTACACCTCCACAATGATGCCGGCCAATGGCCACGATGAAATTGAAGCACAAGACAAACACGTTGATTCCCTGGTTTGCCATGTGAACCCCTTGTCCTGCGCACCGGTGCGGGTCGGGATTCTGGAAGGGTTGCACGAGGTGGGGATGCAATGGCACGTTGCACCAATTAGCGACCAGCTGGCTCGAACGCTTCCGTCACCGCTTTGGTCTTCTCGGCCGGAGCGATTCAACGGCCCAAAACCCTTCTTTTAACTCACTGATCGAGCCAACCGATTCCTCCGAAAACAGCCGGCCAAATTCCCCTAAACCTTCCAGACCCAATTACTTGGACAATAGTTGTCAATTGGTTGCACCAGTCTCGCCGTGGACCAGAACGAACGCCCCGATCGCGACCTGTAAACAATAATCCGGATCAAAACCCCCCGCACTTTATGACGAACTGTCCAGGACGCTCTCTCTGATTCGATCCCCTCGCCAAAAGCTCGGCGATCACCTCGGGCACGCTTCCTTCGCTTGCCCACAATCCAACACGACAATTCGCCCTCGGCCTCGACATTACCAGTTCACACCGGGGCGGTATTTTGGAAACGCCGCTCAGGCAAGTAAGGGCTTTGGGGAGAAATAAGGCGCAGCAGCAAAGAGTCGGCCTGTCATGGCGAAGGACAGAGACAGCGATGCGTTGGGCGCCAACCAATCAAAAAACCTCGACCTGGCCGACCAACCACAGCAGCAGCACCCTCCGCAACAACCTCACCGAGCGAAGAGCCAGAAGCACGTCGTCGGAGGTGCCGCAGGGGGGCGTCTACATAAACGGGTCCCGTCATCGAAAGGCCTCCAGAAACACCATGCCTCGGCATCGACAACTAAGTTGAATCGCAAACACGGGTCGCTTTCCCCTGATCGAGGAGGCGGCGTTGGAGCGGCTCTTGCGTCGCATCACCACCGCCGCGCGACATCAGAGCTGAGGCTGACGCACGACCCGTCGTCGACCAATCTCAAGAAGAACACTTCGCAGACAAATTTGAAGCGCAATCGCTCTCAGGTCGAGGTCGGAAAGAGGACCAAGTCGACGACTACCCTCCAACGTGCCGCGTCCAGCCCGGCCGTCAACAAGCTGAGGTCTTCGGGGAGTTCCAAGGTCCAATTCAACCTTGGCGACGAGGGACGCGACGAGGTGCACGACGAGGGACGCGACGAGGTGCACGACGAGGATAACGACGAGGATCAAGACGACGACGACGAGTGGGTAGATGCCAGCTCATCTGCCTCGCCTTTGCTTTCCCGGCGCGGCTCTGCCGTCAGTTCTGCCCACACAAACAACCCCCCGGCCGACGACGAGGATTCACCCGAGGGGTCGCCGACGCCACACGCTGAGCTTCAGCGCCAACTAGGCCACGGGATACAAAGCGAGACACAGGACACCGGGACACAGAACGGGGCACAGAACGGGGCGCAGAACGGGACACGGGGCGGCACGCGAAGCGGCGCGCAGAACGGCACAACAACCGGTGCACAAAACGGCGCACACAGTCCTCCTCGAAACAAACCCAGCCACAACCAGTACCTCGCATCCCGAATTCTCTCACGAACCTCTTGGCACGGTGCTCCGCCGATGATGTCGGCCGAAACCGCCTCAGCCCGACTGTCCCCACGGCAGCAGTCGCCTGCTAGCTCGAGTCTTGGCCAAAGCCAATATCTTCCCAATACTCCCGGCATCACACCCCAGGCTCGACCAGGCAGTAGCGGCAAGGCAGAGCTTACCTCTCGGTTTGTAGGGAACAATAGTCATGAGCCTGGGTCAGGCATTGGCGGTGAATCGTTTATTCTGGCTGCGGACAGAGCCGGGTTATCTCGGCCAGTGTCGAGTGGCAGGGATGCGCTTACTATGCCCAAACGACGGCTGTCCTCGGGAGCCCTGTCACAAGCTCGGGGAATCGACGTGTTGAACGCCCGGCAGGCCGCGGCCGAGGGCAATATCTCTGACGACGATGACGATGACGAGCGCACGACCCGGGTGTCGCGGCGCTCGCGGCGCAGCGGCGAGTACGTGGTGCCGAGAGAGATGAACCGAACACAGCAAAAGTTGAACCTCCAGAGGGCAAGCTCCAGTCTAGAGCCTGCGCACACCCACTCGGGGATGGGTATAGGCCCGCCGGGCGTCGCGGCCGGCGCAGGACCCTTGATTGGTGTACCTTCTACTTATGACTCCAGGGACCCGCGGATCAGCAAGACGCTGGAGCGGACCGGCATGGAATACCTCACCGTCCGGCGGCACCTAAACCCCGTCGCCCGATCCATCTCCCGCGTCATGCAGCTCCCCGGCCTCGAAAACAGCCGGCGCATCCCGCAACCACCAGGCGTATCGTCCTCCCGTCACGCGTCCCGCCTCTCGGAGCAATTCAACCCACACCACCACCACCACCAAAGAGAACCCATCACCCGCAACTCCAGCATGGCCGACCTAATCAACGGCGGCGGTCATCACTCCTCCTCCGGCAGGCGACCCCCCACGCCCCGAAGTACCGGCGGCGGCGGCGGCGGTGCCTTCTCGGCGCTCCAGAGCGGCGCCAGCTCGAGTCTTGGCACCGAAGACGACGACGATGACGACCATGACCACGACGATGGTGCTGGTGCTAGTCGGCGGATGCACGAACGGCAGGGGCCGGGGCCGGGACAACAACACCACCACCACCACCACGGGCAGCTTAGCGGGACCAGTCTGGTGGATGGGGCCGAGGATGCTGGGACTGTGGCGCTGTTGCGCATGATGTGGGATAAGAATATGGATTTGGGGGCGAGTCAGGATTAGGGAGGAAGAGAGAGGGCTGGCGGTCGCTGATAGCGCAGCCGCCGCAGCGAGTTAAAGGGGGTGGGTGTGAAAGATAGTGACAGGTGGTGTGTCACCGGCGACTTTGGTTGTGGAGGCGCCGAGGGAAATCTGACTGCTGTCGTTGATTTGGCCTGTGTCCGGGTACGGATTCGGGGTGGGTGTTTATCAACTTCTCTTCTGGGTCTGGGGATGACCAGAGGTGGTTTTTGCGTTTTTCTTTTTTTCTGGGGGCGTTTCTCGCTGGGGGTGGGAGAGACCGGACAAGGGGGGGGGGGTCATTACTTCTACGGAGAACAGCGAATATCTTCGTATGGGTTGAGAATCGGTTTTGGCGCGGGCGGAAGTGGGAGAATGCGACTCACAAGCGCAGTGATAGAACAATAGAGCGCTTTGACAAGTCTTTTGTCAACGGACGGTTTTGCGTTTGCATCATAGTGAAATGCATTTAACTACAGACATTGACAGCGAAAAAGACGTATGTTCCCCTATCCATCCTGCCTGCACTCACTCCCAACACACAAATAGACAACCTGGGCCCATACATAACCAAAACCTGCATGCATTGCTCGTTGAAGAATACATCGCCATCATGTCATTAAAGAGTAGATATACAAAAAAACAAAAAGCCACCCCTTTTTTCTTTTTTTTTGCTTACTCGGCAACCCAAACGGCCGCCATACCCATACCCGTGCCGATGCACATGGACGTAAGGCCAACCTGCTTGCCCGTCCTCCTCAGCTCATACAGCAGGGTGGACACCTGCCTGGCGCCGGTGCAGCCGAGGGGGTGGCCAAAGGCGATGGCGCCGCCCTTGGGGTTGATCTTCTCCTGGGGCAGGCCCAGCTCGTTGGCGCACCACAGGCACTGGCTGGCAAAGGCCTCGTTGATCTCAAAGATGTCGACGTCGTCCTTGGTGATGCCCGTGAGCTCAAAGACCTTGGGGATGGCCTTCCAGGGCCCGACGCCCATCAGCAGCGGGGGCACGCCGACGATGGAGGCGGCCACGTACTTGCCGAGGATGGGCTGGCCCAGCCGCTCGGCGGTGGAGCGCTTCATCATGAGCACGGCGGCGGCGCCGTCGCTGACCTGGCTGGCGTTGCCGGCGTGGATGGAGCCGTCCTTGGCGAAGGCGGCGCGGATCTTGCCGAGCGACTCGGCCGTCACGCCGTCGCGGATGCCGTCGTCGCGGTCGACGACAATCTCCTTGGTCTCGCCCGACTTGGGGTCCTCGAACTTGACCTTGAGCGGCAGGATCTCCTCCTTGAAGAGCCCCGCGGCCTGGGCCTTGACGGCCTTTTGGAACGAGTGCGCCGCGAAGGCGTCCTGGCTGGCGCGGTCGACGCCGCGCGCCTTGGCCATCTGCTCCGAGAGCACGCCCATGGGTACCTTGCAGTTGGCGGCCTCGGGGTGGGTCTCGAGGAGCTCCGAGAACTCGGACACGGCGCCCGGGCCGTACTGGGTCGACATGCTCTCGACGCCCGCGCCGATGCCGACCTCGATCATGCCCGCGCGGATCTGGTTGGCGATGTCGACGCAAGCCTGGAGGCCCGACGAACACTGCCGGTTGAGGGTGCGCACGGCGGTCGAGTCGGGGAAGCCGGCGACCAGGGAGGCCGCGCGCATCTCGGTGGCGCCACCGCCGGGGGCGAGCACGGTGCCGACGACGATGTCCTCGACGAGGGCGGGGTTGATCTTGGAGCGGTCGATGATGCCCTTCAGGGCGCCCGCCATGAGGTCGGCCGCAAAGGTGTCCTTGAACTGGCCCTTGCCGCCCTTGCACATGGCTGTCCGGAGAGCGGCCGTGACGACGATCTGGGGAGGGAAATAGTTAGCGCATGACGGCGAACGGGGGGTCAAAAGGCAGTTCAACTTACATCGTCGGGGTTCTTCTCCAGGAGCTTGGCCCTGCCGCCGGCAGCGGACGTGCCGGAGATCTGGTTGCCCAGCTGGGAAAGTCTATCGAGAGCTGCGGGGAGTGCATGTCAGCAACGAAAGCATACAAACAAAGCAAGCGTTTGTTAAGCCGAGGGAGAACCTACCACCCATCTTGAAGTATAGTATGTGAAAGAGCGTTGGAAAAAAAGAAGAGACCAACGATGATGCAGCGAGTTGGGACGTTGGATGTCGAGTATGGGCCAGCAGAAAAAAGATGCAGGATGTAATCTGACCAGGCGCAGTTTATAAACGGAGCAGCACGATTCCACCGAGGTTCATGGACCTTTTCCGTCGACTTCTCTGGAACTCGGTCCACGAGTCGGTTGGCGCTGCCGTGGCGGCGGCCCCAGGTGATGTCAGAAGGCCGAGGCATTGCCGCTTGCGGTTAGCGTAGGCCGGGGTGCATTTCTCAGCACAGTTTCACATGCTTGGGGAAGCCGCAACTTCTCGATTCCTTCCCCAGATCAAGCTTGCCCCAGATTGATTGTCCAGCTCCCGACCGACATGGCGACACGGCGACGAGGCACCTTTCAATACGGGTCGTATTTTACGGCATCGCAAATCTTGTCGAATTTGACATCTTCACATGCGAATATCTAGGGTCCAGAGTCTCGCCCCGATTTTGGGTAGGGGAAGTGGGTTACCAGCCTCCAATTGCCACTTCATCCCTTGAAAGCCGTTTCAGATGATGCTCCGCTCAGTACTTCGTAACGGCGTCGAGTTGAGCACAACAACAAGTCAATGCTTGAGCATTCACAGGGCAATCATTTTGTGTGATTACCGGGCTAAGTAAGGTATTCAACAAGCCACCTCACTTGTGGAACGCCTTGACCTTCTCGATCTCGTCATAGCTGCCCATGAAGATGCCCGATTTGTCGTGAATATGCTCGGGCTCGACCTCGAGCATCCTCCGCATTTTGCTGTCGACGGCTTGGCCACCGGCTAGAAGAGAGCATATGTGTCAGCTGTTATCCCGTCGCTCGGAAAGAGCGGAAAGAGGTTGATTGCTCACCATTCTCAAACACCATGGCCATGGGTGCGCACTCGTACAGAATGCGCAGCTTGCCCTTGGGGTTCTTCTTGTCGGCGGGGTACGCAAAGATGCCGCCGTACAGCAGCGTGCGGTAGGCATCGGCCACCATGCTGCCAATGTACCGCGCGCTGTACGGCTTGCCGCCCTCGGGCGCCTGCTTGAGCGAGTCAAAGTACTCCTTGACATTGTCCTCCCAGTAGAGCGAGTTGCCCTCGTTGACCGAGTAGATGGCGCGGCTCTTGGGCAGGCGCATGTCCGGGTGCGTCAGGATGAACTCGCCCAGGCCGTTGTCGAGCGTGAAGCCGTTGACGCTGCCGCCGCGCATGGTGATGACGAGCTGCGCCGACGCGCCGTACATGGTGAAGCCGGCGGCCACGAGCTCGGACCCGGGCTTGAGGATGTCCTCCTTGGTGCCCGTCGACCCCTCGGCCAGCTTGTGGATGGCAAAGATGGTGCCGACCGACACGCCCGCGTCCAGGTTGGAGCTGCCGTCGATCGGGTCGCACGCCACGGCGTACCGCGCCGCCGCGCTGTCCTTGAAGAAGATGACGTCCTCTTCCTCTTCCGACACGAGCAGCGCGCACCGTCCGCTCGACCGCATCGCCTCGATGAACAGGTCGTTGGAGATGACGTCGAGCTTCTTCTGGTCGTCGCCCGTCGCGTTGGACGAGCCCGCCAGCCCGGTCAGGTTGACGAGTGTTGCCCGCCGGATGTAGTAGGCGATTGACTTGAACGAGAATTGGAGCGCATGGCAGAGGAGCCTGGAACAAGCCTGTTGTGAGCGGGGGTTGGACGAAAGATAAGACACCGGGATAGCATACGTAAAGTCTCCTGTCGCCTCCTTGTGTTTTACTTGCTCCTCGGTAAGGAACCGGGTGAGGGTGACGATGTGTGTGTTGACCTTCTCCCCCTCATGATCAGTCCCGTTTGTGGACACCATTGTGGCGGCTTGGGTGTGCGTATTATCTCTAGAGTTACTCCAATCGCTAATGAGGGAGCTTTGACGAGACACTCGCGGTGTTGGTTGTAAGGGCGGTAGGAAGTTGGTGTCGCAGACGGGTGAAGGCTGGATGGTTGTTGGAGTACGCAAGGGGGAAAGGAAGGAGGAAACAAACAAGGAGACAAGATGATGTCAAAGTGGAGAAAGCCGGGAGAGAGAGAGAAGAAGAAAAAGGTCGAGAACAATGGACGAATCCCAACTTATCTGCCATTCAACGGCTTTGGCCAGGCTCTTATTAGCGGCATCTGGACGGCACCTGGACGGCACGTATCTTGTACAGAAGTGTAATCGACGGCCCCCGGCCCGTCCCTGACCCAGCCATCAGCCCCTGAGGGCCCATGCCGAAAGTGCATGATACGTTGATACCGGTACGCGAGAGAGGCGAGCTCAGTTTCTCGGGCTACCTTCTCCCTGCGGGACCCCTCATCGGCCGGCGTCGGCAGACGCACGGCTATGGAGGGGTCTGGCGGGGTGGGGCGGCTGTCTGACATCAGAGGGCTCCGATCTCCGATTTGCCGCAAGGAACTCGAGACTCGTGTGCCGCCGCCTCGAATTTCTAAATTGTCATGTTCCATCCTATCTCGTCGTGCCGTCCTCAATTACTAAAGATAGCAATTCCGGTCGAGAGGAAGCCCAAGTTGAATCCTCAACAACTCCACGGAGATAAGGGTGTCACGGTACAAAGACACCCGAAAGAGGATTTCCCGGGACGGCAAGGCATCCCGGGATGAGCTTTGTCCCGACGAGGCCCGCAGAGGCCCGCAGAAGCCCGCATCCAGACGCCCGGCATTTCTTGGCTTCCCAACGGACGTTTCCCGAAGGCACGAAATGCACGAATCGGGTGCCGTTGCCGTCAACATTAGCCAAGACTCTGCGATTTCCCCAGTCCAGATGACTTGATCACCTGAGACAGAGCATGGGAATTGCTTTCCCTTTTGGTCACGTCCAGGCCTCGTGACTTGCTCGCTTTTCAGCGTGCTTGGCGGTGAAGTCTCTCGCCTAACCCTAACCCGAGTTCTTGTATCGAAAGAAAAACCCTGGACAAGTGTAAGTGTACGGGAACTTCGGGTGTGCTTAGAACTCGTATCTGGGGGGGGGGTGACATCTTGCCTCGCCTCAGGAGTAGTAAGGCAACCAAGAGTTTAGAGTGAAACGAGAAATATAAAAGCAAAGCTTTCTAACCCTGAGGTTGTGTAGAAGAAGTGAACCAACTCAACCAAAAAGCAGGTGGGAGGAGCTGTGTCATGATCTCTTTTCAAGTTATTTACCCCATGTGAGAAACTATCAACCAAATCCAATAACAATTTCTCTAACGACCACCCGCCAAGTCTTCCAGCGTATCCGTATCCGCCCTGGAAACAAACTCCATCTCGACACCAGCCAGGTTAAAGTACCGACGCGAGCCGTCCCTCGCCTCGAGATCACGGCCGGTTGCACAGCAGCATCCCTGCAAACGTTGGGGGAAAACGTGACGAGCATTAGCAAACAACTAGTATCTCAATCCAATCCGTGCATGGCCATAGACTGCAGACTGCGGACTGCATGCAGACTGTACTTATTGTGGAGGTAGATGTATCAAGAGAGGTGAGAAGAACCTACAAAAGGCCACAGCCAGGATCCGGGCAACTCGCATCGCAGTTGGAACATTTTTCGCAATTGCAGCACCACTGGGGCGCCGCTTCCGCGTCTGCGCCGGTGGGCGTGAGGCCCGTCGGTTTAGCGAGGGTGAGTGTAAAGAGAGATGCCAGGCCGGCGAGAGATATGGCCGAGGAGAGGAGCATGTTGGTGGTTTTGCGTCGAATATACTTGTTTTGCGCGTTGAAGTGTCTCTGCAGCTTAAACAGAGTCACAAATCCGGTAGACTTTGAGTCAAGGTTAACTACTTTATAGACGGTGGTAAGACACCTCGGAGGGCCACAAGTCTGTATCGTTACATCCTCCCAACCTTGAAAGGTAACGCTGATTGAAGATCATGGTAATCCGGCGACCTTGTAGCCAGTGATGTCTCTTCCTTTGTGAGCCCCTCCCTGAGCCAACCTCCTACATGTAACTCTAAAGAAAAAGTCCGAGCCTGTCCCCCTGCGAGTCCGAACTGCCAGGCCCCAGACGAGATCGGGAGCAAAACAACTTATCCCGACCCAACTCTAATCTCTGCCTATCCCTCTAAAGAAAAACCCATACATATGGTGGATTCGGATCGAGTCAAACCTCTAGTTGACGCTATCCGCAAAATCCACCTCCTCCTGATAACCACCATCAAGCCGATGGTGCTTGTTCAAACGGCACTGTGAGGCCGCCAACTCCCGCGGACCCTGGTACCTGGACAGGGCGGGGAGCAGAATCGACCGATCGTTCCCCTTGAACGAGTAACCATCCCCCGTCTCCATCAGCGCCGGCATAAGCGGCCGGGCCTTGTAGCCGCTGTCGGGCGGCGCCGCCGCTCTCCAGTCGTCAAACCCAAAATTGGGGTCCGCGGTGGTAGTCTCGGGTGGGTAGGTATCGGGTGTCTCCTCCAGGGTCGCCTCGATCACGCCCCCGGAGACGCCGATGTAGAAGTTGGGCGAGATGTCGGACGCCCGGGCGAGGGACCACACGCTGCTGGCTCGGAAGGACCGCATCGATTCCGAGAGGAAGTACTTGGCGTTTGGTCGGTAGTAGAGGGCTTTTGAGAGCCCGTGCCAGGAGCAGGACAGTCCTTTGACGTGGTCGCATCGCGCCCGGTCCTCTGGCGCGGGGTTTGGCGGCTTCGAGAAGGGCTGATGAGGCCGTGGAAACGGGCTTCTGGCGAGGCAGGGGAGGCCGGCAGTGTGATAGTAATCTTTCGTCCACCGGAAGTCAAAGACTTGGATCGTGAGCCCGTCTGCGCCACCTGCAACGAATCGTTCTGTTCCATAAGCCATCAGGGATTCGGCGTTGGACCATGGGTCCACGTTGTCCTGGTAGACAGCATCGAATGCAGAGGGAGTGCGCAAATCCTGGAGTCTGTGGAACCCGTTAGTTTCGAGTATCACACCTTTTGTGCATGCTTGAGATTGGCTCACCTTATTGTGCCGTCCTTCCAGGAGCTGAGGAGCAAGCTTGTCCCTCGTTTGGCCCCTGAATGAAGGTGGACCGGTTCCAGGGAGTTTGGGCAAATGGTCCGGTCGTACTTGATGCTGAATTCCTTCTCGACTCTTTCACTCTTCGCAGCTGCATGATGAGACCATCCGGAAGGGGTGAGAGCAAGATAACTGAGGGGCTGGTTGGAGCCCACAGAGGCCAGCGCTATCGACTCTCCATTCTCCATCCATTTGGCGTTGCCCAGTCTCGCCGAGTCGGAGGCCAGGACGCTTTCTTTCAGATCGTAGGTGGTTACCGGAGCCATCTCGACGGCACCATCCTCGGGCAACCCGTAGATTTTCAGACTGGATTTCCCTGCAGCAACGAGGAGCCTCCTGTTACCGCTGTCAAGGATATCCAATGAGCTTATTGTCTCCTGCTCGGAGAGTTGCTGAGAGTTGGCGCTTGATTCGACAGCAGGGCCGAACTGAGCGATACGCTCGCCAAATCGCTCTGGCTCGGCGGAGAGCAGAGACAGCTGGCCGTTATGTCGTCCCGTAATGATGGCCCGTCCACTGGCGTGGTTGACGACTTTGATAGTCTTCACATCGTCATAGCCGCCGCTAAGACCGAGCTCCTTGCCGCTCAGCTTATGCCAGGAAGTTTTCGATACCCTGCCGCGTCCCTGACGCTCTCGATACCGGGCGACGATATCCTCCCCGGCGCCCCACACAACGAGCTCTTCCTGGCTGGCCGGGTCGGAGTGAGCATCAACAACCGACATAAAGAGCCCCTTACCCCGCCCCTGTGGCCTCCTATTCGAGCGATACTCGACATGAGGAAGAAGTGCCTGGAACTGAAGGGACCGCTTATCCCAGCATCGGCTTTGCCACGTCGTTGACTCGACAAGCTGTTGCCATGTATGGCATCCTGTGGCTGGGGCCGGAATAGAGAGGGACGGAAATTTGTTTCTGACAAAGATGCGCCATCCGTCGTTGCTGACGAGATGCCGAAGTCTGCGACAGGAAACCGAAAGCGCCCAAAGGTCTCGGGTGCTTTCCAAGCTGGCGAAGACAAGAAAGAATATGTCGTCAGGCAAGTCGTCGAGTTGATGGGTCATTGCATTTGCGATCCTAGTCTGAAGGGAGGTGTGTGTGCTTCGTTGTTGATGTTTGTTGTTTGTTTCGTTGTTTGTTGTCTTTGGGGACAACGACGAGTGAAGTTGGAATTGAAAGTTTAGGTAAGAAGGCTGATTCAAGACCCTGGTAAGCCGGAACGGGAAGGCAGTGACTCACGCTCAGCTCCAAGGTTAACCTGGAACCACAAAAGGAAGTGACGATGCGCTAAGCCCGAGAATGATCCACTAAAATACAGGGCTTCTTCTAAGGCTCCAACCGAGCTCATGATTCGATCCTTCGAACTGCCAACCTTGGCAACAGTCAACACTCAATTCTGACTCTTCTCATGCTGCTTGTGGACAGCCATGACTGGGCCGGCCCAGCTCGCCTCGCTATCTTCTCGCCTCTCGCCAAGTCCCCACTGCTCACTGGCCCGCTCGGTCCGCCCCACAGGAGAGCATTCGGCAGGGGAGCGGCTGGTCTCGCGTGTTTATTACTCCAAGTCTCAGGTTCAGCGAGGAGCTATCTAAGCTGACGGCTGTCTCGGTCGCTGGAACTCTAGGTGCAGTTCTGGGCGGAACTCTTGAGCCTCTCGCCCAACATGCACCTGACGAAAAATGGCTCATCAACAACGCCGGACCCCAAGGGGCTGGAAAAGCCTACGCTTCTTGATGCCGCCCTCATGAAGATATGCTCGGCAAACGCCAGCCGTACTGTCGATGATAATGGCATGGAGAATCAGCCAGACGGAGACGGCCCAGAACGAACAACTGTATCTTTGGTTCGTGAAGCAAAGATAGTTCCGTTGACTAATTTCCCAGCTGAGGTCTGGATTGTGGAAACCCTTTCAGCGCGGATTCATTATTCAGCCAAGACCCCAAGGTCTCGACCGAAACTGTCCGGCGTCTCCTGGACGAGGGATCACTAGAACGCCAAGACGCCAAGGCGCTATGGTGCATGAGCGCAGCCCACACGAAAGCTTGTCCCGTCCGGGGGAAGAGCTTGATTTTGACCCATGTGATGGATGACCCTGTTCGGTGCTCTCCAGAACGCGGGCAGACGAAACCCACGAGCGGCGCAAGTCGGCATACCCGAGGTAAACACCCAATCAGAGGGAGGCAATCCTTCTCGCCGCGCCCAAGAAGAACCTGCGAAATGGCAGGCGCGGCAGGCGCTTGAGGTCACATTGGCTTCCAAGGTAGGTGGTAGGTAGTTAGCCCCCTCGCGCGTCAAGCTTCTTCTCTGCTTCTTCATTGTCCACTGAATCCTGTGCGCCCTGGGAGCCCCTATGCTCCTGTTTGAAGAGTGAGCTGTATCCGTGCATGCCAGGTGGACATTGAGCACCTGCTGGGTACATACAGATCATAACATTAGAGTTTGCGTGGTGTTGAAGGTGTAGTTATTGGGCTTGTGGGAGCAGCGTTGATACCCGGTGGTTGGGGCTGGCTTTTTCACAACAGAGGTGGGGCATGTGAGGTGCCTATCTTCCAACACTGGCATCCTCTAAAACTTCAAGCAGGATGCCAGTGCCAGGGGTGAGCTGCAGTGAGAGTCCATCCTACATGGACTGCATCCATGGCCTGCCTGAGACCTGCAGCCAGACTGCTAAGGTACCCCTCCTCACCCATCCATCCACTTCCAAAAGTATTTGAACCGTATCCATCCCGCCACATACTTGACCTTTTGTGTCCAAACCCCAAACCCTTGTGCCCATCCTCGGTGTTGATCTCACTCACGCTGACGAAACAAACCCCGATCCGCCGACCGTGTCGCAATCATGTTCGGTCGCAAAAGGCCAGCCGCCAGCACAGAGGAGGTGCAAATGGCCGAGCAACAACCAGTGCAGGAAAGGAAGTCCTTTTGGAAATCCATCCTGCCCGTGATGGCCTGTGGCGCAGGCTTGTTTTCGGACGGGTATATCAACAACGTGCGTCTCTCTCTGCCGTGTATCAGGCGCTGCTAGGCTGACAAGGCGATATCTAGGTCATCGGATCTGTTGTTACCATTCTCGCGATACGTACGTCAAATCAGACATTCCGGATAGAGATCATTTGACTGATATTGTTGGTTAGAGTACGGCGATGTGTGGAAGTCGTCGAATGCTAAGCACTACCTGGGCGATATTGCTTTCGCTGGCACCGTGGTTGGGCAGCTTGTCTTTGGCTATCTGTGAGTAACCAGAGTTGTCTCCTCTTTATCGGGAAAGGGAGAGCTAGCTGACTGGCATCAAGATCCGACAACTGGTCGCGCATGAACTCGCTCCTTGTCTCGACCGTCATCCTACTCGTCTTCACGGCGCTGACCGCCGGCTCATACTATCATGGCGATGCTGTGGGAATGTTCAATATGCTGACTGCCTGGCGCTTCTTTGTAAGTCCAGCATCCCCCCCAACTGTCTCGTGAGCCCGGATGGTCTGACAGCTTCCTGATAGGTCGGCATCGGCATTGGAGGCGAGTATCCAGCTGGTAGCGTGGGATGCGCCGAGTCGACGGGCGAGCTCAAGTCTGGGACGAGGAACATGTGGTTCATCCTCTTCACCAACACCATGATCGACTGGGTCAGTACTGTCTTACGGCCTGCTGGCACTCACTCGGCTAACATAGTCAAGGGGTTCGTCATTGGCGCTTTCGTGCCGTATGTCGTCGCCGCAGCCTGCCAGAACCAGCATCTCAGCACAATCTGGCGTACCAGTCTCGGCATCGGCGCCGTTTTCCCCATGGTCTTGCTGGTCCTGCGCTTCTTCGTGAAGGAGCCCGAGGAGTTCCAGAAGAACTCGATGAAGTACGCCAAGACCCCCTACCGGCTTGTCCTCCGCTTCTACGGCTTCCGCCTGTTCATCGTCAGCCTGATCTGGTTCATCTATGACGTTAGTCTCTCTCTCCCGACTCACAAAACCCCCTCACTAACACACGCACCCCCCAGTTCTCGGCCTACTCCTTCGGCATCTACTCGTCCACCATCCTCGCCAACATCTTCAACCAGGACGACGCGCCGCTGACCACCATCTTTGGCTGGAACACCGTCCTCAACCTCTTCTACATCCCCGGCACCATGCTCGGCGCGCCCCTCTCAGACTGGCTGGGCCCGCGGTACGCGCTGGCGGGCGGCGTCACGCTCCAGGCCGTGGTGGGCTTCATCATGGCCGGCAACTACGGCCGGCTCGCGCAGCCGGGCATGGTCGGCGCCTTCACCGTCGTGTACGGCATCTTTTTGTCGCTCGGCGAGCTCGGCGCGGGCAACAACATCGGGCTGATCGCGGCCAAGACGTGCGCCACGGGCGTGCGGGGCCGGTACTACGGCATCGCGGCCGCCGTGGGCAAGATTGGCGCGTTTGTCGGCACGCTCGTGTTTCCCTTCATCATCGCGGCCGGCGGCGACTCGGAGACGCTGTCGGCGCAGTACCCGTTCTGGGTGTCGAGCAGCCTGTCTGTGCTGAGCGCCGTGCTGGCGCTGGTGGCGCTGCCGCATATCGGGCAGGACACGATCGCGCTCGAGGATCAGAAGTTTAGGGCGCTTTTGGAGGAGAATGGTTATGATATCCGGCAGTTGGGGTTGAGAAAGGGGGAGGAGAGTGCCGAGGTGGGTGAGACGGGGGAGAAGCCGGTGTCGCTTTGAACTGTTTGCAGTTAAGATGATGAACAACAGTGCTATGTCGAATCTCCTACCCAGATCAGTGTCGCGAGTATTGATAATAATCTAATTCCTTACCACTCTCCATCACCATGCTTCGTCTCACGTATGTATCGTGCCTTGTCATATACCACCACCGCCGTACCATTTCAGAATGCTCTTTGGTCTCCTGAGATCAACTACCGGTCATTGATTAGACTTTAAGATTCTTATCCCACGCAAAACAGCGCAGACTGAAACCGCCGGCTCTACTGATTATAAAAATAAAAAAGCAAAATGCGAAATCAAATTCTCCTCTCAATCCAGCTCAACGCCCTCCAACGCCTCGCTTATAAACGCTTCTTCCTCCTCTCCCCGACTGCCCTTCTCTACCAGCCCCTTTCCACCTCCCCCATCCCGTCTTTGCCCCACCTCCCCCTCCTCAGCAGAAGAAGAAGGTTCACCACTCTCACTCCCCTGATCCCCATCCTCACTGCCCCCGCCGCCCTCACTCTCCGTCTCGGGCGGCGTCTCCATCCCGGGCCTCGTGCCCCTCCTAACCTCCAACCCCCTCTTCAACAAGCACATCTCGACCGTGATCCCCGGCCCAAACGCGCACCCGACCACATACTCTTTCGGAATACCACCACCACCACCCGCACCATTATTTGTGGGCGATGGTGATGGTGGCGGTGGCGCAAGCGCATCCATATCCTTGCACCGCAGACGATCCAGCACGCTCAAAATCGTCGCCGAGCTGCTGTTGCCGTGGTGGATGTACGTGTCGTAGCTCGCGCGCATGTGCTCGGGCGTGATGCCCAGCGCCCGCTCGGCGCCCGACAGGATGGTGGCGCCGCCCGGGTGCATGGCCCAGTCAAAGTCCCGCGGGGAGGCGGTGTACGGTTTTGTTGTTCTTCCTGGGATTGGGGGGAGGGAGGAGGAGAGGAGGGTGGAAAAGGTTGGTAGGAGGACGGATTGGGTTAGTTGGGGCACGCGTGGAGAGAGGACGACTTTCCAGCCTAGCGGGTCCGCGTCGAAGCCGAGGTCGGATTCGGTTGAGGGGATGGTGTGGTGGTGCCAGCCGAGGAGGGTGTAGATTGGTGGCGGGGGGATTTGGGTCGATGTTGACAAGAAGGGGATGGTGTTGGAAAGGAGCAGCGCGCTGCCGCAGTCGCTGAAGAGGGCGACGCCGATGCGGGTTTCTTGGGAGGCGTTGATGCTCTCGAGCTCGCTTCGGACCAGGGTGGTGCTGACTTCCAGGGCGACGACGAGGATGCGTGCGGGCTTGCGCCGCATGGTGTGGCCCAGGCAGAGGTTGGCGGCTGTGCGGAGGGCGGCGAGACCGCCGCTGCAGCCGACGCCGTGGAGGAGGACCTTCTCGGTGTTGGGGCTGACGCCGAGCTCCTTTGCGACGAAGTGGTCGTATCCTGGGTTCGCCGAGTCGGTGCAGGTTGTCGAGACCATGTGCGTCACTTGCCCCGCGTCCACGCGCGCCTCGGCCAGCGCTTTCCGTGCGGCCTCGACTGCTAGCGGCACCCCGTCTGACATGAAGGTGTCATGGAGCTCGGTGATGGTGGGCGGGTTCGGTTGGTTCACCACGGGGTGGTCGGGCGTGCCTATCGAGGAGCGCTGGTCGATGCCTGTGTACCGGTTGATCGAGAGGACCTTCTTCATGCTGGACACGGCGGGTTAGTCTCGAGAAATCAAGGACTAGGGGTGGGATTGGTCTCACGCTGGCGACTCTGGGTAGAACCGCTTGCTCAGTACCTCTAACGAGTCGGGCTTGAGGGCATGAGGGGGGTACTGGGTCCCCAGGCCCAGAATCGAGAGCCCCAGCTCTTCGAACTCGGCTGGCGCAGCCATATTTGCGGGCGGTAGGGAGGAGAAGTGACGGCCGGGTCAATTGACTGCTCTCAGGCGCGGGGCGATGTTTGCTTGTGCTTGCTTAAGCTTGTGCTTGTGCTTGTGCTTCGTCAATGACCGCCAGTCTGCAGCACAGAGAGCTTCGGACGGTGGTCCACAACCGGTTTCCAATGGCGTCAGTGCTTCAATCGCAGTTGCCGTCACTTTTTGAACAGATTGAGAGGAGAGCAGACGGTGTGTGGTTGGTGGCTTGCGGAAAGGAACGCGACCACATGCCAGACACAGCGAACTTATGTAGCTTACCGGGGACGTGGTCGGGACGACTGGGGACGTGTGCAAAGTGAAACGAGCTGGAGGCAGTCCATGGAACCCAAGCAGGGAAAGAAGGGGACGACACCCCGCTGCCACGCATGCCGGGGAGTTTTGTGTGTGCCGTCATCGATCTCTGCTTGCGCCGTGACCCTGTCCTGTTTGTTGGCGCATCTTGGCCCGCAGCACCCCAAGACACGAAGACACGAATGATGCAGTGTGTGATCCTTCCGGAATACTGAGTTGGACCGTCGACACGAACAGCCTCCTCTCAGCCCAACGGTTATGTTCTGCGTGACACAAGCTCCCGTGGTGTCGCCCAAATATTTTAGCCACAGCTGTGGTGGTGTGGTGTGTGGTGCGTCAGATCGGACGGTCGAGACGGGAGGGAAGGGGCCCGGCAAACCGTAAACGTCACAGGATGGCCTGGCACAAAGTGCCCTTGCATTTGGCAGGTTTGGAAGGGGGGTTGAAGACAGGGGTCTCGATTGGTTAACCTTCGGCCGAGGCAGTTGGCGCTTGGCCATGTTCGGCGTCGGAGTGGGACTAGCCGGGGGGGTCCGACGCCGAGGGCCGGTCGGTCGGCTGTGGGGAACTACGGGGGGCATGTCTCCACCTTGCCGGGGCCTGCCGAAGGTCCGAACGGTTTGCGGTGAGAGCACTTACATATTGCATATAAGAGACAGGGACGGTTAGAAGAGGCACATAGTTGGTTTCAAACACAAGACATCTCTATCGTTCCAATGACACAGGATCGATGTCTGTCCCGAAGCTCCCTGATCACAATCATCACAAGCCAGATTTCCAGACTACACTGCAGAATACACGTATAAGAAGAGCTAAAAAGAGGTATCAAAAACATCGGCCGCCCACCGCCATCCGTGGCGCAACCTGCTTCCGCCAAAAAAACCGGTAATTACTTTTGTGTACTGGCCACCCGGCACGTCGAAATCAACTCACGGACCTGCCCTTACAAGCTGATGATGTCCTCTTTACGCCGTCTTCTTCCACTGCGAATAGACGCCGATCAACGAGCTCAGGGTACCAGCAAGACCGACAATACCGTCGTCCAAGCCGACCCACTTGAGGGCGGACAGAGGAACCGCCAGATCGCAGAGGTCCGAAGTCAGCTGCAGCCGGCTGCCCGCGCGCTCCCTATAACAAACACACCCATGTCAGTAACCGACAAAACACCAAAATGATGTACACCGGGGGAGAGAAGAGAGCAAGTACTCACATGGCAATCCTCTTACTCTCCAACACGCCCTCCCCCTCCTTGCGATCCACCCTCGCCTCCCGCTGCCGCAGCTGGTACAGCGTATACAGCTGACTCACCACACTGCACGCGATGCCCGCGGCCCAGAAGCGGTACGCCTCGTGCTGGAAGCGCTTGGCGCTCGCCGTCTTGCGGATGCCCGTCGCATCCAGCAGCGTGGCCAGGTCCATGGTCAGGTAGCCCGCATAGCCGAGCTGGCGGCCGACGGCCGTGTAGCGCAGCACGGGGTCCATGGTCTTGGCGTCGGCGGCGACGGCGGCCGCCCGGAAGTGCTCGACGTTCTTGCCCGCGCGGAGCACCTTGCGCACGAGGCCGAACTGCTTCTTGACGGCCTCCCACGGCGCCATCGCCGCCGGCGCGCGGTTGGTGCGCAGCAGGTACCAGGCGTAGAAGCGCGCAAAGTACTGGAGCGTGCGCAGCAGCTTGTCGCGCCCGACCGTGGTCGCGACGAACTTGAGGTAGTGCGAGACGGCCGGGTGGTAGATGAGGGCGTCGGCGACCATTTTGGGCGGCTTTGCTCTTTTCTGTTCTGTCTTTCTCTCTCTCTCTCTCTCGGGTGTGTAGATGGGGGTTTCGGGGGGGTTGATCCGGTTCGATTAATCGATCGTTGAGAATCGGCGGGTTACTAAGTCGTTAAAGAATTGGAAAAGCCGTTAGAAGATTTGGGGAAATAATAGGAGACACGATTGTAATAGTGTCGAGATGGCGAGGGGTGGAAGCCACAAAGGAGATGATGGGACGGGAGAGTGTCGCGGGATGTTGCGCACGCGCACATGCCGAGGTTTCCCCCGATGCATCGGCAGCAAGGGAGCAAAGCGGGGCGGCTTCTCGGCTCATCTTTCAACGGCCGAGTCAGGCCATGGGATGGGCTAGGGAGGGTTAGGGTTAGACTATAGAGACACTGAAAGGGGCTCGTCTCTCTCAAGAGTGTCACTGACCTGACTGAACATACCAAATAGAGTCAGTCGTGGATTCTTGGAGTCATGTACGGATGTAACTGGTGTACTATGCTAGGACTTGTGGCCACCCCTGATATTTAGACTAAAAGAACTCCGAGATCTGTCCTCCCACGCGCTGACGAAACAACACTGCAATGCCCATCTAAACGCCAAGAGATAAATCACAGCTTCGGCGAAGGAGTAAATAACCCAGTCTTCTCCTTCAGCGTATCCTCGGCCTCCTTCTCAATCCTGGCAACAAGATCCTTGCAGGTGGGAATATCATGGATCAGGCCAATGACCTGGCCCGCCGTCCAGACGCCGTACTCGGGATCACCGTTGACAAACACCTCGCGGCCGCGCTTGCCGCTCACGAAGGGGGCAATCTCGGAGAACTCGCCCGTCTTGCTCTCCTGCTCGACCTTGATGGCCTGCTCCGTGACCTTGTTGCGGTACAGGCGCGTCGTGTTGCGCCAGCGCCGCATCAGCAGCGCCGTGTCCGTCTCGTCCGACTTGACAATCTGCTCCTTGATGTTCTGGTGGATGGGGCTCTCGACCGTGCACATGAAGCGCGTGCCCATGTTGACGCCGCAGGCGCCGAGGCACAGCGCCGCCGCGAGACCCTGGCCGTCGGCGAAGCCGCCGGATGCGATGAAGGGCACGTTGAGCGACTGGCGCGCGCGGCTGAGGAGGATGAAGTTTGTAATGTCCGACTCGCCGACGTGGCTATACATTCGTGAGTCTGCTTGTCCGGTCGTAACTTGGAGTAAGACATGGTCTCGACTTACCCAGCGCACTCGAACCCATCGATGCTCAAGAAATCAACGCCAAGCTTCACGGCAGACTGGGCATGCCTGATGGTTGTGCACTTGTGCAGGACGATGCACCCGGCCTTCTTGAGCTTGGAGATGACGGGCCCTGGCGAGTTGCCAGCCGTCTCGACGATATTGATCCCCTCGTCAATGACGACCTGAGCGTAGGCGTCGTAGTTGGGGGGGACAAGCGCGGGGAGCAGTGTGATGTTGACACCGAACGGCTTGCTCGTCATCTTCCTACACCTACGGATCTCCTGGCGGAGGCCCTCCGGCTCGGGGAAAATGAGGGCCGTGATGATACCCAGGCCGCCCGCGTTGGACACGGCACTCGCCATTTCAGCGGTCCCGACATGCTGGGGGTGATGCGTTAGTCTCACGCAGCCAATACTGAGGAAGTGGGCTAACAACATACCTGCATGCCACCCTGTACAATAGGGACTTTACATCGCCAATAAGAGTAATGTCAGTTCAAGGGTCTATGCTGTGTTTGTTGCAGTTGGAGCACATACCTGCGATGCCGAGACGGCGGGTCAGCTCTGTGTCGAAGGGCATCTTTGAGGACCGGGGGCGCAAAGACAAGCCGACAAGACTCAAGAGTCACAAGGCGCGGTCCAGTGCAATACGCGGCTGATTAAAGAAAAGGCGGGAAAGTGTGCAGCAACAAGACTACGGATCTAGTATCACAACGAGGGATGAGTTGGACAAAGGAACGAGGCTTCATATGAACCGTGCGGACAAGACACGGTCATGCTGCGACATGGCGGCGATGGGGCCGGTTGGTGGGGCGAGTGAGCCGAGGTAAGTTCAGGGGGCCGGCTCCGCCGAAACAGGGTCAGGCGAGAGAGCCCACATGCTCCAAAGTCAGCTGAAACAGCCGTTGGGTGTAAGAATGAGAGTGTAAAATTGCGAAATGTTTCGCGCTTTTCTTTTCCCGTCAGCGCGAATACAACCACAGCGGTGTTTTGTTACCACATAATTACAGACATAATTACCACTGGCTCTGCCTGTCCTATCCCGTCAGTTGCAGGCAACTGCGGAACGACAACAGAACAAATCGTGACTCAAGCAAGAGTCAAGACTCAAAACTGTTGTTTGTCAACAACAACGGCAATCAACAAATGCATTGCCTGTACGGATAGCTCTACGGTGAACAAATCCGGTCAATTCCCACTGCCTTTACCGTATCCGGACAACCGAGATGGATATTTTCTTGCTTCGCTATCCGTCTCTGACTCTCTAGTGACGATGTTTAGTTCTGAACTTTTTCAGGTTGCGAACCTTGGAGCGATCATGTACGGATTATGAAGTTTATGAACTCGAGCGCGACTCGCTCTCGGGAGCCAGGCTTTTTCACCGCCAACCGACCGCGATGCTTCAAGACCTCGGTGCTTCAAGACTACCACTCCTGAAAACCCGACAACCACTTGGCCAACTCTTGTGGTCAACTGCGGTGCCCAATCGCCGGCTACCTTCAGACCGCGATGCACAATTGGAACCACTTTTCTCGGCCATGTCCGTCCTGTTCGACCTGGCAGCACGGGACTGGAAGTCGACAACATCATATCAGCGCTCTTTGATGTATAAACAAACAAGACCGTTCTGCCACATCTTACTTTGCCACAGTCTGCTGCCACGCACTGCCAGTAGTCCTAGCTAGGTACAAACCTTGCCGACCACGGAGCGATACGGAAGGGTACTTTCGGGCCGGCCGTTTTCGGGGGACACGCACAGCGTCACGGCACACGCCGCAACGCGTTGAAACCTTGACACTGCCGCGATGTGGCGCCGGTACTTACCCGCCGAGCAGTGATCGTCCAGTGATCTGGCTGGGTACATGATTTACCAGAGCCCGCCTCGTTATCCACACGCACGCCGGAGTTGAGCCCTTCCCGTCGAGACCGCCGCACCCCCTGCGCCAGTCCGTGGGCCGGTATGGATGAGCCGCGTGTCATTCGATTCAAGTCCCGTACGGGGGAGTTACGCAGATCGATCACACCAAATCTCGACCGGGAGCCTGCTTAGAGGCGAAAGTCGCCTGCGAACACTCGGTCCGGCTTGGGCTGGGTATTGTGTTGGGAGTATGTCCTCCTAAAATCAGGGCGGGCCCTGCTCAGCCAGAGAAATCACAGAAAACAGATGTATTCCTGGGATACTTAAGTGCTGGAGAAGCGGCATCCCAAATGGCATACGGAGAGAGGCTGACAGTTGCCTTTAGCCGCTCGGTTTATATTGACATCTCGGGTGGCGTTTCCACAGTATCACAGCTTATCTTGTTATTCTGCTATAAGTCATCTACCAGTTCTGACGAATGGGTCCATCACAAGTCACATGTCTAGGTACATACATACCACGTACTGGGTCGACACTCTTTCTGCGGCTCTCAAAGGGTGCGCTAGCCGTCAAGCACCGTCTCTGGTAGGATCCCGCGGGCGCCCCTCACCGCTGCACAACATACAGATGCTTGCAACAGGGAATTGTGAAACCATGGCCAGTAGAAGCTCCCAGCAGGCCGGTACCGCGCGATCTGTGTATACGCGGTTGCTATCCCCCAGAAACAAAAACATTCACCGGGACAAAAACACTCCTCCCTCCGCAACAAAGCATGTCGCCATCTCAGCTCTTGCCCAGGATCGCGGCGATCTGACCATGCTGTCGGGTCGGACCCTGCAGATCAATAAATATCGGACACAGCCATGATGCGACGGAAATGAAGAAGCAAACACAGGACACCAACCCCGACGGGACCGATATTTAGAGCGACGCGATCAACAGCACACAGATTGCAGGTGTTATTGAACTGGTAACACACAGTCGACGTCCGGAGAGAGCCAAAGAGGTCTTGTTGACGTTGACACGATAGTTAACACGATCACGTTTTTCTCGGCCAATTACCGCCAGGCAAGTATCTGTTGATGTCATATCTCATTCGCTTTTAGGCTCCCAGTTACGGGCCAAGGTGAACAGCAGGGCTCAAGACGACGTCGGCCATGCTTGGCCGCTCTCCCGATTTAGACTACGGCTGCATCTGACGGTGACAACTCAGACAAACCCTCGGTCGTCTTGGCACCCGAACGACATGGCATTTCTGCCCAGCCCGCAGATAAGCTCCATTATGCAATTTTGTGGTTTTTCTTGCTTCTGGGTCCCGGCAGATCCCAGCGCCAGTTCACAGTTTACCCCCTTGCACATCTAGCGTTAGTTCGCTTTAGGGGTTGCTCAAGTGGGCTGACAGCTCATCAGTGCCCCCAGCGGACACTCAAATTTTGACCCTTGCTCACCGGCGCCGCATCACTTTTGCTTTTTTCTGCACGCTCTAGGTTTGACTTCCTTGTCACTGGCGAAACACAGGGCCGGGCCTTGCCAATGCCCGCCAGATAGTTAGGGTTCGGCACCGCGCTCCGGTGCCTCCACGCTGCCTTGTCCGCCGCTGGCATCGATGTCCTAGGCGTATGTACATACACAGTACATACACCTCGGACGATGCCGTGTGCTGCTTCTTCCCAGCCACGACTGCAACATCGTCAGGCGCCTAAACTCGTGTCATGGCTTGCCCGAGTCCCAATGGATCCGGTCGTCAGTGGCACCGTGTTCGCTGGAGACAGGTGACTTGGCACCCAGCAGCGCCGCAGTGACAAAAAGCAAAGAGAAGGGAAAGGAAGATCGGAAAAGAAAGCTTGTCCATCCACCGCCTCGTACGGAGACAGTACGTAGCGTATGGAGCGGACAGCCCACCAATCCCCACATGGGACGACCATCGTCCGTCCAAGTCGCTGATGAAATACCTGACCTTTTTTCTCGCTTCCTCACCTCCAGTCACGTTTAAAGCAGGAATAGCAGAGAGCGTCTTTCCGTCTGTCCCTGGCCACGATGCACCGTCCCGTCTCCTGCTCATAATTCACTCGCTGTTGGTCCTGCACCTTTGCGAACAAACAAGTCGTCTCGGGAAACGGGCAAAACAGGAGACGGCACAGACGGTACAGCAAGGGGCATGCATCTTAATTAAGCACAACGATTCTTCGAATCCCTTTCGGCCACATCAGTCCGACTCGCAGACCGATTGTCTGGAACCCAAGTGGTACCTGCCTCTGCGGACTGTCCCGAGGGTATAAAGGAGATTCCAGGGACACATCACTCGTTCTCTCTCTCACCTGACTCCAAACTACATCCAAGCTACATTATCACCACGTCCTCCTCCTCTGGCCAAAGGCGTTCGACAGACTCATACTAGTAAACTCACCGATCTTTTGCTCAACAACAACAAAACATCCCAAGCCCCCCAGAAACTCCACTCGTCTCGTCTATCCCGTTTGACAAGATGGCGTACCAAACCTGGCAAGACAAGCTCGAGGGTACGACGCGACTTTTTTTACCTTTCTCCAACATCTTCATCCCATAACTAACCCTTTTTTTTTCTCCAGACACCTGCCGCGAATGGAACATCGCAGCCCCCATCTTCCAAATCGTCTCTGACAGGCGAGGTAAGCAATCCCCCCGTCTCCAGAACCCCAACCCCCCGTTCACAAAAACTCACACCCATTGGCTTAGGAGGACGAACAGCCTGGTCCAGCACCGTGACCGTCTACGGCACGGCGCACAGCGCGCGCTTCTGGTACGACGGCAAGAACCTCAACAACGCCCGCGAGGACGCCGCCGAGGTCGCCCTGCTGTGGCTCGGCCAGTCGACGGCGACTACTACTGGTGGTGGTGGTGCTACGTCGGCGTCGGGGGGCGGGAGCAGCCCCGTTAGCTCGCCTTCTACTAGCAGGGGCGGCTGGTAAAACAAACCTGACCTGTCTAACACGGTAACGGGTCTTGGGGGTTCTCGATCATGGCCTGCCTACCTGCTTTTGGAGGGGGGGGATGAGGGTTGTTTGCCCTTGGCCCTGCCTGCCGGCCTGCCTGCGACTGGGTGGGTGAACTGAGAAGGAGAAGGGGGGTTTTGGGGGGGGAGGGAGTGGAGTGGAGGGGACAGGAGGGGCAACTGGAGATGATATGAGATGTGATCTGATGGGGATGGATGGATTCCGGTCGGGCGGGTCTGGTGAGAGAGGGAGAGAGAGAGAGGGATGGGGATCGAATGGCCGTGGGGTCTGTCTGTCTGTCTGGGGGTTCATTCAGCACCTCCGGACGGACAGACACCATGCGTTGCTGTTTGGTTCCCTTTTCTTTCTTTCCTTTTCTCGCGGGGGCCTGCTCTGCTGCTCTGAGTCTGTCTGTCTCTGGGTTTGTCTCGTTGTCGTCTCTGCCCCTCTTCCCCCTCTATCCTCCGGCTCTTCGGCTCTCTGGCTCTTTCTCTTCTCTCCGACTCAACTCACACTTGCGCTCTTGGTCGGTCGGCTGGCATCCCGCCTGGTGGGCTTGTTGGAGCATCCCTTACCTTCTTGTTCTTTTGGTTGGTTGGTTTCTTGGATTTTACATTCTTGTACGATACCGATACCATTTCTCTCTCCCTGTCTTTTCTTTTCTTTTCCTTTTTTATCATTTCCCCTTTTCTACCCCCCCCGTTCTTCGGAGTTGGCGGAAATCGGGCATGCCACACGGCGCATCGGGAATTTGTTGACATGATGCCAAGATGGGCTCGGCGGAGGGATTTTGTGTTTCGTTTATCATGGGGTTGGTCATCTTGGTGTGTCCCCCCTTCATTTCTTTCGGCTACAGTGTTTGTGGGCAACGGCTACGGCATGCAAGGCATTCATCACGGGCAGGCAATTTGGAATCATGCTAGAGCTGGGTCGGAGGATCTCTCTATTTTGTCGAGGCCACTGGAGGAGCGGGAATGGAGTCCAAAAGCGTCCTTGGTCACTTTTTGGATGCGGCGGCTTGTCTCACTGGACGACTGGGTGTTTGGTGCTTCGCTGGCGGGATGGTCGCTTTCCAGGGGCGAGGACGCAATGGCGGTCTGCGTTGCTGGTCGGGTGACCACCTACCGACGGAACATCCCCCGGTCAAACGGATAGACAAGGGCGGCAGCGAGAAGAAACGGGGGGTTTCGGATGACAGATAAAAGTTTCTCATCGTCGCCTCTTTTGGGTATGGCATTGGCCGGCTGGGTTAGATTGGATCGGCTGTCTCCCTTGTTTGTTATTTCTTTCAGCGCTTAGTTTTGCTGCCCATGAGAATGGGAATAAAAAAGCTCCGATGACGGACATTTTCCCATCGACTTGACTCCTCCTCTCCATGTCGAAGCCAAGCCGGCTGATCAACTACGTAGGCAAGTTCCGGGGCGATGGATGAGCTCACAAAAGAGACAAAAACTGACGACGACCTGGGGTTTGCTACTCCCCTCACCGCCAGTGTGGGAAGCCGAAGTTCGACGGGCACTTGCTTCGTCTGATTTGTGTCCGACTGCAGTCGTTGCTCGGACCAAGCTCCATCGGCCAGGGTGTGGTAGGCCTGCTTCTTGTCCACGTCAGGGAGGTCGTCCAAGGCATGGGGACGCGCATCCATTCCATGTGGAGAGCGCGGGAGGAGCCAGCGGACAACGGGCAGCGGCACCTGTTCCCGTGACCAGCGTCACATGGGCGGTAGATGTGCAGAAATAAATGGAGGCGGGAGGCGGTCAGTTTTGTGGAGGAGCTGAGGTTCTTCCCTTATCAGCCCTGCTCTCAGCGGGGTTCAAGTTCAACTCTCAAGAGCAGGGGAGGTGTGTGTGGGGTTTTGTCTGGAGTGCATCATCGCGGATTCTGGAAGTGGGGTCAAGTTGGGATTGGTCGATGCCGATGCGGATGCAGATGTCTGGAAGGCGCCGAATTGTTCCCGAGTCTCACTTTTTGGTGGGATGGAATGGTCAGAATCTCCGTTTCGACGCTGCGAGTTCCGTGGGGGCCTGGGGCGTCCCGGAAACTGGGCCCAGCACAGTGTGGCTAGCTGGAAATCGAGATGGATCGGGCGAGCGCCAGGCGAGCCAGGGTCAAACAGCACGGACAGCCTCCCGCGGCTAAACTCCGGCCGTCTCCCATTTTTTCGAGAACGCTCCTTTGCGTGCAGCGACCGCGACGACGTCTCAGGTCCCAATTGCCGATCCCACCATACAGCCACCATGCCTCCGCGGTTGAACATCTGGTCGGCCTGCAGCGCCCTTTCGACACGGGCTCGGGCATTTGCCCGCCTGCCGCAGCCCGGCCCGGCTGCGCTGGCGAGGGGCCTGGCCGACAACACGACATCACGACTCCCGGAGAGCACCCCCGGCGCGCTGCCCCCGTCCATGCTTCCCGAGTCCGAACCCGCCGTCTACTCCAGCAGCGAGAACGAGACCGCCATCAACCAGCTACGCATGATCGAGTATGGCCTTAGCTCCCTGGACCCGACAGTCGAGGGCCACAAGTACGGGATGCCGGAACTGCCTCTGCCGTCACAGAAGCACGCCAAGCACCGATATGACTCGGTTATCACGCAGGTCACAAGACTATTAATGAGGGACGGGAAGCTGGCCAAGGCACAGAGGGTAAGGAGAGAAAGAGAGAGAGAGAGAAAACCGGGAGGAGATTGGACTTTCTGACAGGCATATTGCAGGACATGGCCATCATCCTCAACTACCTCCGCACATCACCACCCCCGAAGCTCGACCCCGCGAGGCCCCTCCTCCCCGGCGCACCCCCGGCATCCCATCTCCCTCTTGACCCCGTCCTCTACCTCGCCCTCGCCATCGACTCGGTCGCGCCGCTGGTCAAGATGCGCGGCTTCAAGGGCCTGGCCGGTGGTGGCAAGTCGCTCGACGTCCCCATGCCGCTGCGGGCGCGCCAGCGGAGGCGGACCGCCTTCGGGTGGATTCTGGATGTGGTCAACAAGAAGAAGTCCAAGGGCAGTGGTCGGACCATGTTCCCCCACCGCGTGGCCGAGGAGATTGTCGCCGTGGTCGAGGGCCGGTCCGGCGTTTGGGACAAGCGCACGCAGGTTCACAAGTCGGGCACAGGCAACCGTGCCAATTTGAATCATATGGCCATCAAAGGCATGGTTTGAGGGCTCGGCGCTGACGATGTGTAGTGGTCTGGGATGGGAGGGATGGGAGGGATGGAAGTCTGCTACAGCAGAGAGCAGGGCCTCTGGGAATTTGCTGGCGGGACCTCATTGTACTGTACATTATCTGTATAGACTATTTTTGCTTCCAGGAATTGCTCCTTATTACTAGGCTTGACGTGCGGACGATGAACTGCCATGTCGGAATCATTCTTGACTCCTTGAGTCTGGGTTCATATTGCTCGCCTCAGCTCCTGCGTCGAGCGGCCCCTGCTCGCAAGCTTGAGCCGACTCCTGCCGAGAGTGGCTTCGCCCTCTTTCCCGTCCTCTTTTGGGAATTATTTTACTTGTTCTTTCTCTTTCCATTCCGTTGCCTCACTTTTACTTTTCACAGATCGCCGGTGCCAATTGGAGTTAGATAGTTGTAAACAAGTTTTTGCTATGGAGGACCATTCCTAATGACTAGAGTTGAAATCGGGTGTAGCACATCACTCGCTTTTTAACGACCCCGAGTTCTCCTGTGCCGCTCCCTCGGGCCAGGACGGGGCGGCACGGCGCGGTCTCGATTCCCTTTCGGGGCTGTCTCCACGAACTATTCAGTACTTCATCGGTCCTGAGAAGGATTTTTGGTCCGAGGCATTCATGTCGTTAATTAACTTGCAGAGATTTCTTGAGCATCTGGGAAGTCGTAACGCTCAGTGCAACGGCCCAGACCACCAACTAAAAATGGCTGCCGTTCAATTCAACCCACTGATAAGCAGGTCCCCGGGCACTTCCGCCGGAGGCATCCAACAGCGGCAAAGGCATCGCCCGGGCCATGCTCCTTCAGATCCACTCATCTCGCTGCGACAAAACAGATCCGCCAGGGCCTCCCCACCCCCGCACGTCATGCACCGACTCGAGCTCGAGTTATTTCCTTTGAAAAAGCCTCCTGCCCCAATCAATATCCAACGTCAGTTTATTTTGTACCGTGTTTGTCCAAAATCGCCGTCACAAACCTCTCCCTTCAAGGCATCCGTCTTGCACACATCACGCGACTTCGAAAAAACCGGTGGCAGTGCTGTCCAGCAGCTCCAACACCGCAACCCTGTTCAACCTTGCAATCGGTGTCTTGGTATCTTGGCAAAACGGAGTCCAAGCTGGTGCTTCCTCTGAGAGCGCATCTTGGCAGCGCCTTCGTCCAGGACTCGCGGCGAAAAAGAGCTGGGCGGGCTGACACCCCCGCTATGATCTGAGGTTCCGACAAAGACAACAGGGCTCGCCCATCGCAAAACGAGATGCTGTTTCGACAATCTACATGCATTCAGTACCGACCTCATATCCTACCCCGTTGAGGATTGTCGAACCGTAAAACGCCATCTCGCACCGCAACCTGCGCGCGCACTCCCGTTGATCGATCAATCGTCTCCCCACCACACCACACCTCACACATTCGTTGCGCACTCTTCGAACAACCCCCCGAAGCTCGAGACAGCTCGCCATTCAACGCCGCCCATCATGGCCAGGCACCAGGCCATGTCGATGGAGGCGATGCTCGACGAGGAGCGAAGAGAAGTGCTTGCACTTTTGGAGGGAACTGCGAATGCGCGACCCAAAGCTCCCAACCCGCTGGGGGCCCGCTCCCCATCCCCTTACACACCACGGTCCCCGGTGCGCAGCATGTTGGATATTGGTGATGACTCTCCGTCCCCTACACCCCTTTCCCCAGTGTCCCCAATGAGTTTTAGTACTAAGACGCCATCCGCCCAAGCAGCCCCCATGAGGAGTATGCTCGATGTGGACAGCCCCCCCGCGCCACCGGTTCGAAGCATGCTGGATATTGACAGTCCGACCACCGCCGCAAAGCAAGTACTAAGCACGCCCTCATCGCCAACCGATCCGAATGCCCGCGCTTATGCTGCCAACAGCGCCCACCCAAGGAGCATGTCTGACGCCTCTGCCAGACCGGCCGACTTTGGACCGAGGTTGGGGCCCGCTCGGGTAGACCCAACGACCGAGTACCAATTTTCAGGAATCATCACAACCAATGCGGGCCAGGCCCTCCCGAAACGGGTCACACAGGGCGGCAAGCGGTCCACTGCCAAGGCCGAAATCATGAGAGGCAACGACGTGACCGGCTTGGTTCTCCCTGGTGATAGGGGACGTCATCGTTCGGCCACCGGAGCATCAGTGCGCCTGGGAAACAAGTCAAAGTCACCTCATAATCGCCCGGGCATGCGATCACACTCCCCTCGCGCCCCGGCGGTCCTGCGTACTCTGAGCCCCGGCGGACGGGCAGTACTCAATGACCCCGAGATTGTCGACTACAACAACGCGTACAGGCGCCTCTCGGATGCCGCCCTGGCTCGGTCTGGAGGAACCCTGTCGGAGCTGGGAAGACGGAAAAGCTCGACGTACATGGCCGGAACTGGCAGGCTAGCTAAGGACTACCTGGGCCCGGACGGCGAGCTGTTGGTCGAAGACAGTAGCGAGGATAATGGAAGCTCGTCTGGGGAAGAAGGGCAGCGCGGGAGGAAGGCCGCACGAGGTCCCGACCACCCCAAACCGTCGGGTGGGTCTGAGGCTCAACGACAGGCGAAGAGCCTACTAGCAGCAGCCGAGGAAGAACGTATGTGAAGGACGAAGCTGACACCGCAAGATGGGATTTGCTAACCGCGCTGAACAGGCCTCCAAGTGGCTTCTCAGCAGCCTGCCTACCAATACAGGTCGCTACTGGATGAGCCAGAAATCACAGTGACGAATCCGTCCGGCGAGCGTGTAAGGCACAGCAAAAATGTCATACACCCGGCCACCAGCTTTGATGATCCGCCCGGGACCGGCACCCACACGCCCATCGACTCGGACACGGAAGCAGATTTTACCGATATCAAGAGAGCGCAGAAGCTGTCATTTGCCATGACACAAATCATGGATACGCCAGAGGCACACCGCACGATCCAAATCATCACCCGGGGCGAGTACTCGAGGCTCGTTCAGGACGCCGAAGAGGAACACCGCCCCCCTCGGAAATACCTAGTCGCCACGGACCTCAGCGAGGAGTCTGCTCATGCAATGGAGTGGGCCATCGGCACGGTCCTCCGCGACGGCGACACGCTCCTGGCCATCTACTGCGTCGACGAAGAAACAGGCATCGGGGCCAGCGACAACGCGCAGGTGCCCGACGAGCCCAAGGCCATGAAGGAGCAGGCGGCCGCCATCAACACGGTGGCCTCCAGCAAGATGCCCATCACGCCGAGCGGCACCAACCTCCCGCTGCACTACCCACGGCCCTGGCCGCTGCTATCACAGGCCTCGGATTCGGGGACGGCGACGAGCGTATCCCCTACCCCGTCGCTCAGCAAAGAGCGTAGCAAGGCCGAGGATGACCGGCGCATTGCCGTCCAGCATATCAGCGACCGGGTGACCAGGCTGCTGCGCAAGACGAGGCTGCAGGTGCGGGTTATCGTCGAGGTGCTGCACTGCAAGAACCCGAAGCATTTGATCACCGAGGTGATTGACCTGGTGAACCCGACGCTGGTGATCTTGGGCAGTCGGGGGAGGAGTGCGTTGAAGGGGTACGTGCACCATTTCCCATTTCTTGTTTTGCCCGCGCATTCAGCCTGACATTTTTGCGTGTGTGTCTGAGTGTACGCAGGGTCATACTCGGCTCCTTCTCCAATTACCTCGTCACCAAGAGCTCTGTCCCCGTCATGGTAGCAAGGAAACGGTTGCGGAAGCAGGGCAAGTACAAGCGGGTGGCGTCGACGCACCAGATCAACAACATTCATAACCCGGCCGCGAGGAGCCTGGCGAGTGCAAAGATTGATTAGAAGTCGTCGCGATCGATGAGGAGGAGGAGGAGGAGGCGGCAGCGGTGGGGGGGGGTGTACGGATACTGCACGGAAAGGTGGCGGATTGGCGAATAATAGGTCTGGGCCTGGGTTTACTACTACTACTCTTGCGCTCTTTGGTCGGCTCTTTTGGTTTTAGCGGTTAGGGTTTTTTTTTTTTTTTTTTTGTGTTTGAGGCATGCTTACAGGAAAGGCGTCGTGGGTGGTTTGATGTATTTTGTGGAAATGAGAGCGAGTGAAACCAACCTAGTAATAATGACGATATGGTAACTAGTGAGTTGTGTCTTGTATGTTTATGTTGTGGGCATTAGTGAGGTGTTGGTTGTGAAGTGAAGTATTATCTGTCGGTCCGACCTAAGACTGAGGGATACTCGACTCAATAGGGCCAATTCAGCCCCTAGGATCCATGGTTGAGATCTAGGGTTAACTGTAAGGCATTCGTGGTTTTTTTAATTCTCCCTTTCTCCCATTTCTCTTTTTTCCATTCTCTTTTTTCTCTCTCTCTCTCTTTTTCATTCATCTTTCTTCAATCTCTCTTTCTCCGGTTTCTTCTTTCCCTTTCTCCGTTAATTTCTTCCTTTTCTCTTTTTCCATTGTTTGTTCGATGTAGTTTCATTTAGTCTCTCGATCTGACAGCCACCGAACAATGTTTTATTCAGCACAGAGTACCGGTCAAAATATATCACACAACCGACCAACTCATATGTTGTCGTTAACTCGCTCCTTCGATCTTCGACTTCTGTCCTTGTTGAGTCTCAGCCTAGAATGCGGGGTGCTGCGCATGGCATGCTCCACTGCTCTCAACCCCGTCCAAGACTCCAAAGCCCCAAGTAGCTACCAGGTTCTCTCTCTTTGTGACAACACATCGTTTATCCCGTTTACAAACTACATTGCTGAACTTTCGAGCTCTTCGTCCCGAAGCACTCGTCGACGGAGGCCGAGTTAGAAGGCTCCCTATTAGGAATCACGGTACTGTCGGTGACACTGATGTAGCTACCTGGAAGGAGTGGGCACTCCCGTCGTCTCGGGCCACGAGCGTTGACAAGGTAGTGGTCGGAAATGATGACGGCAATCTCAAGCATTGCGTGAAAGCTGGCGTTGGTAATGCTAGCACTCGTCTTGAACCACCGAGCGGAGTCTCGAGGGCTCTCATGTCGTAAAACAAGACATCTCGAAGACTACCTTAGGTAGTCTGGTCTGCAGTTGGTGGGGCATCAAATAGAAACCCTTCGCGGTGCCTGCAGGTGGGGGATATGAGAACGGCAAGATATGCGACTGGGTGCCCGACGACGGGACCAACCTGATCTTCCCCGGGTTGACCGCCGCTTCGCCGAACTCGCCAACGACTGCGTCGAAACGTTCCTGCGCAGCGAGTCGGCTCATCGTTCTCAATTTGGAATGGGTCGAGAAAGCGGCGAGGATGCAGATTTTTGTTGAAGAATTTGAGAGAGAGCGGAAGATGAAGGGAATTGCGCGCGAGATGCAGACGATGCGCGCTTGGAAAGAGATTGATGAGGAGCTTGCGCGAAACAAGATGTTGTGTACCCTACGAGCCCGTCACGGGTCGGATAATATCCTACGAGTCAGGGAGCTCGGTGGCGACCGCCATCGCTGCCGCCTTTGCGGGCGTGGTAATATGAGCTTGTCAAAATGGGGGCTGCCCCGCCCTGGGTAAGGGACTGCGGGGTGGGTTGGTTGGCCACGGGTGAGTGCCGGGTCCAGGCGGGGCCGCGACGAGGGCAGCCCCCCAGCCTCTCGTTTTAACTTTGGGGGCCCCCTGGTCGTCGGTTGCATGGCGGGAGGGATGCGCCCCTCCCTCCCACTTCCACTTTGAGTGATGCGATGCGGCCTGGGGATCTGAGGCAGAACAACCACCTTGGACTACCTAAGGTACCTACTCTTTTTCGTTTAGAACGTGCATCTACGAGGATCGCGATTGCAACGCGACCGACTTTCTGACTCTACTTTTACCGTTTTCGTGCCGGCGCTGTTCGAGTGAACCCCTGAAAGACAAACAGTGTGAATCGCATCCGTCTCCCAGCTCCCGCAAATCGCAATCACACCACACACCACATCCCAGGGGGCATCCGCGCCGCCCGCCCGATCGGCCCGCCCCTCTCGCACATCGCAGCAAACGGAGCCTCCCTTGTCGGCGACACCCCGCGACCCCGTTTGATGTGATGCAGTCTCTCTTCACCGTCAACAACAACGTGTCGCTCGTCAGCATCACGATTGCGCCGAGTACCTGGGTCGCTTCCCTGGTGCTCTCCCTGGTCTTTCTCTTCCTGTACCTGCTCTATCAACCTCTCCCGTCCTTCCCGTGGGGGAAGCTGTTCTTCTTTAGGCGACGCAGGCAACAGCGACAACGACAAACGACCGCACCACCGATCATAGAGGAGGACGAGGACGACACTTTGTCCGAGGAGGAACACCACCCCCGCCGACGACACATCGAGCACACGCCCCTACCACCTCTTCTCACCGACTATCCGTATCCCTTTGACACCAGCATCTACAACTATAGCAGCAGCAAGGACATTGAAAGGAAGGAGAAACCAAGCCGCAAACACCAGCTGCGTAGCAGCGACAAACGAAGCAGCAGCAGAGGTGACAAACGAACCACCACCAAAGAAAGTGGAGGAGGAAGGGGGTCCGGCAACAACTATAACAGCACCCGCCACAGCAACAACAACGACAACAACCACCGCCATGACGGCAGCGACAACGATAACAGCGCTCGGCCATCTCGACCAACTCGACGCGTCACTGGACGACTTCGCGCCATCGATTGGCAACCCCAACCGCCTGCCGTTCGGCTACCCGTCGGCCCACTCGGGATTCCGGAGCGACGACCTGGCGAGCGAGATGGACGTTTCGGACTCGGAGGCTTCCGCCGGTGGCTACAGTCCTCCGGCGTGGAGGCGCCTCGGCAACGGCGACCGCAGCAGCGGCTTCTGGCGGAAAGGTGACGACCTGATGATGATGTACGACGAGGACGACGACGCCATGGAAGCGGGCCGCTCGCGGGAGAGCAGCCCCGACTATGAGAGCGCCGACGAGGGGGACGAGATACTCGCCCAGGCCATCCGGACGAGGTTACCTGCGGGGAGTGTGTCACCCGACAAGGAGAGGAGTCCGGAGCCGGAGTTCCATCCGGCCCAGCAGCATCTGATTGATGAGGTGGTCAACTTCAAACAAGAAGACAACGGTTTGGCCCTGGGTGAGCTGAAAGACCGGTCACTAAGGCCAAGGGAGGTTACAGACAATTGTGAGTCCGGGTCTTTGAACATGTAAGCCCCTTTTGTGTCTCACGATAGCTAATAACCCGCCAGTCATCCGCTTCGCCGTCAGGGCAGAAGTTCAACACCGAACAGAGCCCATTGAGATGGCCATCAACTTCGTCCGCAAGAGGTTTGGCGCCATAACCAGCTCGTGGTCCTCCATGCTGTTCTCATTCATCATCACCATCTTGTCGTATGCGGCCCTGCGGTGGATTTCACAACCCGCAGCCATGCGGCCCGTGCCTGACCTGGTCAAGGTTGCCGGCGTGGCCCGGTCGCTGGAGCCCTTGATTTACTACTCCGAGAACGGGATCCAGCAGGTTGGCGATCTGCAGGCAACAGGCGTTGCCGTGTGGGATCTCGGCGAGAGCGTCCGAAGCAGCAACATCACCTCGGCCCCCATCATCGTCAAGGAACTCGACGGGCTGAGCGACAGCCTCAAGACATTAGCCATTGAACTAACCAAGTTCTTTGCCAACGTTGACGGCGACATCGACGGGTGAATCCCCCCGCCTTCCCCATCTCTCTTGCATAGGTAACTAACTCTGTTTCACAGCATTCTCATCGTAATGGACTGGGCCCGCCGCGAGCTCTCACAAGTCCAATCCCTCCCGCCGCTCCCCCTCTCCTCCGCCTTTGACAACATCCACAACCTCCTCTCCAACGCCGGCGTGCTCGAGAACCCCCTCACCGGCCAGCCCACCCGCCTCGGCACGCTCGCGACCTCCCTCTTCGGCCACTCGACCCCGCAGCGCACCAAACAAACGCTCCAACGAACCTTTAACGAGTTCCTCACCGTCCTCGAAGACGCCGTCGCCTCAGAACTGCAACACTCGCTCGCCCTCTTCGCCCTCTTCGAAGCCATCGACCACCAGTTCCTCAACCTCGCCCGGACCGTCATCCGCGAGGCCTCGCTCCAGGACGAAGCCCACACCGACCTCCTCTCGTCCCTCTGGACGCGCATCCTGGGCGCCAAGGCGTCCGAAGTCGCCAAATACGAGCGCAACCGGCTGCTGCTCCAAAACGTGCGCGAGAAGACGGTCCGCAACAAGGGCGTGCTCGTCGAGCACAACCACAAGCTCCTGGCCCTCAAGGCCAACCTCGAGACCCTCCGCCGCAAGCTCGTCTCGCCCCTCGTCCGCAGCGTCAACAGCAGCACCCTCACGCTCGACGAGCAGATTCGCGGGCTCGAGGATGTGGGGTTGTATCTCGAGGGCGTGCGCATGCGCCAAAAGGGGAAGCTGTTGGAGATGTTGTATGGGAGTGGGAGTGGGAGTGGGAGCAGGCAGTATGCGAGGACGCCGCCTGCTGTCGAGGCTGGGGTGCTCAGGGCGGGGGGGAGGTGAAGTGAGTTGAGTGGTTGTTTTTGTTTTGGGATGTTTTGGTGT
>MU856839.1:0-22151 GCA_033296705.1 Chaetomidium leptoderma | reverse complement strand
ACTGATCTATTCTTTGTTTATTGTTGCGGGGTGAGGCGTTTTGTCTTGTTTTTCTATTTATTTATTATTGGCCAAGGGGCGGGGTTCGGGATACCGGTTACATATCGTTACATGAAGGGATGGACGGACGGACGGACAGACGGACAGCTTGGAGCATGGAGTCTACTTAGGGGAGGCGCTCGCTAGCAATTTAAGAGTCAAAAACTACTTGACTCTGGCGCATGTGGCATGAATGAACGATTGGAAGCAAGGAGTGAAGGTCGGCGGCTTGATGATACACTTTCGTTGAGATCTTGGAGTTGAGGTGCAGCCTGGTGATTGTCAGTTATGCCCAAGCATGGGATGGGCTGCTTGGTCGAACTAGGAGCATTGGGTACACATCTATAGCATGCATTCAGAGTCTTACCAGATTAGCCATACATCCAACTATGAATATCCCGTGATGGCAATGAGTTGTTACTCCAACATCCATAAGCTCACAGACACCACTCAGTTATAGAAGTTTTACTCTGTATTAGCTAGTGCGCCTGTTTAGACTGACGCCCACCTCGCCCGAAGACAGAGACGTTCTGCGACCCAAGGTCGCCCTAGACTAGAGTGGCTGTGTCGTCCAGCACACCCGTTCCTGAAGACCTGAGCCAGTCGGCAGGACACGCCCGAGAATCCGTAACCGTAACGCCGAGTCGGCCGATAACACCGCGCCCTGTCCGCAGAGACGGCCACCCGAGGACCATATCCTCATCATCATAAGTAAGTCTATCAAATACATGACCATGACGTAGCAATGCCATAGCAAGATGCCGTGATAATCCGTCGTCAGAGATGTGCTCGTCTCACCATAAAAATGAGAGAGATGCACCCCATGCTGGCTTTCATCCGGCCCGCATCACCAGACTGGATAGATCATGCTGCTGCCAAGCTGGTATCAAAACTTTTCCCGACCGACCAGAACCGAAAACGAAGAAAGAAATCGCATCAGAAGACAAGAAGTTGGGGGGCAGAACCCTAAGCCTTCTCCTCAGCCTTCTCCTCCTGGGGCTTCTCAGCCTCGGCCTCGCCTTGGGCAGGGGCTGGGCCCTGGCCCGGACCGTGCTGCGACTTGACGTACTCGTCGTAGACAGCCATGGCCTCGTTGACCTTGGCGACGAGAGCGGACTCATCCTCGAGCCTAGCGTGGGTTAACATGAATGTCCAGGGGAGCGACAGACAAGGGTCAACAACTTACAGGTTTACAAGCTCAGTGTTGTCCATCTCGAGCAGCATGCCGGTGATCTTGCCAGCCAGCTCCGGCTGGATGGCTTGGATCTTGGGGAACAGGTTCTCGCCGAGAATCTGCTTCTGCTGCTGGGAGTTGTTGGTGGCAGACAGTTGAGACTGCAGGAGGGAGCTAGCATTGAGCTCACCGGCCGCACCCGGAGGACCGGCAGGGGGCGCGCCACCACGGCCAGCGGCGAAGTTACCGCCCCTGTTAGGGCCGCCACGGCCACCCATGTTGCCATTCTGAGGTCTACCGTTCGGGGGGAAGCCAGCCATGCCAGGGCCACCAGGCATACCCTGAGGAACAGGCATGCCCTGCATACCCCGGCCACCGGGGCCGCCACGTCCACCGCCGAGAGCGGCGGCTTGCTGCTGGACCTGCTGAATGGCAGCAATGAATTGCGGGTTGTTGGGCTGGGGATAAGCGCCAGGCGGGAACTGGCCCAGAGGGTAGATGGGCATCTGTTGCGGGGGCATGCCACCGCGGCCGCCCTGCTGAGCGTAGGGAGGGAACTGGCCGGGACGGCCACCGCCCTGCACCGCAGGCATGCCGAGACCGCCCTGAGGGAAGGGCATGCCACGGCCGCCGGGGGGCATGAAGCCGGGCTGCTGACCAGGAGCATAGTAGACAGGGGCCTGCATGTACTGCTGCGGCAGGCCGGCCTGGGCAGCGGCCTGGGCCAAACGCAGCTGGTTGCGGGCCTGGATGCTAGCCTCAAGCTGGTTCTTGCGGACATCCTTGCGCTGGGCAAGGGCGACGTAGAGCGGCTTGCCTTCAATCATGCGCTGGTTCATCTCGGCAACAGCCTTGGTGGCATCGTCGGGGTTGCTGAAGCAGACGAAGCCGAAACCCTTGCTCTTGCCCAGCCGGCGGTCGGTCTTGTTCTCGGACTTCTTCTCGGCAGTCTCGGCGTCGGCCTCAACCTCCTTCTCCTCCTCCTTCTTGTCCTCCTCATCCTTGGCCTCCTCTTCCTCCTCGGCGGAGGCGTCGGTGGCAGCATCGCGCATGACCTTGGCGGAGGTGATGGGACCAAACTCAGAAAACATTGTCCGCAGCTTGTCGTCGTCGATGTCGTCAGCCAGATTCTTGATGTACAGGTTGACGCCTTGGTATTTGTTAGCTTTCTCAAGGCGAGCAGCCTCATAAGATCTCCGGAGCTCCTCCTCGCGCTCATGCTTCTTCTGGGCACGACCGACGTAGAGGTCCTGACCGCGGAAATCGGTGCCGTTGAGCTCGTCAACCGCCCTGGAAGCACTAGTATGGGTGGTGAAGTTGACGAAGCCGAAGCCACGGCTCTTGCCCTCGGGGTCGCGGGCGAGTGAAGACGAGGTAACGTCGCCGTACCGGGCGAACAGCTCGCGGAACTCTTCATCGGAAGCATCGACGCTGACGTTCTTGACGTAGATGTTGGTGAAGTTGGCCTTCATCTCCTCGAACTTGCTCTGACGATCCTTCTTGGGGATGTGGTAGCCGACGTAAACCTTCTTCTCGTTCAGAAGCATGCCGTTGACGTGCTTGATGGCCTGGGCAGCGGCCTCATCGGTCTCGTAGTGCACGAAACCATAGCCCTTGGAGTTGCCGTGCTCATCCTGGGCAACCTTGCAGCTCAGAATGTTACCGAAAGCGGCGAAAGTGTCGTGGAGCGCCTTGTTGTCAATGGCGACGTCGAGATTCTTGATGAAGACGTTGCCCTGGCCGGTCTTGCGCAGAGCAGGGTCACGCTGGGACCACATGATGCGGCAGGGGCGGCCCTTGATGAGGGTGTAGTTGAGTTCCTCAAGCGCCTTCTCGCCATCCGAGGTCGAGTTGTAGTTGACATAGGCATAGCCGAGCGAGCGGCGGGTGACAGCATCACGGCAGACGCGGATCGACGCGACAGAACCGATCTGGGAGAACAGCTCGAAGAGCATGGCCTCGGTCACAGACGGGTCCAGCTCGCCGACGTAGAGGGAGGCCGAAGACTGAGGGTGGGGAGCAGCGGAGCTCGGGGTAGGGCCAGCCGTATCCGGGTCGGCAGTCTGGTACTCGCCAGAAGCGACATTGGTGTTGATGGCGGGGGCGGCGCGGTTGTCACCGCCGTTGAGGCTGGTGTTGCCGAGATCAGCGGCAAGCTGGTCGACAGCGCCGGGGGCAACAGGAGCGGCCATTTTGACGATCGGGTCTGGAGATGGTGCGATGTCAGTTCGGCGCCCTGGCAATTAAAAAGAAGAAAAAGCTGCGATGCTTCTGCGATAGAGAAAGTGTCCTCGGTCGCGATGATAAGCTGCTGCTCAATTGGTAGACCACGTACCGAATGCTGGAATGCAGAGGTTGCGCGACGAAGCCGGGCAAGAATACCGTGCGCAAAGAGGAGCGACGGTAGACAAAGAACGAGACTGGGATAAAGCCTCGATTGGTTTCTTTCTTGCGAGCGGGGACGAAGTCTTGATTGAAAGAACGGTTGGAGGGCGTCTTCCAAGGAGAGGTGTCTGGTCGGGGAGATGGGTTTTTTTGGAGGATTGATAGGTAGGTATCGGGATTTTTTTGGTGGTTTTCAATTTTTTTTGGGTGGGTTTTTTTGTGAAGATTCGGAAAAGAGGTAGATGAGAACAGAACCAGTGACGGTTGTGTCGTACTGATCTGACTCTTTTCTGAAGGTTGTGGAAAAGAATCCGGGGTTAAAGGGTTTGATCGGTCGATGGGGAGGAGGAAAGAAGAGGGCAAAGATAGGTGGCTCCTGCGGAGACTAATTTTTTTCTTCCACGCATGTTGCGCCCACAAACCAGACAATATCGAATTAACCGAGCAATCCCCCGCACATTGAGGCACTTGCCCTTCACTTTCACACAGTGTTTTCTATGTTACAAGCGGCCAGGAATGAGGGATTCCCGAGCGGCCCCTTTGATGAAGACGCCTTTGGTGTGCATTTGCTGCATTTGAGAGACATTCTAATCGCCATGTCGATAGAACTCAAGTTTTCCCGACCGCCTGCGAGATGCACATTCATGCAGAGCAGAATAGTTAGGTAGTTACACACCGCCTATTTTCAAGGAGGGGATGCACCCAAAACGCAAGCTCCTGGTGAAGAGACTCGAGCAAAACCCTGGAATGGGGCAGCATTGTCAGGCACCGACTCGTACCCCACACTTAAACGACACAGTGTTGCATGCACCGTATTTCCAAGTTGTATATAAAGGTAGTATCCTGTTACTGAATTCTTACCGCTGTTGGTGGTGCATTTTGGCAGAGACATGTGGCCGCGTGGCGGGGTAGGTCCTCGGGCTTATCGTTATCAGTGGGTGGGTGGGACCTTGCCCATTGTGAAGGTGCTGACACTGCCTGACAGCTTCCGTCATCAGCATGTGGAAGGAGCTAGTTCTTGCTCCGGCCGTGGCTGAACAGACGCAAGTAATAACTACCTACTAAAAGTATATTTTGACAAAATTACCACCAGTTAATTGCGTGACTACTAGGTACCCAGGTCTACCTCGAATCGCTACCTATGTGGCATAACCAACCCGCTGCCACCCGTTTTGCTGGCCCGGTTGGCTGCGTTGTGGAGGGCCACCGTAACCTGCGCTGCTGCCTCGCTGAAGACCCGAAAGTGGCGGGCAACAGCGAACGCATCTTTTTTGAGTGCGCCATCATCGCCGTGGAACTACCTACAACCAACAACTTGCAGCTGAACCTCTGCAACAGACCCGAGGGCTCTGTTTCCAAATCTGTGCCATTCACAGACAGCTCGTTTGTCTAACACGAACCCATTTGGATCTCGCATCTTGTGACGAACTGATACCCTGTCGTCCCTGGTTTTTGGTAGTTCTCGGCGAGCCCCCCTCTGCACTGCACCCCACCAGCCGCCGCTGCCGCTGCCGCCGCCATGTTCCCGACCTTCACCGGAAGCTCTCGCAAGGGGCGGAACGTCAACCTCAGTGGCCAGAAGGCGATAAATCCCTTTACAAGCACATCATGGGCACCCAGCGCGGCTGCTGGAGCTTCAAAAACAGTGGCACATGCCCAGGCTGAGCGGGCACAGAGGCAACACGAGCGAGACCGGCTGAAGGCTGCGCAGCGTATCCAAAAGACATGGAGAGGCCACCGGTCACGGCGGACTTTGAGAACCTCACGAAGGCAGGCCGTCGATCTGCTGTACCTCGGGGAGGGGCCCGTGGACGTCAAACGGAGGACGGTCGAGGCGATACCCTTGGTCCTGAGCCTGTACCAAGTCTCCAGCCAGGAAGACCAGGAACGATTGTGCCTGCTGGCCCGCGACCTCCTCCAGACCAAGTTCGCCTGTTTCGAAGTAGGGGCCGTAGAGCACCCACGTTTGGCGAAACTGGCACGGCTCGTGGTTGCCGCGCTCGACAGGTGAGCAGGAAGCTCAGAGACGAAGAAACCCTAGTCGAAATGCTGACCCCCGTAACAACAGACTCGATCCCAACGTTGACAGGTCGCAAGTTCAAACTCTCTTTGAAGCTCTCGTTGAGATTACAAAAGCAAGGCCTCGATCAGTCCAGCCCGTTCTGGGAAACTTCTACAAGATGCTTGGGAGATATTGCCACACCTGTGGGACGACATCTCAGCTCATGGGCCTCATCCGGAGTGCCGTGGGAGCGCCGCTGTCTGCGACCAATGCACCTGGTATGTCCCTACCACTCCCATCCCTGCCATGAGGTACGCGAGGTTGGAGTTCTAGACTGACTTGGATTAGAATCATTCGCCCAAACCGCTTATTACGAGTTTGCCGTCTCTTTCTTGACCCAGCCCGACTTGTTCTTGTTCGAATCGAATGTTGCCACATTCGCCGCTGATGTGGATGTTGACCGTCTCTCGGATTCACTCCAGGCTAGGACAGTGACTGAGTCCAAGACGCCCGAATCACAGGCCGATCTTATGTGGCTGCTTTCACACTTCATAGTCTTGCAAAAGGCAAGGAAACAGCTAGTGCTGCACTCGCGTTCTCTCCGAGTTTTGTATTCCCTCTTGTCGAGTCTCTCGTCCCAGATTCGGGCTGGCTTTGCAGCCTCCGACTTGAAGACCTCTGGCGAGGCTCGCGATCTAGAGGAGACCCCGCAACCAACGCTACCTCCGTATGTCTCCGACAAGCTGGCTTCGCTGACTGATAGAGACGAGATTTCTGGGCTTCTCGAGAAGTTCACCTCGTAAGTTTCCCCTACAAATAATCCAGCTACAACCTGCTAACCAAACCAGGGACCACGGGGGTACATCCGCGTCCGAGCTTGAGGATGCCGGCTTCCTCGCCGGCTACATCCTCACATTAATCTACTGTTTCCCGACTCTTAGCGATGACATTCGGATGCGCCTCTACCTCGCTGATATTCCGACCCGTCACGGCCCACTCCCTGCTGTCAAGTTCTTCTGGAACGCATTCAGCAGGACGTCGATATTCTCCAGGGTCGCTTCTGATGCTGACACAGCCCTCGCGATTCTACGCCGGCCGCCATCATCCGATGCTGACCCCACCTGGCACCGCGAATGGCGAACGATCCTTCTATTCCTCGAACTGTACATCTTTGTCCTCCGATTAACCGATGATGATGACTTCTTCAGCGGCCTCAGTGTGTCGGCTGGTCTCGACGGCTCAAAATCACGACTCCGTTCTAGCGGCCTCAAGGTACAGGACTTGAAGCGCCTTACTCTCTTCCTGAAGCATCTCGGTTTTACTCTTTATTACAACGCTGCCGAGCTGCTTGGGTCAATTTCCGGCCCGACGAACACGGCTGATGAGCCGTCGGCGTCTCCCTTTCAGCCAAGAGGCGTGGCTAGCAGCAACCTAGCCGCGGGTGCTGTGTCTTTCACCCTCACCGCAGGCGTCGACTTTGAAGCATTCAGAACCCTAGTTGCGACAGCCATGAGAATGCTCTATGAGCGAGATTCTCGGCGCCAGTTCCTGCCACAAAATCACTGGCTCATGACGTCGAAATTCAACATGGAAGGTTTTCTCTCTGCTGTCGTGCTCGAAGAGCAAAGCCAGAGGGAGCGAGCCGAAGTCGACGATGAAGACGACGAGGATGAGGCGGACGCAGAAGAGGCACCGATCACGCTATCGTCGGGTGGTTTGAGGCTGTCTCGCCAGGCCCAGATGGAAAGGATCAGGGTGGCACGGAAACAAGTGACACGGGACATGCTCAGGGCGGCCGCCGGCCCCAAGCTGGAGATTCTGCGGAACATGCCATTCGTCATCCCCTTCGACATGCGCGTCCAGATCTTCCGGCAGTTCGTCTACCTTGACAAGCACCGGAGAAGAGGAGGCAACATCGACCCTGACAGGTGGAGGTTATCGGTGCTCAACCAACACGGCGGGCCATTTGACCCAACCCCCACCGGCACAAACATCCTCAGTCGGCACCAGGCACAGATACAGCGAGGCCGGATCTTCCAAGATGCCATGGAATCCTACTGGGACCTCGGTGAAGGGCTGAAGGAGCCCATACAAATCACGTTTGTGGATGAGTTCGGCATACAGGAGGCTGGAATTGACGGCGGTGGCGTGACGAAAGAGTTCCTCATAAGCGTGACATCGGAAGCGTTCAGACCGAATGAAAGACTTTTCGTCGCCAACGACAAGAATTCCTACTACCCGAATCCCTGCGACATGGACCAGTTAAAGAATACACTTCAGGAAGCGCAGATCGCAGAGGGTTCTGAAGACTGGGTTGAGTCCATCGCCTATCGTCAACGGCAATACGAGTTTCTCGGCAGGGTCATCGGAAAGTGCCTGTACGAGGGCATCCTCATCGACATTACCTTTGCAGGGTTCTTCCTCCTCAAGTGGGCGTCCTCGGCCGGCGCGGCCGACACGTACCGCGCCAACATCAACGACCTCCGGGAGCTCGACGAAGAATTCTACCAAGGGATGCTCCGCCTGAAAAACTACCCTGGCGATGTCCGCGACCTCTCGATCGACTTTACCATCACGGACCAAATCTCGCTCCCGGGCGAACCCGTCCGCACGAGAACGCGCAACCTCGTCCCCAACGGCGAAGACGTCCCCGTCACCAACGAAAACCGGCCCCTCTACACCAGCTACGTCGCCCGCCACCGACTTGTCGTCCAGCCCTACGCGCAAACTTTGGCCTTCCTCCGCGGACTGGGCATGATCATCGACCCGGGCTGGCTGAGCATGTTTAACCAGAACGAGCTGCAGCGCCTGGTGGGCGGCGACAGTTCGGAGATTGACGTCGAAGACTTGCGCAAGCACACCGTCTACAGCGGCGTCTATTCCATTGGCGACGACGGCGAGGAGCACCCCACGGTGCAGCTGTTTTGGGAGGTGATGCACGGGCTGGAGGATCACGAGCGGCGGGATGTGCTCAAGTATGTCACGAGCACGCCGAGGGCGCCGCTCTTGGGCTTCAGCCAGCTCAGCCCGCCGTTTAGCATCAGGGATGGGGGCATGGATCAGGAACGGCTGCCGAGCGCGAGCACGTGTGTGAATCTGTTGAAGCTGCCGCAGTACCATACTGCGGCGGGGCTGAAGAGGAAGCTGTTGTACGCTGTTACTAGTGGTGCTGGGTTTGATCTTAGTTGAGTTGGGGGAATTGGAATGGGGGGGGGAATGGGCATGGGTGGGGGGCGTTCATAGCATGCAAATGCAAGTTGTTTTCAGACACGCCTTGGAAGGGGGACCACCAACCTGGTTCAAAAAGCATGCCGCATTCACGTATGTATGTATGTACGTACCGTGAAGATTTACCGCTGATATTCCTCCTCCTCCTCCAACCCCGGGCCTTCATTCCACTCAACAGGATAACTGGGCGGCAAATCGTCTTCTGCCCTCCCCCAAGTTTCCCCTTCCTCCTCCCCCACCCAAAACTCCAACACGCCCCCCTTGAGGAACAAGTCATGCGTGATCCAATTCTTGGTATACTCCCGCCCATTGAGTTTCGCCCGCTCAATATACTTTTTCCCTCCCCCAATGGCAGCAGCATCAAAGTTCCTCGTCGTAATCACGGCCCACTTCCCGGGCTGCTTCGCCCTGATGCGCACCTCGGCAAAAAACGGCGCCGTCAGCAGATAGACATCCTGGCCCGCGACGGGGAAAAAGCCCATCATGGCAAACGCGCTAAACGCGCCCATGGCGCAGTCGTCGTTGCCCGGGATGCCGTTGACGGTGGCGTTGAAAAGGCTCGGGATGTACTCGCGCGCGAAAAAACTGCTGATGGCCGGGCGGCCGGCGTAGTGGAACTGGAACACGGGCAGGAAGCCTTGCTCGTTGCCCATGTATGAGATGCCGCTGGTGTGGAAGTAGCGCAGGCGCTCGACGAAGGCGTTGGCGCCGCCCATGAGGCTGATCAGTGTGGCCATGTCCTGCGGCGCGTAGAAGCTGTATAGCCAGGGGCTGCCCTCGTACGTGTCGAGCCCGGTGTCGTAGTAGCACGAGTGCATGTCTTGGACCGGAGAGCAGGCGCGTGTGTTGTGGTAGCGGAAGGAGCCGTTGAGGAGGCGCGGTTGCATGAAGCCGTGGAAGTCGGTCTGGGTGGTTTCGCCGGCGGCGTCTTTGAAGACGTCGCGCTGGTCCGGGTTCCAGTAGTTGCGCCAGTTGCCGCCGCGGAAGCGGTACTTGTCTGCGTCGGTGGCGTGGCCGAGCCCCGCGGCCAGGATGGAGATGCAGAAGTCTTCGTAGGCGTACTCGACGCCCCGGCTGATGGTGCGGCTCCTCGGGCCCGTGCCGTTCCGGTCGATGTCGTCCTGGGGGATGTAGCCGACGTTGTGCCAGCTTGCGAGGTTGCCGCGCCCCTCGAGACCCCAGTTGGGCGGTACAACTGAGCTTTTTGTTAGAATGGTAATCTCAAAAGGAGGGGGCAAAACCTACATTCGGCATCCGAGACAACAGCTTCGTATGCATCATCCCAGTCGATGCCTTCCGTCAACTTCTTGATAAAGGCGTCTACAATTACGACATCCGCGTTGGACCCTCCCTGGGTGAAGCCCTTGCAAAAGCTCATCCGGCAGTCGGGTAGTTTCCCTAAACCTGTCAGTTTGTATTCCGGGTTCGGGGTCTCAACGTCAAGGAATTACCACATACCTTCATGTCTGTAGATATCGATCAAAGCACGCACCATATCAGTCTGCGTGGCAGGGTCAATAATGGTCAGCAGCGGGTGCTGAGCGCGGAACGAATCCCAGATGCAGTAGAACCTGTACACACATGTTAGCAGCCTAAACAACCACATCACATCCCTTTCCCAACAAAACTCACGAATCGAAATACGGCTCGGTCGAATTCCACAGCGGATTCTCCCCCGTATAGTTCTGCGGCGACAGCAGCGTCCGATACAAGCCCGACCAAAACGTCTTCTGCAACTCCTCACTCACGCCCGTGGCATCAACCTCGATCGCCCCCAGCTTCTCCCGCCACGCCTTTCTCGCATCACTCTCGACCCTCTCAAAATGCCAATCCGCAATCTCGGCCTCGGCATTCTCACACGCCTGGTCGACCGACATGAACGACACGCCCACCCTCGCCAGCAGGGAGTGATTCGCCGGCTTCTCAAACTGGAGCCACGCGCCGGCCGACCCGGTCGGGAGATGATAGCCGGCGCCCACGCCATCCAGCGCCTTGGGCTCCTCCACGGCGTCATTGGTCTTGAACGTGCCCGTCTTGCGGATGGCGGCGCCCCGGAAATCGGCGCAGAAGAACGCATGGTATTTGCCCGAGCCAAACGACGGGCCGTACGACCCCTCGCCCACCACCCGGCCCGTCTCGGGGTACACCTGGATGGCGCCGGCGCTGCGGCTGTTCATGAGATCGACCAGGTCGACCAGGATCAGCGGCGAGTAGGGCACGCCCTTGAGGGGGGGGTCCTCGTCGGTCGTCAACACGTCCACGCGGTCCTCGCCCGAGAAGCCGAAGCGGTACAGCGCCGCGTGGGCCGTGGCCGTCATCTCGGCCTGCACCGTGTTGGTGAGGTTGAGGCGGAAGTAGCCCGGCGCGGCAAAGGCCGAGCCCGCGACGCGGTTGGTCGGGCGGCTCAGGGCCGAGTAGGCGCACTTTTGGAAATTGTCGTCCGGGCAGCCCGGGTGGACGAATAAGGGGAAGTTGCCGAGCGAGGGTTGGCCCCCCGTGCCGGAATCGTGCATGTGAGAGAAGCCCATGACGGGGTGCTCATCCGACACGAAGCCGGCGGCGTTCTCGGCGGGGGATTTGGTGTCTGCTACGGGTTTGGCCATGCCTGTGAGGGGGGTTAGTCGGCATGGTAAAAGGGGGGGTATGGGGGTGATCTTACCATATGGTAGTGAAGCACCGGGGAAGACATGGCCTGTTCAAAGGTGATATGTGAGATCAGCTTGTTTTGGGAACATGAAGCGCGGATGAGAGAACTCACCTCCATTAGCTGTCCCAATTAGGGGGTCAACAAACTGCAGGATATCGGTCCTGGGCTTGCCGAGCCCCAGCGAGGGCAACGGAGACCCAGTGAAGCCCAAGTTAAACTTTGGGAGCAGAAGGACCAGGCAGACGCAGAAGAGGGCGACCACCAGGATGCGGCTCCTCCGCGGGATGCCCCTGAGCTGTACCAGTGCCGACATGGTGGCCTTTCGATACGACGAGCTTTCGGCCCTCTTCCTCCTTGCCCAAGTGGCCTGATTCAAGCAACCGGTAGTCCCACAGTAAGGGACGGGTTATTACCAGCATGCTCTCACTGTCCCAGCAGCGACGGGGCGAGCGGAACGTCTTGATGTTGCGTCCCGTGTCGACATGAACAAGGAAACCCGGTTTCTGTACTGAAGACTTGAAATCGAAAACACCGGCAACGTGAGGGATCAACCCGTGTCTTGGAACGTCAACTGCGCCGTCATGGTTGGTTTCGAAAAGGCCAGCGCAAGCAATTGAAGAGGCTGTTTTGCCAAGACAATACTTCGGCGTAGGGATGCCGTGCGGCAGGGGGCCTATTGATGCCAAGCATGCAAGGACTGGCTTCCCCAGAGTGTTGTCAGGGGGTTGATTGGTCAGGGGTTCAACGTGGACGGAAGCCGAGAGCTCAACCACCTCTGCACTTTACCCAGGTCTTAACGAGGAGAAGCTCCCCCTCCATTTGAGTCTCCTTTTGGCGCCGCTTGCTCCATCGGCCACCGCATCCAGCCCCGGCACTCGGTGTCCAGAACAAAGTCGCCAACCCGCGCAACGATGTGCTCTCTCCAGCCCTCGACAAACCACCCTCCCCGAATCCCCTCCCCGCCCAGGAGCACGGCGTAGTACGCAAGGACTAGTAGCGCGTGCGGGTCGCGCCTCCTGACGCACGCCACGAACTCGGGCCCCACGCGGTACAGCCAGCCAAAGATAAACTGGTTCTCAGACGGGCCTTCGTATGTGATCTCGCCACCCGGGCTGCTGCGGCGCCCGTATGTGGCCGCATAGATGCCGATGAGGTTGTCGAGCGGCCCGAGGTAGACTGCTGTGCTTGGAGGTTTTCCGTCGGGACTACCGCCCGCGATGAATTCCCTCAGCCCATCCAGCGCAGCCTCCCAATCGATCCGCGGAAAGCCGTCCCGCGCGTAGACGGGCTGTTGCAGAGGTCCCTGCGGCGGGCCTATCCTCAGTGGCTCCATGAGCCCAGCGAATAGCACATCCGGGCTGAAAGACTGGTGCATCAGGCGCACGCCGTGGACGAAGGGCATCCACGAGGCAGAAGAAGCGGCTACGTCTTTCATATCGCTACGCCCCTCGCGATCGGCCGTACAGACAAGCAGGTCGTCGGGGCTCGTCGGGCCGGCCGCAAAGGTGCAGTAGCTCGTCAGCACTGCGCCGAGGTACAGGGCGCCGCAGTTGTCGGGCCCCGGCTGCGAGAGCTGGGCCGAGAAGCCCGAAAGGCCGGCCGTGAGGTGCTGTTGGGCGAGGGACAGGTAGTCGCCATGGCTCCGGCGTGCGAGACATAGCGATCGGGTAGTGTTGTTGACGCCCTCGCCGTCAGTGCCGTAGCCTTTCTTTTTGACCAAATAGGCCAGGTGGAATGCAGCCGAGGCCAAGACGAAGTTCAACACAAACTTGTGGCTCAGGCCTATGTGCGGCGCGTTACGGGCCCAGAACTCGCGCATGTTCAAGCTCTCGCCGCCGGCAAGGGTCTCGGCGGTGGTGGAAACGAAGTGGAGAAGTAGTTCGGCATTGTCAAGATTTATTGCCGGTGCCGCGCCGACATCTACAGCAGCTAGGGACTCTGGTGCCGATGTGGTACTCGGAGGCGATGATGCCGTGGCTGGGGGCTCTGTTGCAGCTGAGTTGGCGGTTGGAGACTGCACAGGGCCATGGACCAAGCGGAGAATATAGTCACTCACATGTCCAGATCTTCCGGGGGCGACCCCGACCACGTCGAGGGGCCGGGTCCGAGGCCGAGGCCGTGTCATACTCGAGACGCGCGCCGTCCGAAACCAGATCGCAGGGGAGACCGAAGCCTACACAGTTGCTACATGGTTTCTGCTCGTCGCACTGGGGGAGATTATCAGCAAGGGGCGGAAGCAAGCAAAACCAAGGCAGGGAACCGAAACATGAGGGGAATCAAAATTTCCAGGTGGCGTCCGAAGGGGAATACCCAACCGCGAAGTGTAGATGACGAACGGGAGAGGAAGAATGACCAACCTTGACCTTGCGGCGTTTACAGATGCTGCAACCCGCGCGTGATTTGCGGTGAGGCCGTATTTGGGGCTTCCTTGATGACGATGACGACGCCGCTGTCATTTTCCCGAGTAAGATGCCGAGTTGAGGTGTCGATGATCCAGTGTCTTTTTTCGCATTTGAATGCGAAAAATAGAGAGGGACTCGGAAGCAAGTGGAACGCCCCTGTTTTAAGACAAAGTGAAGTCGCGGGCCGCCCCGCAATGCATGACGCGGCCTCGACTCCTTTCCTTTCTTGGGTATCTACTCCTGGTGTGGATGTCGATATCAACACCCTGACCTTGTTTCAGACCTTTAGATCAGGCTGTGCGAAAAATGGCATTTTTCGGATTCAGATATCGCAGGTACATGTACATCACCGTACATGCACATGCAGCACCAAGGAGACCTTCGTTGACTTTGTATATTTCTACTCTCTTATGGACCCATTTCTGAGACTAACTCGCCCGCCATGTCGACTTGTTCACGACTATTAAAACATACCTCCCTCCTTTTTTCTGAACACTCTGTAATCTACTCAATCCTCATACCACCCCCCTATCCTTTATGAACCCTCACCTAGCCCCAACCCGCGGCTACCAACTCCAATAATGACCACCTTCAATGTCGAGCCCCCTTTCGGTCCCGTGGTCAACGGGACCATGATAGTCGTCTTCTGGGAATACCGACCGAGCAACATAGCCGCATACCTCTTCCTCGCCCTATTTTCCCTAGCCACACTCGGCCACCTCGTCTACCTGGTCTGGCTTCGAGCCTGGATATTCATCCCCTTTCTCCTCGGCGGAATCTGTGAGCCAGCCCCACCCCCTTTTTGTCCCCCCCCCCCCCACCCCTCAAAACACCTAACCTAACCTAACCCCCCCCTTTTTTCTCTTTTGCCCAGGCCAAATATTCGGCTACTTCGAACGCGCCCTCGCCCACACCTCCCCAACCGTCCTCCGGCCCTGGATCCTCCAAAACATGCTCCTCCTCGTCTCCCCCCCCCTTCTCGCCGCCACACTCTACCTATCCCACGACCGCATCGCCATCGCCCTCCTCCACCACCACCGACCATCCCAGCCCCGCAGCTGCTGCCACACCCTCTGCTGCACCTGCTCCGGAACAAAAGCCTACATCCTCGCCGACATCATCGCCATCTTCACCCAGCTCATCGGCACGGTGCTACCCGCCAGCGGCACGCCCGAGGCGGAGCGCCTGAGCAAGATTGTCGTGCTCGTCGGCCTGCTGGCCCAGCTGGTGGCGCTGGGGGTGTTTCTCGGCCTCGATTGCGGGCGGCTGCACGCGCGGCTGCGGCGGGATCCGGGCTTGTCGAGGGCCATGGTGGCCGACCCCGGGGTGAATTGGCTGGGGTATTTTGTCGTCCTGGAGGTTGCCGCGGGTATGCTTGTTGTGCGGAGTGTGGTGCGCGGGGCCGAGTATTTGGAGGGGCCTGGTGGGTTTGTGATGCGGCATGAAGTGTTTGTGTATGTGTTTGATGCGGTGCCCATGTTGGTTGTGATGGTGGGCTTTTTGGTGTTGCATCCGTTGCGGCTTGTTAGGGAGGTGGTTAAGTTGGAGAGTCACGCCAAGGTGGAGGGGGAGTTAGCTCAGTTAAGGGAAGGAGGGTCATGGGGGGGATGTTGAGTTTGAACACATGTGGCAAGTTCAGTGGCCTCGCACGTCCGTTCGTTCACCTTTGGGGATATAGAGTACATACAAATTCAAGCTATCAACCACACACCTGATCTGCCAATAGGTATATCTGACGCTGGGTATCATTGGATCGCTCGACAACGCTAGCTCTTCTGGTGTCGACAGACGCTATAAAACTAATCCTTCGCCCATGGTGCCTTAGGAACGGCGAACTGGTTGCTCGCTGTCCCTGGCTGGCCGCGAGGGAAAGCAGTTGGTGCAGGCGGCCCGGTATCCGGAACTCCACCCCTGGGCACAGTCGGCCCTGAGCTTCCCGTGGCGGTCCACGGCGCCCTCGAGTACGGGATCCCCGGCCCTGATGGGACACCTCCTACACTGCCGGGCATCTGGGTCGCTTGCGCCCACGGCGCCGCAGTCCCTGACCCGCTCCCAGCGGGAGGCGGTTTCACATTAGTCGGCGCATGGCTCGCCATATGTACAGACTGCGCTGGCACAGCAGCCTCAGGGTCCGTATCCCATGAGAAGAGCGACCCGAAGGGAAAGTGCTGCACGACGGGGAACTTGGAGAGCACCTCGGCATTGAACATCTTGATCATGCCCTTGTTGATCTTGCCCCAGCCGTGTTTGACACCCGAGATGTCGAATAGGATCGGGCTGTGCTCCCAGAAGGGGCCCGTCTTGACGTCGTTGATGAAGCCGATGGCCGAGAAGTACATGTTGGAGTCGCGGTAGAGGTCGACGGCGGCCGGCTTGGCCACGTCGGAAGGTTGCGGGGCTCCGGGGACAGAACCTTCTAGCGGCATGGGTTCCGTGTCGGTGATGGGGCGGGTGAGTTGTGCCGAGCCAAAAATGTACGGCAGGAACGCGTGGTCGTCGAGGCCCCATACGCCGTGGGAACCGGCCGGCTCGAGGTTGTATGTCAGTATCAACCGGCGAATAACCTTGAGGTATCTGTCTCCGGTATTAGCACCAAGAACCCGTCCCCCCAACCACAAAACCACTTACGGCTCAAACACCCCCAACACCAAACTCCTCTCCACCTCCCCATCCCCTCTCTGAGCCTCCCCTTCACCTTCAAAAACCCCCAATTTCCACAAACACCCCAAAAAAGCCAAGAAGCTCAGCTCATGCCCCGTCCCATAATCCAACCTCTGCGCGCTGCCAAACCCCCCCAGAAAATAAGCCTTCACCTCCCCCATCACCCCCTCCCCCCACCCCTCCCACAGCACCCCCGGCAGGTACTCTTTCAGCAACCCCTCCACCCTCTCATCCAAAACCTCGCACCACCGCCGAAAGCTCACATTCCCAAACCGCCTAGGGCCCTTCTGAGGTGGCACCTCGTCAATCATCGCCTCCACCTTGTGCAGCATCTCTCGTAGGTTTGTGACTGGCGACGGGTCGGAGCGTGGGGCGTCGAGGGGGAAGGTTTGGATCTCCCCTGATGATGATGATGATAATGCAGCGAGCTTGCGCGGGCAGAGGGCGCGGGTGAGCTGTAGGATGAAGACGCCGATGTCGTGGTAGGCGAGGGACGAGAGGAAGTGGGGGACGTCGGCGCCCGTGTTGATTCGTTTGGCGGGCGGGTGGAAGGGGTGGGTTTTGGAAGGGGGGAGGACGGCTAGGCGCGGGAGGTTTGAGGTCGATGAGGGAGGGGGGGCCGTGGGAGTTGAGGATTGGGAGGTTGGTGGTGGTGGAGGGTCCATTTTGGGGGGGTGTGGATGGTGGTCTGGTGGCTGAGGCTGTCGGCGACGCGGTCTTTGCCGTCTTTGCGGGCCGTTTGGATGGTCTGTTGTACCTACAGCTGGAGCTACAGGTTGCAGGTTGCAGAAGGGACGGGAATTCGGGCATGGGACGGGATGAACCTAAAGCGGGGCAGTCTTCCGAGCACCCCGCTGTCGTCATGGTGGGGCAGCCCTGAGCGCCTGCTGTATAGCGGGGTGCCGCTGCAGTTTTAGGCCCATCCATCCGATTTCGATTCCTGAAGAGGATGGAAGGGACCGGAGGTATCTTGTGTAAACAACGAAGTAAACAAGTCGAGAATGATTCTCTTTGTTTAATATCGAGGGATACTCGAACTGGGTTATACAATCCCTAAAGCGAAACCATTTATGCTAGCTGCTTGCCTCTTCACCAAGGCTCCTCGTCACAACCGAATCAAACACAGGAGTCGACGTTGAAGAATTACCAGGTGAACAGCCCCTTGCCACAAGCAGGAACGCCCAATATGACGGTCAACCCACGTCCTACCCTCCCCCTTCCTCCTTTGCTACCACCCCATCCCCATCCCAACCCCCGTCTTCTTGACCCTCCTCCTCCCGCCTGCCCTGCCAAAACCCCCTCCCATAGCTCACCAACACCTCCTCCCCCCTCCCAACCCCAACCGCCCTCGCCCTGCCCGTCGCCCTCTTCCCCGCGCGCAACACAAACACGGCCATGCCCCGCTCGCCGACGCCCCTCCGCGCATCCCACACCACCCTAAACTCGGCATTCGCCTTCTTCTTCCCGTCCCGCCCGGGCACCCCGCGATAGTCGTTGACGAACCGCGCCTCGTTCCCCGTGCGCGCCGCGTCCACGGCGAGGTCCGCGTCCCGGTCCAGCCAGAGGTCGTAGTCGGATTGGGCGTAGTCATAACCGCTAGCATCACTACCGCCGCTACTACCAAAGGGGGGTGTGCCGATGTGGATCTCGCCGAGATAGGGGAGGACTAGCTCGCCGGGGGCGAGGTCGCGGGTTGCGAAGAGGCCTGCTTGGCCGTTGGCGGGGTCTGTGTATTTTGTTATTTTAATACTTGGTTTGCAATTACATCCAGGTATGGGTGGTAGATGCACTTACGGCCCGGGTCGGTAATCGGGATGATGCGGATCGACGGACACGGCCCCGGCTTGAGATCGCGGGCTATCTCCGGGAGCGGGTCCGATGGGTCCCCCGGGCGGGTGCGGAGGGCCCGTAGGTGGGCCGGGGTGAGATGCGGTGAGTAGGAGGGTGTTGTGAGGTAGGGGATGTGGGCTGGCCAGTTAATAGGGAGGGGTCCTGGAGGGGAGTCGGCTTTTGCTTTGCCGATCATCTTTTTTTGCTTTGTGACCCGTGGTAGAGACTAGAAAATTTGAAGCTGCAGTTTAAGTGAGAAGCAAAAGACAAAATTGAGAAGCGGGGATTCATAGAGATTTTGCCCACTTCTAAGCAGCTTCTAACTGGCTATTTTAGGGGCCGGCCGACCCATCATTGGGAAAGAAAACAAACAGGAAAATCGTCGAGACCTACGAGTAGATGGATGGGGATTCTATTGATCTTGCTCGACTTGTACATACCCAAAACTAGCCTACCTAAGGTAAATACTATTTCATCTTCCACCCACGTGTGATTTCGTCTCTCAGCTCCAAAATCGCTGCCCCTGAACTGCTACCTGCATTTTGGGCACAACGCTCACCTAGGAACCCTCACTCAGGGACCTCACTCAACCAGAAATCCGCCGCCACCGCCATCATCATCATCATCCTCGTCGGGCACAAAAAACCCCCCTCCTCCCATACCGTCGTCACTCGTATCATCCATACCAATATCCTCGTCTTCCAAGGTCTCCTTTTCCTTCCCCTTGCCCTCCTCGCCCACCCCCTCAGCCTCAGCCGCCTCATCCACCCCCGCCCAAATCCGCTCCCTAATCCTCAACCCCTTCAGGAACCTGCTCCACATCCTCAACGCCCGTGCCGCCCTCCTCTCCTGCTCCTCCTCAGCCTCCATATCCACCAACCCTCCGATAACCGCCCAGACCGCCTCCCCGGCCTCCTCCGGCACCACCACGCCATTGAACACGGCCGTGCCATGCCTCCCCCGAAACTCAAACCCCGTCAACGCAGGCGCATAGTCCACGCCCAGTATAAACGCCGCCTGCGCAGCCCGCTCATGCCCCACATGCGCCCCGCCCCGGGGCACCATGCCCGGCACATACAGATCCAGATTCCCAAACCGATTCTTGGGCACCCTCCCCCGCACCACGGGGGGCGAGACATACACGTCGGTCTGCTCCAGCAGATAGAGCGGCGACGACCCGGGCGCCGCATCCCCAAACAACCCCACCCTATCCGGCTCATCATCATCATCATCCTCCTCCTGCCCCCCATCCTCATCCCCATCACCACCCCCCCAACTCTCCCGACCCCCCCTCTGCCGCCGCCGTTGTGTTTTCCTCAAACTTTTAACCGCCTCCTCCCCCTCCCTCACCACCCTCCCCAGGCGATACCACCTCTCCCTCGTCCTCGCCACCCGAACATCGCGACGGCGATAGATACGCTCCAGAGACGGCACTTTAGGGCCGCTAGCGCTCACCGTGCCGCTGGCCTGGGCGCCGGGGACGAGCACCTCGTGGCGTCGGAGATGGCGCTCGAGGGCGTACACGGGGTGGTCTTTGAAATCGGCCACGTTGCGCGGCATCGGCTCGCGGGCTTCGGCGGCGGCGAGTTCGGTCAGTTCGATTTGGTCGAGGGGGGTTTGGGAGGAGGAGGGGTGGGTGTAGCGTTTTAGGGCGAGGTGGTACCAGCGCGGGTTTGGTGATAAGGAGGGGATGGTGGTGGTGGTGGGAGTAGTAAAGTTGTCGATCCGGGCTTTGCGGGTTTTGGAGGTGTAGGCTTTGGCGTAGCGGCGGGTGACGTCGCGCGCGCTGCTGTCGGCCGAGAAGGCGAGGACGTAGGTCATTGTGTTGTTGGTGTCGGACGCCGGGGGTTCGAGGGCGCGGGGCTTCCATTGGGTCGAGGTGACGAGGGCGTCGACGGGGTGCCATTTCTGGTGGGCGACGTCGAGGACTTCGACCCAGTAGACGGGGAACGGGGACTCGCCGCGGATCTTCTTTGGGGTGTGGGCCGTGGACGTGGATGGTGAGTTGGAGGGTGCGCTAGCGGATGGGATGTGGTAGGCTGTGGCGTGCGGGTGGCCGAGTCGTCGACGGGGTGAGGGGGTCGTTACGCCGGCCTGGAATTCGGGAAACTTGGTTTCGTGCTTTGCCACGGCTGCTGCGTAGATCTCGGCTCTGGATGGCTGCTTCTGCGGTGTTGGAGGCTTCCGCTGCTTGGGCATGGAAGGGGCTCCGGAAGCGAAGGGTAGGGGCTGCAGGGAGCAAACCAGCCGGGCTTCGACTCCTACAGACCGGAGCAGGGCGCAAAACAGCTGGGCACCGACATCGCGAGAACCCTGGAGCGTTTTGGCGGCTTCGAAAAAATCACTCTTCTCCAGCGTGGACTCAGTGTCGTCTGGAAGCTGGTACTATCAAGTGTATTAGCCCGGGCCAACGGGGGCATGTTGACACACCTACGCACATTTTTTAGTTGGTCTTCATCCTCTGCCCACAGCGCTCTCCGTATCCCTCGCTCCGTGATAGCAAACTTGAGCTTGAACATGTCCTTCGCCTCCTGAAGACCCTTCCTCAGGGACTCTGTGCGCCCAAACTGGTTCAGACTGGCCCTGGGATTCAGGGCAGCCACGGTCTTTTGTGGAAGCAACGGCCGAAGTGCGTCTTGGACCTTGGGGTCGTTACACCACCGGTTTCGAAGCTCAACGTGGGCAAGTAGGCAGAGAAGATGTATCTTGTGGACTTCAACACGACGCTCTTTCTCCTCTCTGGTGATGGCCTTGCGACGGTCGGCACGTCGAGGGGCCATGGCGGCCATATGGGCAGAAAGGTCCAAGGTCAGCCCCTGGGACGCCCCGCCCTTGGATGCAGCCGGCGGTACGGCGGACTGGATGGCTACATCTTCAAAGCCGACGTCGTCATCGTCATCGTCGCCGTCGTCATCGTCGTCGTCCGAATCCCTCAGCATGGTTTGCACCCTAGGCGTTGGGAGAACGACATCCTCAAACTGGACGTCTTCGTCATCGGAAGCATCACCGACAGCGTCGTCCTTTGGCGTCTCAATTCTGGTGGGCCGTCCCTCTCCAGGACGCCGTCTCTTCGAGGGTCGCTCTGGGAGGCCGGTGTCCCGGACGGTCATTTCGGTTCTCGCCTCAACCAGCATCTCGCGGTAAATGTCTGGGACGGCAACGCCTCGGCCAGCCGTTGTCCGGCGCGATCCGGGTCGCGACGCGGCGGCCTGTGACGCCTGTGACGCCTGTGACGCCTGTGACGCCTGTGACGCCTGTGACGCTACTCTTGCGCTTGAGCGCGTTGTCCTCGGGCTGCTGCGTTCCGCCGGCGCATTTCGCTTTCTGCCCGCCATTTCCTAGAAACGGGCCGAAAACCACGCTGTGTTTGTATGGTCCGTAGGCTGTATGTGCGCCGCAAGAAAAAAAAATGAGCCGTAAACTCGAATGTCTTTTGCACCTGTGCCACTTGCCGTGTGGTGATGCCGTTCGCTCCTCGACGATCCCACAGCGCACGCGGTCAGCCCGCGAGATCACGTGAGTGCTTTAAATGGATTGTCCCGGCCACAACCGAGTGGTCATTGGGGGGGAAGAAAAAGAAAAGAAAGCCCCCAGAATATTCACTTCATCAAATTAATTCCCCCCTTCTTTCCGTTCTATTATTCATTAGGTATTCCCCAGCAACCAGCCTGCAGTCACAAACCCACCCCTCCGGGCCCTCTCTCAGTCTCTCCCCTCCAAAAAGGAAACACCCCCCCCCCCCCCCCCCCCCCCCCCCCCCCCCCCCCCCCCCCCCCCCCCCCC
>MU856838.1:410271-445644 GCA_033296705.1 Chaetomidium leptoderma | reverse complement strand
CGGCCCCGCGGCATAGTCAAACGTCGACGCGCGCGAGATCTGTCGGGGCGGGGTAAAGTTATCCTGGTGCGGCGGGATGGGCGCGAGCGGGGCCGGGTGGTGGTGGTGGTGGTGGTGGTGGTGGTGGCTACTGCTGCTGCTGCTGCCTGGTCTGAAGCTATTGTTACTACTGATACTTCCGGAAGAGCCGAGGGCGCCCGACATGACTGGGGCGATGGCGGTGGTGGATTGGCGGTAGGCGGCCTTCTTTTGGAGGCGGTTGCGGCCGCTTGCGGGCGGGGTGGTGGTGACGGGCTCGACGAAGTCGGAGCCGGAGTAGGTGATGGCGGAGCTGGTGCTGGGGAGCATGGATTGTGGGCGGCCGGCTACGCGGAGGGGCCGGCGGCCTGAGGAGGGGATGGGTTGGGGTCCCGAGGGAGATGGCCGGGCCGAGGATGCGGATGAGGTGGGTTGCTTGGGCTCGGGCTCGGGCGCCCACGTGTCCATTGGTAGGTGGTCCGAGGGGTCTACTTCGCGGCCGTCGTGCGTGATGATCTTGCCGGTCGCTTCGCTGTAGTCTCCTCGCGAGGCGGCAGCATCTTTGAGGGCAGCCGTTGAAGCGCTGGGGTTCAGGGCGTCGTAAGAGTCGGGGCCGAACGGGACGGCGGATAACCGGCGGCCTAGCTCCACCGGCGGCTGTGGGCTGACTGACTTGCGCCGGATGGTATGTTGATGGCGTGGGTTTGGACTCGGGTCGCGCGGCGGGTTCGGGGAGTAAGCGCGGGACTTGATGACTACGTTGACGCTCGACGTCGACGGCCCGTTGGTGTACATGACCGGGCTCCTGCTGTGGGCTGGCGCCGCATTGTACGCCGAGCCATCGTGGCCGTATCCGTGGTCCATAGTCCTGCCCCGAGGGGGCGTCTCGACCAGCGCTTGCTGTGTGTAGCCCCGTGCCTGGTTCGACTGCCTCCTATCCTGATTGATCCGCCCCGAGATTTCCTGGGCGATGGTCGGGTCGATGCCCGGAACCAGCGATGGAGGCACCGAGGGCACCGAGTAGCCATTCAAGGCTTCGTCCTCGCCCCGGTATGTCAGGGCTCTCTGCTCCGAATGAGAACCATGCGATGGCAGTGAGGGCTCGGAATGCCTGCCAAAATTGGGCGCATATTCTGGCGAATTCCTCTGTGGAATCTCGGCGAGAGCCATCTGGTAGCCGTTGGACCCCTGATACCTCGCCTGGTCCGGAGCTTGAGAGTAACTTGCCGTTTCACTGCTACCTCTCCCCGAAAGAGTGAGCGGCGCAGGGCTGGCAGCCATATCGTATTCCGGTTCGAAGTGCGGCTGTGACTTGGACTGAGGCTGCGGCTGTGACTGGGACTGAGGCTGCGGCTGCGGCTGCGGTTGTGGCCAGCGACCGGAGATCCTTCTAGGGTTGTTCACCGAATCCGGCGACTCGGGCACGTCCTCGACAGTAGCCTGCATGGTTCTGTGCCCATCGTAAGCCGGATCGAACGAGTAATGCCGGGGGGGTTGAGCCTGGTCAGCATTGGTATACGGCGGCCCGCCGAGGCCGGCTGGGGCAGAGTCGTAGGCCTTGTATGTCGGTCGTCCAGGGTAACTCCCAGAGAAAGAATTCCGATGGGCCTCGCTTCGCAGCACATCCTGCCGCATCGTAGGCGGCGTCGCCTGGAATGAAGCACTCGGGGGGTTGCTGCCAGTCCTGCTCCGGTGGGCAGGCGGCGGGGGCGGCTTGTCATCTTCGATAGCGCTCGCGCCGGCGGCCGGCGGGAAGTCGTATGAATCATGGCGGTCATAGCCGGGCTGCTGATAGTGTGGGCTGTAGCTCTGGTCACGTTGGACTGCATACTGCTCAGCCCTGTCGGGGGTTCGGTATTGTTGTGTGGGTGCATCTGCGCGGCGAGAAGGCGTTCCAAACTCTCTGCTTGGTTCCCGGCGCAGGTGGTCCTGCTGTTGGTAGTATGACTGTGATGGTGCTGGCGCGGCGGCATTGTACTCAGCCTGCTGGTGCGGGATAGGTGCGGGATTCGGTTGGGGTAGAGCAGGGGGCGTCTCGACCTGCTCTGGAAGAGACGATGGCGCGGCGGGGGACTTTCCCGTGACGGGGTCGGAGGGCAACGGGCGCCGCTTGGGCACCGGCCTTGGCCCGGCCGCTGCTGCTGCGGGAGTCGGCTCGGCTTCGGCGGGGGTTGGTGGCTTCGCCTTCACGGCGGGCTTCTCGGGTTTGGGTCGGTTGTCGTAGTAGGTGATTTCGATGCGGACCTCGCCGGCATACTTGCCCCGGCAGGCGAGCTGGTGCCACTGGTCGCTCTGGCCCCCTCCCGGTACAACAATGTCGCGCAAGTCCATCCATGCTTCTCCAATCAGCTCCGTCTTCTTGTCGTCGTTGAACACCGAGACCTTAAGCTGGTAGTAGTCGGACGAGTCGTGGACGGTGAATCGTAGTTCCTGGTCCCTGCAATCCGGTTAGTCGAAGGCGCGCAACAGCCAGGATCGGTTCGCTACTTGCCACTTGGGGGTCTGGCCGCCGCGGATGTCGGTGGTGGTCTTCTTCGCTTCCTTCCCCAGACGCGCCGCGCAGTAGGGGTCCTGCTTGCCGATGGTCTTGCGGTTCGGCAGGTTCTTGGCCCGGTCGACGACCAGCACCAGCGTGCCAATCTCGGGCCCGTCCACGCTCATGTCCGAGAAGATGCCGGCCGTGTGCATGCCATTGAGCGGGTGGGTTTTCGCCTTGGTCGTCATCTTGTCGCTGGCGCTGCGCGAGGCTGCCGTCTCATTGACCCCGAGTCGCAGTAGTTATTTGAGGAGTCGCCGGACAAGGAAATCGATTGTTTACTTTGGCGCCGCTACCCCGCCGACACTTGGGGTTGGAACAAGAAAAAAACACACAAAAATACTCGGATCGGAAGCGCACAAAGGGAGAGAGAGGCTCATCCAACACCGGCATGCAACGAGAAAGACAGACAGACAGCAGGAATCCGATGTCAAAAGTAACGAAAATCAACCGGCTGCTGGTCGCCGGGAGTGTAGAGGTGCAGATGCGGACATGCAAGCAGAGAAGTGGGATCCAATTGCCTCTTGTTGACGTGCGCTAGGGGGGTCCAGCAGCAAGCTTGGTTCGCGTCCACAGTGGCTGGGTCCAGTGGCATTGCGCGTCGCAAGCCAAGGCCAGGGGGCACGGGGGGGCTTGGTGGCTGGCATGGGCCAGAAACGCAAATCGACGAGGCTGGGCGCGCTTGTGCCCCGCCTGCGCTGCGACAGACCCACGCACGGGCCCACCTGGGCCACCTGCCAAGGCCCTACGATCGTCCTGCAGGCCGCTAAGGCCCTACGATCGCAGTCAACTCACTCCACTTTCAACAGTCCAAGGTTCATACCGAACGAATCCTCGGATGGAATGCAAATGTCGGGAGACGTGGACGATTTATGTTTGGGTCAGGCATTGAACAACTAACGGCATACTGAATACAAGGTAGGCATTACAGAATATCGGTACATCGGTACACCGCATCGACTTATCACAACATCCGCACCATCTATCGATTCCGCTTCCACCCCGTCTTCCACTGGCTCTCAAACCGCGGAAAGATGTGCGCCTCCGTGTTGAACACCACCTCATGCAGAGGAATGAAGTCACTCGGCGAGAAGAGCAAGTACAAGTACTTGAGAGTTTCGGCCTATATAACAACACCACAACAACCGAGTTAGCTCACCGCATCAGACCGAAAAAGAAAAAAACGGAGAAAAAAAAGGGGAGCCACCACTCACCAGCCAAAAGCTCTCCATCTCATCCCTCAACGGCGGCGGCACCGCCTTGACGTTCCCAACCGACGTGTACCCCTTATCCAGCCCGGCATTCGTCCACGTCTGAAACCCCCGGAAGATCTTCCACCCCCACTCGCGGTACACGGGGTCCCCGGTCACCCGCCACATCATAAACAAGCTCTCGACCGTCTCGGGCCGCTGCAGGTTATGCGCGTCCAGCGGCTTGATGACAAAATCCTCCTTCCACGCGGCCAGGGAGTCGCGTGTGCGTCTGTGTTGTCGGAGCGGGCCGTCGCGCGGCGGCGGCGGCGGCGGCCGGGGGCGCAGGTCCTCGTCGGCGGCGTCGAACCACACAATCTCGGGCGCCAGCCCCGTCGCCGTCACGGCGTACATGCCCCAGCAGGTCTTCATGAGGTCTCGCGCGAGCTGCATCTGTTGTTCCTTTTCTCGCGTCCAGTCGGGCTGCGCACGGGCAAAGGCGAGCGTGTGGCCGCCCGTGGCGCCGAGCGCGATGGTGCCGGGCAGGAAGCACACGAGGTGGTCCATCTTGGGGGAGAGGGGTCCGCCGATGCCCTGGGGGAGCTCGGCGACGATTTTGACGGCGGCTTTGCGCGTCGTGGTGATGAGGTGGGTTTGGATGCCGGCTAGGGCCTCTTCCCACATCTCGAGGTAGATGGGCTCTTGGCCCGAGGTTTGGAGGTACTGTTTGACGAGGTATTCTATTTGTTTGTTGTTCGGCGTCAGCTTGGAGCGGCGCTCTGGTGAGGGAGGCGGGGGACAGGCGGGCTAACCATAGTATGAATCGCCGCGACTCCCGAGGCGGATTTCGGCCGTTGTGAACCGGCCCGAGTCTGGGTGGACAAAGATGGGCAACAGCCCTGCCTCCATGGCGTTGTCATCCAACACCTTCATCACCTTCTCGGCCCGGCGCCAGTACCGCTCGTCGCCCGTGAGATGTGACAGGTACTTCATCTCGAGCTGCACTGTGGCCGCCTCGGCCATGGACGATGAGCCGCCGTCGGCGTGCGAGGGCAGTCCAACCTTCTTGCCGAGGTGCACGCTGGCGTAGGGGATGCCGGACCGCGACTCGTAGGCCGAGAGCAGGCGGTCGGCGAGGTCGACTGCCTTGTCGAGGTACACCGAGTCTCGATGCGAGGCCATGTCGGGCAAGCGGCCGGCAAGGTAGTGCGCGCTCAGGAGCCCGCCGAGCATGCGGATAGTCGTCTCGAACGTGTTGACGTCCTGGTCCTGGTCGTACGACAGGCTGCGGCGCAACCACTTGCGGGACTCGGCAAGGGGCTCCGTCAGGTTCATCACCATCATGGTGTCGAGGCTGTCGACGATGATCCAGCCGAGGCCATCAGGGCTCATCTGCGACCCCTTTGCCGTGACGGGGTGGTATCGATCTTGGCCTAGGAAGATACCGGATGTCAGTTAGTACATCACTCCCTAAAGGAGAAAAGGGGTGCCAAACTCACCCCAAGCGTACTGGGAGTAGGCCTCCCAACTTGTGACAAACGCCTCTTTCACCTCCTCTCGCCGGGTATCCCAATCGACATACGATGCACCGTAGTGTGAGAAGCCGATCGGATGGTCCGCATACCACCGACCAAGGCCCCATCCAAGCGTCGCAATGGCAGCTATAACAGCGACGACATAACGCATCGGGGACGGTACCGGCGACACCACTGTCCGCGGGGCCTGCCTCCGCGGGGATTTTGCTTTCTTAGCTGCCATCTTCAGTCGGGTTTACCTAAAAGAATAACTGACGAGAACCACCTAACTCCAAAATCCGGCCATCTGGTTCGGTTTATGTCTGCTGGGCAGTTGGTACACCCCTGTGGCCGCGCGAGTGTTGGCCCCGACAAACGCCGGAGCGGGCTGTGAGTGGTTGAAATTGGGACGACATGTGCACAGTACACACTACTACACAGTCGAGGCTGCGGCTGGTTCAACTCGACCGCTGGCACAGTATTGCAGGACGGTGATTCAGCTTAGGGTAGTCTGCAACCGCCCAGCCTTCCTTGGGGAGGCGGTCTGCGTGCATTCCTGTGAGGTTGGCCCCTATTCCACAGCAGCCACCACGCCACGCTGCAAAGAACACAAGAACCCCCTGAGATCCCATCATCGAGTTCCCCCGCTATGCTAGGCATCATGCTCCGCGTTGCACACGACCCCTTTTTTCTCTTGTTGCGAAGAAAACCCGTCGTCGGGCGTACCCATTCCTCGCCATGGCTGCTGTGTACCCCCCTGAGACCAACGACGATGTCGCGACGTCCTGGGTACCACTTACAACCACCTTCACACCATCGGTGGGATGCGAGAGCAAGTTCCGTCTCAACGGGATGAGCCTTGTCGCCTATGATCCCGGCTACGGCCTCGACATCGACTCCAGAGTGAAATGCGCGCCGCCGGCCGTGACGACATGGTGGGAACAGGGCCGGCTCGGCCGTGGAAACGACGCGGGCCACACGGCCGCTAGTTTAGGGCCGATGATTTGTCCCAACGCCTGGTCAACGGTCGCCACGTCGGTGAAAGGCTCCAGCACCCAGGCCATGTGCTGTCCGCCGTGAGTTCGCGCCATTTCTCTAGGGCGGGCAGTTACCTAGGGCTGAACTGACATCAGCACTTTTGCTAGGGACTTTTATCTCGCGAATGCCATTCGTGGTTCCGCCGTCGGAGACTGCCAGTCCGACGTTTCTTCCGGCGCGGTCCTGACGTATGCATCGACACCTTTGGAGTCGCACGATGCGTGGACGATCGCCACAACAACCCTAACCAGCCTCTCCAGGGTCGGCGCCATCGCCGTGGTGGGGTGGAACATAGCAATGGAAACGACATCCTCATCCACAGCATCCTCAACCGCTTCCCCGACGACATCAGCGCCAACGTCCTCGTCCACCTCAACGGTGTCCAGCGAGCCCACGAGTACCGACTTAGGTTCGGGGGTCGTGAGCGGAGGAGCGGAGTCGTCGGGGCTGCCAACTGGAGCGGCGATCGGTATTGGCGTCGGCGTCGGCCTAGGCGTCATTGGCATCGCCGCGCTCATTGCGACCATCTATCTGCTGCGGTCCAGGAAAAGAAAGGCCAACGCGGCAGCTGCAGCGGCGGTGGTGGCGCCAGTAACACAGCCGTCCGAGAGTGGTGGCTACCTTCCGCCGCCGAAGCCCGCAGAAGGTGTGCTGGCAGAACTGGCTGCGTCGCAGCGTCACCATTCGTACCGGCCATACGAATTGCCCTAGCGGGAGGTTCTCTTGGTGCGAGTTTGAAGTGGCGGGCGTTGGGTTGGGGTTTGGGATACGGTTGATACCAGGTTGATTCGAGTGAGCGCGGTGCCTAATGACTTCTTGTCTTTTTGTCTCTATAATGCACATTAGTCAATCTATTAAATTATTAGGTATCACCGAGTTGGGACCTTTGGGTAAATTGAGCTTGACGTCTTTCACTCCCTTCGCATCCATGATGCCAATGATACATGTGAGTCCGTCGCGCTAGTGTTGAGCTGGTCGCCCCGAATGTCCGCTTCATAGCATCGATCGATATATGAGGACGGTACGGCGACTCGTACGAAGTACAGATTACATGGTCAACCTCGGCAGTGGTAATGACGGACGCCAAGAAGATATCCGCATCTCCACCAACCGCCTCCAAGAGTGTGAGATCTGGGAGCGTGCCATCTCAGCTGGTGTGTCGTTCATCGTGGTCGGACATACCCGAATAGCATGGCGCGGGTCACGGGCTGCGCATCGCAGGTGAGCCTGGCTCGGAGCTGCCGATGTGTTTATTGATGCTTTTGATGACACCGTCGTCGATACTGTTGTCCTGTATGAAGAGGATATTTAAATCAGACTGGTCGTGAAAGGCACCATAACTGACGGCCGATGGTAATACGTGAAGTTAGCCTGGCCCGAACAACTGCAGGCGAGGTGTCCGAGTTGGGCTCATCGCAGATCCCGCTCGGCCCGAATGTCAGATCGTTGAAGGTCAGATGAAGAATAAACGAAATAGAACCGCGCTACTACCGATCCGGTAATATTTGAACCGGTTTAGGCTAACCCATCTCTTAGGTTTCACCAACCTCCAGTCTCCACCAATCCTCCATCTCCCATCAACCCCCAGATAGGGCTGAAGCAGCCATCAACAACCACCACCACCACAGCTGCTCTCTCTGTCCGCGCCACCATCCTCCTCCCATTAGCCCCCCACCACACCACAAACCAAACAACCCCCACAATGACCCCCCCAAACCAACCCCCCGCAATAAACTTCATCCTCTCCTTCCTGCTAGTCGGTCTCGCCTGGGGCCTAACAACGCCCTTCATCCGGCGCGCCGCCAGGACCCACCGCCCGCCGCCACACCCGGTCCTCGCGTCGGACGCGGTGCAGCAGAGCCGCTGGAAGCGCCGCGTCTACCCGGCCGTGCTGTCCGTCCTCGACCTGCTGCGGAATCCGCGCTATGCCGTGCCGCTGGTGCTGAACCTGACGGGGAGCGTGTGGTTTTTTTTGTTGATTGGGAAGGCTGGTATGTTTTTTTTTTCTGTCTAACTAATCTTGAGGGGGGGGATGTTATTGGGAGACTGACAATGGTGGTGGTGGTAGAATTGAGTCTGACGGTGCCGATTGTGAATACGGTGGCGTTTTTGTTTACGGTCGTGGGGGAGTGGTGGGTTGAGGGCAAGGTTATTAGTCGAGGTATGTCTTCTCCATCATGGGTGGAATGGGTGTGGTGCTAACTCTGTTGTAGATACCATGGCGGGGATGGTGCTGTCGGTTGGGGGGATTGCGCTGTGTGTGCACAGCAAGAATGTCAGCTAAACGTGGGCGTGATATGATCTTGGTGTTTATGTAGACTTTTAGGAATGACATCTAGCGCCCGGCTTCCGTTCTCGTAAATTCTCAGTCACGTTTCAGGTACCATCACCAGAATCATGTCGAACCGGGTATGACTTATTATCTACCCATCTGCTTCTTCCTGCACCAGGCAGTTCGCCCCCAAACCCCTTTACTGCCTGCATCTCCACCGTGACCGCATCCTAGTGTGCTGTCGTAACCCAGCAACCAGGCATCCTTATGTACAAACGGACGCGTGCCCGACGCACCGTTCATGGAACCATGTACAGCCCCAAAAAGAAAAGCCCAAAGCGGTCCCGTCCATTCTCCCTTTGTGTTTTCCCTTGGTATCCCGATAACAATAAACCAAAACCGAGTCTAACCCAGACCTTTTAAGGATGCCGTGGCCAAAATGCTCCTGACGAATGTAAAAACCTAAAAAAGATGAAGCAAGAGTGATGGTCCCTGCATCGTCGAGAGAAGTGAAGATCCTTTGAAAAGGGGGTATATGAAGAAGGGTGGTCGTCGTAACGGCCGTGGTGTTGGTAGTGCGAGACGAGAAAGATACACTGTTCCACAGGGATTAGGGGTAGTTGTGTCGTGATTGTCGTGTCGTCGTTGTGGTTTAACACCTCCGGGTCCGAACCCAGCGTTGCACCGCACGCAGGCTCGGGTCCTCGGCCGTCCAGCGGCCCATGTTCATGTCGGAGGCCTGGAGCTCCGAGTAGACGACTTCGTCGCTGATGCTGGCGAGCTCCTAAGAGGGGTACATGTAAGCAAGAGTCCCAACACTAACAGCTGGCACAGAGCAGTAGGGGTCAGGGCGGCAAAGGTAGAGTGTGAAGGGGCTAGTAAGGAGGGTAGACTTACAATCCGCAACTGCTGGTCGCACACCTCCAGCTGTGGCTGGATCCCCGAGTGCGGCCTGCCGCCCATGAGGATCTGGTCCCGCCATTCGACCCAGCGCTGCGCCGCCGCCTGTCGGAGGTAGATCTTTTGTCCCTCGTGTCTGCGTCCGTAGGCGTCGAGATTGACTCTACAAGAGTTATCCAAGTTAATATCCCCCCACCCCAAAAAGAAAAGGGGGAAAAGAGACAGGACGCACTGCTTCAGTTCCGCCTTGGCCTGCTCGTCGGGCCCGCCCGAAGCACGCGGCACCGAGACGTCGGCCGCGCAGTTGAGGATGTGCTGCCCGTCGAGAGCGCACTGCCGTAGCGCTGCCCACCCTTCGGTGTAGTAGTCGTCCATGTTGGCCGGGTTGCAGTCGGCCGCCGCGATGTAGTACTGCAGGGTGCGGAAATCCGAGAGAAGCTCGGCCACGCGCGCCGTGCGGTATTCGTTGACTGTCATCTCGGCACTTGGGGTTAGTCCGGGCCCTTGGGGGGGTGGCGTCTGAGCAAACGCCCTGTATCCGTAGGGCGGTCTAGTGACGGGAGTGGAGGGGCCAGGGGACTCGTAAGGGGGGGGAGGGGTGTGATTGGGGGTGGGGAGGGGTGAGCATGGTAGAATATCACGTACGTCCGTCGGCCATGGTGTCTTTTGCTGCTGAACCCGTAGAGTCGTAGACAGGATATCAGAGAAACAAATAGTGGACAACAACAAGGTCGAAGTGCTGGGGCTCGTCGGAAAAGGGCTGTTAGTAAATAAGGTATGCCACTGGCACGAAGCAAAATGCAGATTAAGAAGCGCAAGGCTGAAAACAGAAGAGATTGGCGTTGCCCCGTCGGGAGTGGTGATGGCTTCAAGGCTGTGATGGCGAACTTGGGGCCCTGGGGGTGGCCCCTAGTGGCTTTTGTAGAATTTGCCATCGCTTCCTCAGAAAACCGTTGAGACGGGAAAGGAGTCGTGAGGACTCCGGCAACCGAGTTCTCCTGAACGGTACGTATCGACTTGCTGTTGAGTCGGAGGAACTACCGGGTGTCGTCCCCGATCTTGACTCAACAACGCCTACACTTACCCACCTCGAGCAACGTGCGTCTACACTAGACGTGCCGTCTTGGGACATGAGCCATTCCCGCGGTTGCGGGTCGGTGCCATGTTGCACCAGGAGGGAGCAAGTCTGGTTCCTGCATCCGCTTCCAGCAAACCGGGAGCCACCCCAGGGGGGGAGACAGCCTAGCAGGGCCCCTACAGAGCTGTATGCACATGTTGTGAATCCACAACATGCTCCTCTCTGCCCAATAACGCGTGTTGACCAACACAAGCCACAAGGGGAAATCGACAACCGGGACTTGCGGCTGCAACGGCGTGTTCAGAGATGGGGCCTGTCAGGCTGGGACGACCTGCAGCATCATGCATGGGGGAATGGGGGACTGCAGGGCTGCCGCGATCGTCTGAACTTGCTCGTCGGTTTTGCTCCGGCGGCGGCGGCGTGTCTCCGAGTATCACAGCAGCCGCAGCACTCAAGTGGCTGGGCCCTCCGATCGAGGTGGGTGCCAAGGGAGTGGAGATAGTGTCTTGGAGCCGCTTCGTGTGGCTTGGACTCTGTTGTCGGCCAGAGTGTGGAGGTGTTTCGACAGGGGGGTCACCAAAACGGAAACTTTGGCGAGGTTTCAGCGACGCCATGGACAAGACGAGACCCCAATGCGGGAAGCCTCCGGCGCAGGCCCAGTTTTCTCCGGGAGGCAGCTCGTGTGGCTCGGGGCTCTCGGGAACCAATGGCGCCTCGGGCGTTGCTGTTCAACAACTCTTTCTCTCGCCTCGGCTGAGCTGAAGTGCGATGGTCGAAGATGTCCTCCACTCCGTTGTTCGATCGCTTTCCAGAAAGGGGTGAACGGCCTCCACTGATCAACTTTGGACTGTCCAGTGGCGGGCTGACGTCCCGGCTTTTGCGGTGAGGACGACCTCGAGAGGACATAGCCCTCAGGCTCGCTCCGACTGATTGTCGAACAACTTTGCCAAGACCTTCAATGAGGCGAAATGTCAGCTTTGCAGGGTCCTTGGCTTTGACTCGCATCCATCCTACCCCCAACATCCGTGCCCAAAAAGTCCCCGACTCTAACCTTATTGCGCCGACACAGTAACCCGATCCCATAGTCCCGGGTAGGTTTGCAATCATCAACGGCGGTATTCCCTGCCCGTCGCCACCGGGCTCCCGGTAGCTCGTAAGCAGAGGTGCATATCTAAACATCACCACCACTCAACACGGGCCGACCTTGAGAGGCGGGCGGCTTATTTGAGGAACGATCTCCAGACATTCCACAGCTGTCCTTCAACACCATGCAAGTCGACTATCATTGGAACACGCATGTCTCTATTTTCGGGCTCATTCCTGCATGCTGCATGTCGACGTTAAGGACTAGGAAATAAGTAACGTGGTATTCAGGGATATCAACCTCACATGTGCGATATCCCGCCCCGTCCCGCGCTCCCGTGATTGGCCTCGGGAGCGGACCTTGGGATAGAGCTTCAGTTCAGCATATTGGCCGTCCACCCGATAGAATACCCACTGCCACCTCAGTCCTTCTCAGCAATCGCCTGTAACCTCTCGTCGATCTCGTCCTCGGTCAGCCTCCTGAAACCCGCATGCGTCCCTTCCTTGCCGTCAGGGCGCGGCCCCCCAACAATGCCGATCTCGATCTCGGTCTTCTTGAAGTCCATGCTGAGGACGGTGCTGAGGGTCGTGATGGCCAGCTCCACGACCTCCCTCCAGTCGCCGGGCGCGTGGTCCGTGTTCTTGAGCTTCTTCTCGAGGTGGTTCAGCGCCTCCTGCTGCTTGGGGCCCGCGGCGGTGCCCTTGTACCCGATGTAGTAGCCGGCGGGGTCGCACTTGAACAGCTGGGGCCCCAGCTCCGAGTCGAGCGATATCAGCGTGGTCGCAACGCCGTACGGCCGCATGTACGCCTAAAAATGGTCAGCATGATCGCCCCCCCTCCTCTACAGGTCATCCGTCACAAACCCGTTGAGTATAGACTTGACTGATATTGGCCAGCCGCTTGGACAAGGCGTCGCATGGCATCTCGTAACCGAACTTGTACTTGAAATCTGCGGCTTCCGACTGGGCGCGCTGCGAAAACGCCCGCGCATCGGCGATGGAGCCCGTCATGACGCAGCCGACCGACGGCGAGATCTGGAAGATGTGCGAAACGGACGAGGGGTCGATGAGTTTGTCCTGGTTGCGCCGTCAGCTTCGGTCGACTAGACAGAAGATGGCGGGGCCAACATACCGGCACCTTCTTCTGGGACAGGACTACGGCGCAGTCCTTGCCCCGCACACCAATCGCCATGATGTTCGCCGCTGTGATCGCCTTGAAGGCATATTCTGCACCGAGTCCAGCAGTCAGCATCGTGGACGTAACCACCGGTCTATTGTCCCATCCACTTGTGCTCCAGCCGTCAAGCAACCCAACGGCCGCCCCACCAAGCAACAGTTCCCAACCGAACGAACGATCACCGCTGCCGCCTCATCGCTGCTGTATCGCATTCGAACGTACCGACTTGGAACAGTCTTCCCTGTTCCGAGAAGATGGTGATGTGTCTGTCGTAGCCAGCGTTGCCTGTGCCCGAGTGTTAGCGATGGCCAAGTGGAGCTCGGAGCTTGTCGCAGCAGCGGACAAAAGACGTACCCGCCATCTTGACAGGCGATAAAGTATTAGGTCTTCGTTGGTATCTCCTGAACAGAACAAATCAGGAAAGCCGGGTCGGAATGGGCTTTTGTGCTGTGGTTGCGAAGAAGTTGTGGTGGTGAGCAAGGCGGCAGAGCTTCGTTGTTGGACGGGGAGCTTCCCCAGCGATTGACGCGTTGCTGCGGTTTGCCTAGAGCAAGGCTGATGGGGGGAGCTGAAGCAACCTGCCTCAGATGTCAGGCGGCAATGCTGGGGTTGCCCGTCGTCTGTCGCCCAGAACGCCCCGCTTGCCAGATTGGTGTTATCGACGCCAACACCCCTGCGTCGGGTACCGATAAGATCCATCTGGGCAGAAATTTGCTGCGGGCGGCATCAACAGCTCTGGAACCAGCAGAGAACACCCAATAAAACACACAGAAATTCCGCTCAGGGCTCCAATTCCAGCGTTCTCGACAACGTGGGTTTAGAAGCAGCCACTGCTTGGCCTGTCTATTTTTTGCCCGTTGCTGTGGAAGCCCGCCGCCCCATTCCCGACCACCCGCTCGCTCCCGCTCGTCCAATTCCTGAGAGTCCCGTCTTGTCTCTCCCGTCGGTGGCCAACATGTCCGCCCACGTCCCAGCCTGGAAGCGATTGGGCCTCAAGCTCAAGGGACCTGCATCCAACGAACCTACCCCTAGCTCGGCCGGTCCCAATGCCGGAGCAAAGCCCTCTGCGCAGGTCCCCAACGCCCACCAAGCCCGTGTAAACGGAAGTCCGGCGAGCGCCCTCAAAAGAAAGCTGCCAAGCTCTGCGTCCACGCCGAACGCCGTCGCTGGGCAGACGCCGAATAAAAAACCGCGGAGAGAGGACCAACCAGCGGCCAATCAAGGGACACCTTCGTCGCTGAGGAAGTCGGTGTCGTTCGCTGACGACACCAAGGACGACGCCAAGGTCAAGACCACGGAAAAGAAGGCAAAGAAGAAGAAGGTCAAAAAGACGGCCGAGACCCCCAACGCCGATTTCAACCTCGAGCCCTCCCTCAACTACCTCCGCCAGTGGCACACGGCGAAGGAATCGTGGAAGTTCAACAAGAACCACCAGACCCTCCTGATCAAGTACCTCTTCGACGGGGACAAGGTCCCCTCGTCCGACATCCCCGTCTTCCACCAATACATCCGCGACCTAAAGGGCTTCGTGCGGACAAGGCTACGGGAAACGGCGGCAGAGATCAAAAAGAAAGATATGGAGGCCGGCGCCGGCGCATTCCCCGCGTCCCTCAAGGAAAAGGAGAGCAAACAAAAACAATACGAAGAAACGATATCCCGCTTCCTCCGCGACCTCCAACAACACCAGCAGCAACCAAACGACCCCTCCAAAAACGCCAATGGCAAGCGCACCCTCGACGAGGTGGAATACGTCTTCCGCATCGCCACCCCGGAGGTCAAGCAGCGGCTGCTGAAGCGCATCCGCGCCGAACTAGTTCTAGGCGAGCTGTCAGACAGCGAGGAGAGCACCACATCCACCGTAACAGCAACGAGCACATCCTCCTCGTCTTCGGCCTCGTCCGGCCAGGAAGCCACCGCCGCCATCACCACCACCACCACCACCTCCACCACTGCTGCCGCCGCCCCCGACAGGACAACAACCCGGCGGAGCGATGGATCCCAACAGCCTGCCAAGCGGAGGAGGTTACGGAACGTGCGGACAGACATTGGCGACGACGACAGCAGCTCGTCCGAGTCGGAGAGCGAGTCGGGGGAGAGCAGCAGCAGCGAGAGTGACGACTCGGAGGACGAGGAGATGGACATGGCGCCGGATGCGAACGCGGCCGAGTCGTCGAGTTCGAGCAGCAGTTCGTCCGAGTCAGAAGCCGAGTCGGGGGCCGAGTCGGAAGAGGAGGAGAGTGGGTCGGGGAGTAGTAGCAGTGATGATGAGGATTGAATACCGCTGTAGCTGTGGGGATATATCACATTCTTGGGATGGGGAGGGGCGGTGTGTAAATACCCTGAAGTCGAACCCGTATGGGCTTGTCGGTTGCATCCACAAAACCTGCCTTGCAGTCTGTACAACCGCCTTTTGGGACTGTAATCAAAGTTTTCACAAAACCCCCATCTCGAATGCTCGGCAACTCATTGTTACCGTTGCCGTTGCTGTACCCGTTGCTACCGCTCAAAATATTGGTGTTCTGTTGCATGCCACGCCTACAGTCCAAAAAGACCGTCCGACATCCATTATATGAAATGCAGTACGCGATATACTAAAGCCAATATTCCGCCCGACGCTGTGGGATGCGGCCGCGGCCTGCCATCCCATGTTCAAAAAGACTGTTGCCACCCCCATGACCTGCCGTAGGAGACGGCGATGGCTCCCCTGAGTCTACCTCTCCTAGGATACGAAACTCGAAGCCATCAAAAACAACCCGTGTACGCCGTGCTAAACGCCCGCCACATGCTATCCCAGTTGTGACAAATCGCCTCCCAACCCATTCTACCCACCCCGCTCCCCAAATGCTTTCACCCTCAACAAACCCCTAAACGCCATCGTCAAGCCTCCTCCAGCAACTTCCCAACCTCCAACAAACCAACACACTCCCCCCTCTCCATAACCGCGACAATCGCCTCGTCCCCATACGCGCCATCACCATCACCACCCCCACTCTCCCCCCCAGACGTAGTCGCAGTCGCAGTCGCCGCTCGCAGCCCCCTGATCCACTCGGCCGCCCGTAGCAAACTTGTGTCCGCCGCAACAGGGATAAACGCCCTCCTCGGTGTGACCAACCACCTCAGCTCGTCCAGGGCACGCGACATGTCCTCGGCGCCCAGACGCCGTATCTTTCGCGGCGAGATGACACCACCACACCCGCCCCCTACCCCCCGAGTGGAGGGGAAGGATGATGAGGAGGGGGGGATTTTCACCCACCCCGAGGGGCTAGCATATCCCGCGCGCAGCACATCCACACCCGTCGTCGTTTTCGCCATCGCCGTCGCCGTCGTTGCTGTCAACGGCAAGAGAAGCGGCGCGACCTTGTCCAGCGGGACCATGACGGCGCGCACGTCCTCGTCCTCGTCCTCGTCTTTTCGCGGCGGCGTCGTCGTCGTCGTCGTCGTCGTCTTCCACAGTGCGGCGCCGATTGCGCCGCCCGGGTGGTTCCGCGCAAACACCGAGGCTACGCCGCCGGCGTGGAGCTCGCGCGACGCGACAATGGCGAGCGCGTCGCCTACCGTCAGCGCGACGGTTGTGGATGTGGTGGGGGCCGCGACGCCGAAGGAGGCCGTCTCGGTTTCGTGCACTGGTGCCGGGAGGAGGATGGTGTTGGGCCGGAGGCGGACGAGTTCGCACGTCTCTGGGCGGGTGTGGGAGGTGAGGAGGATGAGCGGGAGGGACTTGTCGAGGTGCGGGAGGAGGGTGAGGAGCTCGGGGGTCTTGCCCGAGAAGGTGATGAGGAGGAGCGTGTCGTGCCGCGAGATCTGGCCCAGGTCGCCGTGCAGGGCCTCGGTGGGGTGCAGGAAGACGGCTTGGATGGCTAAGCTGTTGAAGGTTGCGACCAGCTTCTTGGCGATATGCCCCGACTTGCCGACGCCGATGACTACCAGCTTACCGCCGCCGCCGCCGCCTTTGTTGCTATTGTTACCCTGACACCGAGTGATGGTGTCGACGGCGCGCGTGAAGCCATGGCGTGCGATGCGGTCAGAGGAGTAGAGTTGAGTGATGTTCTGGAGAGCCGTGGTCTCGGTGGCGAGTACGTGAACGGCGCGCGAGAGGCGCTCTTCTATGGCGGCGAGCTTTTTGGCGCAAACGGCGATGTCCGGTTGGTTGAGGGACACAGAGTCGAAGTCTTCGGCCGGGGTGATGGGCGATGGGGGAGAGAGGGCAGGAAAGGGCGGCACCTGGCGCAGCATATACACCTCGCTGTTCTGGACCGGCCGCGCCTGCGAGCATTGCTGAACCATTTCGGCGGCGCTTGTGTTTTTTCCCGTCTTGCAACGGGATTGGGGTCAACGGCTACCTGGTAACCGTATCCGTCTTTTGTCGGGCAAGTGAACCCAGCTTCCCGTCCGGCGACAGTAACGGCTCGGAATATAAGTCAAATTCGGGTGTTGCCGGCAAGGGTAGGCCAGCTTGTTAAACGTCTAGACTTCGCCACAGATGGGCTCGATGAACTCCGGCCCTGGGAATCGAGTGCAGGTATTAACTCGCCCCGTTGCTTCTTGGATCGGGATTCAAGGCGATAGTAACCTGGCTGCCGCTCGGATGCAATTCTTGCGATCGAATCCACTCTCCCCGTTGTCAGATCACCCACTCCCGCGCCAAGTGAGACGGGAGGGGTTTCGAGGCAGACTTATGAGAGAGAGGCTCTCGGAGAAAACACCCCTTGAGGGAAAGAATACAACTTGGCGGAACACACAGGGAGTCCAGATGGGAAGGCAAGGCAAGACAGCAGGGGCCGGCGAGCGCCGAACTGTTGGTTATTGCCGCATCCTGTCATATGCGGTCTCTAGACCGACGCGGAATCAACCCGTGGGCTTGAGCCTTTCTTCGGCTCAGGCCGCGCGCAGGTTCTTCGGGGTTCGGTTTCCCGTTTGAGGGTGGACTACCAAGAAGGGAACAAGGAAACTCTCAACACTAACCTGATCCTCGAGGTGCCGTCCGTCTGGTGCAACTCGGGATCGGGCGGAGCTATCGGAGCCGATCGAGTGGCCGCGGGAAAGCCAAAATCATTGCTGATGTATCAATGTGTTCTCCCAATGTGTTGGCGGGGTCGTCACAGCTTGGTGGCGATCTGCCCCACAGTCGCGTCTTGGATGCATGCGGCAAGAAGGCCCCTGCACTTGCGCAAAGTTGCGTGATGCCCCCTGCAGCTCGGTGCTTTCACTGTTCGTCGTCTCGACACACTGAAAAAGACCCAGGATCAGCTGGTTCTGCTACCGCGCAAGCCGTTTCATACAACATCCGAAATCGCCGCAGACAACCACAAACAGCTGGTGCGACCACATACTTCTTCCCCATAGCCCGACTCAAAGCCGAGCGCATAGCGAAAAAGAGGGTTGACATCAAAAATTCCGACCGAAACGGCCCCGAAGGACAATTTAGAGCAACGGGCTCCACGATGTGCAATGCAGGCCTATCGCTCTGGTACTCCTGATTCATGATCCAGGTGCACCCAATCAAGGTAAGTATGAAGAAGAAAAGAAGAAAAGAGGACCAAGATTTGGGGGCAGGAGTGGGAAATATATAGGTGGCTGTAAATGGTCTGTGCACGTCTGCAAATTTGCAAATTGCAGATGCTTGCACGTGACTCCGGCCAATCGACCCTAACCCTTATCCACCCTCACCCACGTTGCTTATCTCCCTGCCCCTCAACACCAACTCTTGCCGACTGTGTACTCTCAGGGATTTATCGACGCAGTTTCGGCTCGATCGGTTTTTGAATAGGCGTTTGGAGTTTTGTGGCTCTTACTAAACAGGAAGAAGATTCTTACTTTTTGATTGCGGCCCTCCCGTCTTGTCTTCACACCCTCAGAAACAATGTCAGACCAAATCTCGGTCCTCTTCGTCTGTCTCGGCAACATCTGTCGGTCGACCATGGCGGAGGGCGTCTTTCAATCGCTAGCAAGGAAATTGCCATATGAGGACCTCGTTGGGAAGATCGATTCGTGCGGGACGGGTGAGTCTGTTCCTACCCCTGGCCCGTCGCCGTTAAATCTAACCCATCCAGGTGGCTACCACATCGGCGAGGGGCCAGACGACCGGACCATGTCAACCCTTGAGGACCACGGCATTACAGATTATGTGCACCATGCCCGGAAGGTAGGGCCCGCATCGATCGGGGTTGTGGGCGGCAGGATCTGACAGTCGTAGGTCGACGCGTCCGACTTTGACAAGTTCGACTACATCTTCGCCATGGACAGGGGCAACCTCGAAGACCTCCAGCGCATCCAGCGGCGCAAACCCAACGGCAAAGCCAAACTCATGTTATTTGGCGAGTACTCCGGTACCGGTAAGGCCGAGATCATCAGCGATCCTTACTATGGCGGCAGGCAAGGGTTCGGGAAGGCGTATGAACAGGCGACCCGGTTCTCATTGAACTTCCTGAAGGAGGTATTCCCTGACGTGGAGGCCCCGGACCTTTGATGTCGAGTATGCGAGGCGTTTTCGGTGCGGATAGACCAGGTATACCAATGGCGCATTGCTTTCGAATCCAGGAGACTCGGGGGTTCGGGCTGATGCTGTGATCGCTCGACACCCGCGTGGCGCGCCGCCTGGCGCTTTGCGAATATCCCCAAAGCTGCTGCTTGCCGGAACTCTACTTTGGGAGCTGAGTCGAAGTTTGTCCGACACTGTGCTGCCCGAGGAAGTAGGCGCAGCTTTGTACTTCGGCGCACATGGCTGGAAGCGCCGTCTCAGTGTCGCCTCTTGTCCTTGGCCTCGTGCCATAGCCAGGTCAACCTCGAAGCGACTGAGCGAATCCATGGGTGATAGAGGCCCCGCACCATCCCCATGACTGGCCTCAGCCCTACGGCCATCTGAGTGGCCCAAGGTCCGGAGTGAGACTAGCTTGCCGCCGGCACATCAGCCAGGGTTTCATCTCAGCCCCTCGCCCAGTTATGTCATTCTCTTTGAGCTCAGATGGCCGCTTTTCCCCAACCAAACAAAGCCAGTGCGGTTCCCGGCACACAGCATGTCGTATGGCACCAAGCAAACGCGGGGTTCGGGCGACGATCCCTCGCTCCTCACCACTGAGGACAGTGTTCAGGGCCCCATCATCCCATAATCGCCCATCCTCAGTTGACACTGGCCTTGTCAAAGACACCCGCTTCCCTGCCGGCGCATCACCTGCAGCGTGCAATTTCTTCGTGTGAAGACTGAGGTTGTCGCGCGCCTAAGTCGAAGCGGAATTGGTGATCTCCTGCAAGTCAGCTCGGATGCGCCAATCAGAAGACGGCCCAGCATCGCCCGCTGATGAAGTGGGGACACTCTCGACGGCCGAGTTCGAGCCCAGCCAGCGATGGCCGAATCGGGCGATTGTGGGGCAGCATCATCCCTTGCGAACGTCTGCCTGCCTTTGGCAGACCTTGGCAAGCTTCCCCTGTTCTTTGTCACACCAACAGCCTGACGACCTTGCGGGCCAGGGTCGCATGCACGGCGCATTCTGATGGGCCCCGCGCCGTGTTCATCAGTCCTCAGCCCCTCCATCCTTTGCTGGCCGTTGCTCGATCTTTTAAATACCAGGCTTTGCTGAGCGGTAGATTTTGTTTGCCTGCTGCCTCTTGCCTCTCGAAGTTGCTCCGCGCCGCTTTCCTCCGTTTTGCCTTTCCCGTCCGAGTCCCTTTGTGCCTGGCGGTTTCTGAACTAGCGCCCTTGTGCTGCGCATTCAAGCTCCTTATCTGCCCCTCCTTTTAGACCGAACATCCACATCCCCCACTCCCGTCCGGTCAGGGATCCAACGAACACTTCACAAAGAGCCCGAGGAAGAAGACAGCAAGACGCAATCGCCATGGCTGATCTTCAAGGCCGCAAGATCTTCAAGGTCTTCAACCAGGACTTCATCGTCGACGAGAGATACACGGTGACCAAGGAGCTGGGCCAGGGCGCCTACGGTATTGTCTGGTACGCCGCCCTCCGCTCCGGTAGCCCCGCATCACGAGCCATCCGGCCCTGGACTGCCAGAACAAACCGAACTAACAAAAACTCTAAAGCGCGGCCGTCAACAACCAGACCAACGAGGGCGTTGCCATCAAGAAGGTTACCAATGTCTTCAGCAAGAAGATCCTGGCCAAGCGCGCCCTGCGAGAGATCAAGCTACTGCAGCACTTCAGGGGTCACCGCAACGTGAGATGCACGAATCCTCCCCATCTTCACATGCTGCAGAATACTAACTGAGGCTGCTATCGTCCAGATCACTTGCCTGTATGACATGGACATCCCCAGGCCCGATAACTTCAACGAGACCTATCTCTACGAGGGTACGCCTCCCAGCCTTGTCTCTGTGCTCCCCCAAAAGCGTCCGCCCGCTGACAGACGACACCTGCAGAGCTGATGGAATGCGACCTGGCGGCCATCATCCGGTCCGGACAGCCGCTCACCGATGCTCACTTCCAGTCCTTCATCTATCAGATTCTGTGCGGACTCAAGTACATCCACTCGGCGAACGTGCTCCACCGCGATCTCAAGCCGGGCAACCTGCTTGTCAACGCCGACTGTGAGCTCAAGATATGCGATTTCGGCCTTGCGCGCGGCTTCTCGATCGACCCCGAGGAGAACGCCGGGTACATGACCGAGTACGTCGCGACGAGATGGTACCGCGCACCCGAGATCATGCTTAGCTTCCAGAACTACACCAAAGCCAGTACGTTTGCAGCCTACACGCCTCTCCCTCTCTATCTATCTTTTTTTTTCGTTGCCGATAAGCTAATGGTGTTTCAGTCGACGTCTGGTCTGTAGGCTGCATCCTGGCCGAGCTCCTCGGCGGCCGCCCCTTCTTCAAGGGCCGCGACTACGTCGACCAGCTCAACCAGATCCTGCACATCCTCGGCACGCCCAACGAGGAGACACTCTCGCGCATCGGCTCGCCGCGCGCCCAGGAATACGTCCGCAACCTGCCCTACATGGCCAAGAAGGCCTTCCCCTCGCTCTTCCCCAACGCCAACCCGGACGCCCTGGACCTCCTCGACCGCATGCTCGCCTTCGACCCCACCCGCCGCATCTCGGTCGAGACGGCCCTCGAGCACCCCTACCTGGCCATCTGGCACGACGCTAGCGACGAGCCGGACTGCCCCACAACCTTCAACTTCGACTTTGAGGTGGTGGAGGACGTCGGCGAGATGCGCAAGATGATCCTCGACGAGGTGTTCCGCTTCCGGCAGCTGGTGCGGACCGTCCCCGGCGCGGCGGGCCACGTCACGGGCCAGCCGCAGGTATCGTCGCAGGTGCCCATGCCGAGCGGCGGCGCGGGCCAGCAGTGGACGGCCGAGGACCCGCGGCCGCAGGAGTATGGGAGCAACATGCAGGGGCTGGAGGCCGAGTTGGCGGGTAGATAAAGACTCACCTCTTACTCGACGCCGCCGGGCGGTAACTGGGTGGGAGGTGGTGGTGGTTATACCGAGATGGGTGCGGCTCTAGAGAAGGCGATCAGAGATGTGGCGGCGTTGAGGCTTGACACTCCCAAGAGGGTTCAGAACCTGCAGGGAGGACCGCTAACGAAAGTGACGACGCGCAAGAGGAGGCGATGGCTGGGGCGCGAAAGAGCCTGGGACGAGTCGAGGTGGGATTTCTATCTGCGGTTTTGGCGGTGCTCAGCGCGGTGGAAGAAGTTGGACTCTGCTGCTTCTTCTTCTTCACTCTCTCAGGTCTCGAGCCATAATGATGTCGACGACGAAAAGCGACAACGATGCTTTGAAAAGGTGTGTCGGGCTTACAAGGCTTATTGGAAGCGGTTTGAGAACAGGTAGCCAGTTAGTATTCATTGTTTCGGAGCAGTGTTACGAAGTAGGGTACATGGAGAATTGGAGCGGTTTATAAAGACGTTTCTCAGAAAGCGAGACAGACACCTGTGAAAGTAACTCACGATAAGAAGCGGACGATGAACCCGGGCTGCGACTGTCTGGAAAACTGATAATGGGCCAACAGTCAAGAGTCGAAATGGTCTGACAAATGTCGGAGGTATCATTCTATCTACTACCTGGATTAGCCACCAAATATGGCACCACTCCATACAACCTAGATTTTTGTTTTCCGAATCCCGATATCAGCAACGCCGGCGCAATGCAACTCAAAAAAAAAATCAAGTCTTCCTCCTCCTCCCACAACAAGCTTTCGCTCCCCTCCCGCCGTTACTACAACTACATCCCCCCAAACATCAAACTCTCAACCATCCCGTTGGTCTGAATGGCCATCTGCGCCTTCTCCACCTCCTTGGACACCTTGCCCAGCAGCGCCTGGAACAGCACGGCCAGGTCCGCGCTGCCGCCGACATGCTCGCTGTAGAGATCGAGCAGGTGGAAGGACACGTCGACGCAGATGCCCAGGTAGCGCGGGTCCGAGATGTGCTTGCTCACCCACTTGAGGAGAGGCAGCAGCGAGATCTCGTCGCGGCCCTCGAGGGCCTCGCGCAGGGCGGAGCGGTGGCGGAGCGCGACGAGCAGGGTGAGGGCGGTGACGGGCTGGTACTGCGGGCCGGCCATGTCGACGACCTCGTCGAGCGCGGCGGCGTAGCGGCCCTGGCGGAAGTTGCGCTGCCACGGCTTGAGCTTGGCGCGCTTGGAGCGGCCGCCGCCGCCGCCGCCGCCGGGGGCGTCGGTGGGGATGATGACGTCGGCGCTCTCGCCGAGGAGCTCCATCGACGTGTTGGTCGTGGCGGCGCGTTTCCGCTTGGCCTTTTGGGCGTCGAGCTTCTCGAGGGCTTCGGTGCCGACGTCGCGCGCGGCTTCGACCGCTGCGCGGTCCCTGGCCTTCTCGGCGGCGGCGCCGGAAAGACGCGTCCGCAGGGAGAGCACGCCGGATTGCATGCCGACGGCGAGGTGCCGGTCTTCTTGGGCGGCGCCGGCGGCGATGACGGCGAGCGAGAGGATCGGGCTCGGGTACTTGGAGCCGGCCACGACGTTCCAGTCGCTCGTCTCAAAGACCTTGACATGGCCGTCTAGACTGCCGCTGACGACGCGCTGCCCGTTGGACGCGAGGGAGAGCGAAGTGACCGTCTTTTGGTGATTCGTGATGAGCCGAAGCGGCTTCGCTGCGACAAGGTCGAGCACGGATATGGCGCTGCCGGCAGCAGCTAGAAGAGTTGTGCCGGACGAGAGGGGGAGCACATCTTCGACGGGATCGGCGTGCTTAAAAGTCATGACAGAGCCACCTGGCGCTCTCGCGTCCCAGACCCGGACGGTTTCATCGTAGGACCCCGAGACCAGCAGATTGCTGTTTCCGCCCGGCATGAACGCGCCGCACCGCACGTAGTCGGAGTGCCCTGTGAACATACGGCTCGGGTTGTTCGAGGGCAAGTCCCACAGTCGAACCGTCTTGTCGTCACTTGCGCTCATGAGGGTCGTCAGCTCGGTGGGCGACCACTTCGTCACCCACACGGGCTGCTTGTGGACATGCCACGTCTTGAGTATCACGGCGCGCGTGCCACCTCCCACGTCAAACACCTGCATCCTGCCAGAGTCCTCGCCCGCGACCAGGACGCGGCCATCGGCGCGGATCTCGCCGCAGTGGGCCTCGCTGTCGAAGCGGCCGATGGTCTTGAGGGGCTCGCGCTTGCGGATCGAGAAGATGTCGACACGGGGCCCCGAGGTCACGGCGAACAGGTCGTTGAGCTTGGAGGCGGCGACCAACGAGTGGGACAGGTTTGTGCCGGCGGCGGCGGGGAAGCTGATGTGCGAGATGGGCCATGAGGCCGTCGACGTATGGGATTTTTGGTTCTTGAAGGACCTCCAGTACCGCTGCTCGGCCGATACGGGGCTGGGCCCCGATGGCAGCTTCACCTGTGCCAGCGGGAGCACTTCTGCCGCCATCTTTGCTGCTGCGATCCGACCTTGGCGGCGTTGGGGCTTGTCGGTCGTTGAATTTGTCCTTTGATCGAAGCTGCGATTGTTGAAATGCTCGAAACTTTTTCTCTCTCTTTGGATCTGGCTTGCAGCAGGCCAAGCCCCACTGTCCCGCTACTGCGGCGGTCTTACCTCCATCCCATTGGCTAAAAATGGTACACAAGACAGTGCATGGAACCCTGGTTCGTCCGCTAGCGCCTGACTTTAAGACCCGCGAGGGTGCAATCGGTTAGACGGCGCCACCACCAAATCAAGCGAGAAGAAAACGCATTGACTAGAAATACCTCCCTAGATACTTCTGAAGGGTCTATTTTCTTGCGTTGAAATGGAAGCGGTGTTCCAGTTGCCGAGTGAGGTCTTCTTTCTGCCCAAAGTGTCGCGCTACCAAAAAACAAACCATGGCACTGTCCCACTGACCGGGGAATTGACCCCGCTTCTTGAGTGGGGCAGCGGCAAGGCCTAGAAGCTGAGCTGAACTTCCCAGATTGGTCTGTGCAAGTGCAGGTCCATTCACCTCCCCATCCCGTCACAACCTGGAACCCTTCTCCCGACCCGTAATTTATAAACGGCTTTCTAGGTACCTAGGGTAGGACTGTAACTATGCGTACCTGATAAGGCGCCAATAGTCGTGAAAACTCAGCTGGTTACGAAGGATTTGGGCCTTGTCTCTACCATCTGTACTTCTGCGGCACGGTCCCGGGGACGATCGGGATGGATCGCGGGTTCCTCTAAAATAACTTCAGATCATCAACTTTGAGAAACCTACCTTGGGTACTACTTGCATCCCGCTTCACTGTACCACGTCCTTGTGCAAATGACAAACAGTAGCATCCTGTCGCTGAACCAGGCCCGCGAGCATTCCCGGTGCAACGGTCCGAGAACCCTGGTCTTGGGAGGGCAGACGCCGCGATTGGCGGGCGTTTTGCATCGACATGACCTCAAACATGCCGTTGGTTCGAGGGTCTGATCAGCCAGGCCACACACGATCAACAGGGCATCCAGACTGCGGCTGGCATACCCCCCCCGCATCGTGGTGGTTATTTCTGGCTTCTTGCTAGACCTGAGTGATATGTCGGACTCTAAACGTTGAAATTGCCGGAACCAGTGGGGCGTTGTTGGTTCTTGAGCAGCAGCTCCCCTTCCCGTCTTTGTCTTCTGTTGGTTGCCACCTGTGACTTCCCTCCTCGCCGCTCTTCAGTTTCTTCCAGGTGGCCACGTCCGTCCTTTCTCGCGCGCGCATTTTCGTCCCATTTCGCTCCGACTCTTCCTGCCCTGGGATTTTACGCGTCTGCCCTGTCCTTTCGCACGAAGATCGCCGTTTCCATTCAATGGTGTGTGGTCCTCGCGCATTGCCGCATCGCCCATTTCCACACCACCACGTTGGTTTTGGCGTTCAGCGCCGTTTGCATCCCGGGGATTGACCTCTTCTCTGCAGTCTCCCAACCCCGCGAGTCGCTTTGCGACCAGACGTCTGGGAGGAGAGTAGAGTACGATGCCGCCCTCTCAGCCCGGCGCGGGCGCGAACCCCCGTCCGGCCGGCGTCGACAAGCAGATCGCGTCCTCCAATGCCACAGCTAACGCCTTTCTCGGTGGCCGGCAGCCATCATGGATGACTCCTGGCGCAGCGATACGAAACCCGATTTCTCGTCCCGTCGTCTCTCGACCTCCCGTAGTACAGGCTACTCAGCAGCAGCAGCAGCAGCAGCAGCAGCAGCAGCAGTAAGGAAATCCACGTTCGCCGTTACGAGTCGATGCTGCGGCACTACACTGCTTCACCGCTCGGCGCCTGGGATACAACCCGCTAACTGTGTTTTCCGTTTATAAAGGCCGGCCGTCCTCCCGTCTCCCGCCCCTAGCGACGAACCGAGCCCTGCCTGGTCGAACACGTTCGACAGCCCAAAAACCAAGCCTGCCTCCCTCGCCGATGCGCCCGCCATGGCGTCTACCGCCCCAGCCCCGGCGATACTCCCGGTAGTCGATGCCCGATTTGTCCTCGAGTCCTCCTGCAGCCCAGGTATCCAGCAACTGCCGCCGCCGCCGGGGACCGTTGGCCCGGGCCCCCGCGTCGAGAATCGCTCCCCCACGCTCGGTTATCAGTTCCAGCCTCTAAGCAATGGAAACAATGGGCAAGACAGACACAACCGGAGCGCGAGCTTTGACGGAGGTCCTGCACCAGCGGCCCCGCGTGAGCCAGTTCCTCCTCCGCTCAAGAGGCGGCGCACAGAGTGAGTTACTACAAGGGGTCGCAGGGCTTCACCGCCGTCCCATGCTAACTCGATATCTAGCCAGCCTTCATCTCATCCCCCAACATGCTCTTCGCTACTTCCGATTCTTTCACAGTATATTCAGTCTTGCGGGGGCGAGGACGCCCTTGATTCCGCTGTCGAGAAGCCGCGAGTGATGCTTCTCCGAGAGGCTTGCAAGACCGAGGATGAGTTCTTCATCGTCTTGCACCAGCTGTTCTCCATGTGGTCCATCAGCCCGCAGGAGTCTCACGTGCCCATCCCTCTGAGTCGGCCGATCATCGACGGCGCCTTCGCCATACTTGAGACTGTTCTTAAGAAGAACCAGTTCATGACGCCGGCCCACCAGCGGTGGTTTTCTCGGTTCCCCGTCCCGTCTGACCAGTTCAGCCGAGGACACATCGGAGGGTCGGCGGTTATCATGCAAATCGCCACGTTCCTAACGGCTCTAGTCAACATATACGGGCGTTTAGTCTCGGACGTGGTGCAGCGAAAGTACCCCTTCCTCGTGGATGAGCTGCTGGGTCACCTAAACTGCTATTCTCCGGTTCTGCAGTTCATACTCTTCACTGCTTGTCGGAGGCGGTTAGGCGTACCAGACGGTCAATCTGGCAACCAACTCGAACATGCTTTTCGTGGGGACCGGGACAGGCATCGGAGCCCCATCACCGGCCTTCAGACTTTCGTGCCTGTCACCCACGCTATGGAGATCGAGCAGCGAAATGTCGCGCTCATCAGTTACTATAAGCTGGCCGTCGAAGCGGCGACATTTGTCGCCTCACACCAGCGCAGCCTTCAGTCTCCCCCGATCCCCAGCACGCCCACTCAACAACAAGCACCGCGTACGGACCACGTTCCTGCGGTGCAAAATACCCAACACCACCAAGCCGTCTCTGCTTCTTACTCTATGCCGAATTCTTTCCTTCCTGCGTACCCCATCTCAGCCGTGACACCCCAGATATCTCAGCAGAGACAAGTCTCCACAAACCGTACTCCGCCATACCAACCGGTGAACCACATTGGGAATCAGCAACGCCAGCAACCCCAGCAAGCCCAGCCGTTACCGCCGTTACCGCTGCAATATCTCGCGCAACAGCAGCTTGCCATGATCCAGAGGCAGCAACTCAACCAGCAGCAATACCAGCAAAACTTGCAGATAGCAGCAGGTATTCCCACGCAATCTGGTCCCCATACTACAACACAGTCACCAAATGGTGCGGTCCTTTCTCCGCGTGGAGCCCAGTCCCCAGGCCAGTCTCAGCAGAGGCAGCTGCAGCAACTCCAATACCTCTCGTGGACACAACAGCTTCAACCCGCAGCACCCCCTTCTAGCGGCACTTCTAACGGAGTGCATGTGGTACCAGCCCCGGCCCCTCAGTTAACGGCACAGCAAATACAGCAAGCCGCTTCCCAACGACGCCGAGCGCTGAAAATAAAGGACCCCCTGCTGCCGCCCAAGGGTGCCCTGATTGCGCGACCAGAATGGGCGTCGGATCCGTCAGATCGAAAATCGATCCTGATGTCGTTACATCAGGCTCATGTCCGCAGCCCAAAGCGAGTCATCAAGGGCGGTGAGACGGAACGTTTCTACCAAGCTGTGAAATCGTTCCCGGTTCAACCAACACCTGTGGTTCCTAAGAAGACCATGTACGAATTTCGGTTCGAGGTGACCGAGGAGCAGTTTTCCCTGGCAGCAACCCAATCGAAGAAGTCCGGAGTCCTTCTGCCTGTGGTTGAGCACTTCAACGGTGCGCTGCGATGGCGAGTCAGGAGTTGCCCAGTCCCAAACTCGGTCAAGGCACTCACGGAGCAGCAGTGGGTAACGCTGGGCGCCAGCTGGCCGTCTTACATCCACATGACGCTCAACGACAAGGTTCTTGATATCCGCAGGCAATCGCACAACGGCAGAGACCTCCCAACAGAAGTCACCGACTTTATCGTCTGCGGCACCAACGTTCTGATGATTGCTCTCCACGATTCGCACGGCGAGAAGGCTAGAAACCGACATTTGGCCGTCGAGATGCTGGAGACACTGGGCCACTCCACAGTCGTCAAGTCTATCTGGTCGCAGGGTACAATACCGGAACAGGAGACGCTCAACACCATCAAGAAGCGCTTGACCTCATCCGTCGACGACGACGTGTCCTTTGAGGCGCCGGATCTCTCCATCGACCTCGCGGACCCGTTCAGCTCGACCATCTTCAAGATCCCCGTCCGCGGCGTCGGCTGCACGCACATGGAGTCCTTTGATCTCGAAAATTGGCTCAACACGCGGCCGCCCAAGATGCCCATCAAGTGCGCGCATGAGAAGGACAAGTGCACCTGTTCCAACCCGGCGGAACCGTCCAACCCGGACAAGTGGCGCTGTCCGATTTGCTCCCACGACGCGCGGCCGTGCAGTCTGCGGATCGACGAGTTCCTGCTCAAGGCCCGGATGCAGCTGGAGGAGGAGGGCAAGCTGCACACCAAGTGCATGCGGGTCAAGGCCGACGGGAGCTGGTCGGTTGTGCTGGAGGCCGATGACGATGGTGGGAGTGACGGGGAGGGTCTGCCTGCGCCGCCGCAGACGGCAGCGGTCAAGCGCAAGGCGGTCCAGGCACCCCAACCCGTGGCGTGGAGGGAAGTGGAGGTGATTGAGATTGACTAGTTGGTCGGTCCTGTTGCCTTGCTGTCCGGTGTCCCTAGACTGAGTGGCGGTCTCCCGAATTCGCAACTACCTACCTGCACCACATTTATCACACAAGGTCTTTGTTGTGCCTGGGACGGGAAAACACTTTTTTCCTGGCGTTTATTGGGCATCATCATCACCCCTTCATCGACGAGACGGTGTGTTAAACCACGATCTGCACGATTCGTTATGGTTATGGCTCATGATATTTTTTCTGACTTCTTCCTCAAAACTTGCATCACGGCCGGAGTTTACTTGACTGGTAGGGAGAAAACACGGGGGGGGGTTTGCATGTTTTGATGCCGCCGACGAAGAGGCCGGCTTTTTTCCCCTTTCTTTTCTTTTATTCTCGAATTATCTATACAGCACCTACATGCTCGCTCTGGCGTTTTCAAGGGCAGCAAAGCGGGCGAGCGAGCGAGCGAGGGGGGGAATAGGGGAAACAGGCAGGCAAGCATGGCGCTAGAGGGGGAGGCTGGGCTGGCTCGGAAGAGGCGTATTGAAACATAGTCGGCAGTTTATTTATTGGGTGAAGGCAGGTATGCACCTTTTTTAATGTATGCATGCATGCATTATCGGCTATTGCCGAGTAGGTACACACATGGTCGCGGGTGAGGTGAATGAATGCATGCGAGTGATTAAGTTGTTGTATCTGAAGCCAACGCTGGATTACACCAGGCACCCCTATCTCGATATACACCAACCATGGTCTATATAAACCCAACCATGCACTTTGTGGTGAGCAGTGGGATGAACTACAAGACAACCACCCCGCCCCCGACTAATTCTTCTCGGGCAGACTACTAGGCTCATTCTCATTCGTCACGCCGCTGTACGCAGGCCGCGCGGTGCTCGGGAACACGGGCCCCGTCATCTCCTCGGCCATGGCCTCCTGGTATGTGGGCGGGGCGTCGTCGTAGGGCGGGGCCTGCCCCGGCTGGAGCTGGGGCGGGTAGAGGGCATCGGGGGGTTGTTGTTGTTGGGCGGCTGGGCGCGGCGGGAGGCTTGGTGGTGGTGGTGGTGCTGCTGCTGTTGCTGGTGATGGGGCCGGTTGTTGTTGTGTTGGTCGTGAGGTTCGGCCTCCTCGGCCGTGGCGCATTGCTTCGACTAATGCGGGTGGCGGGGTGAGGCCGGAGTAGACTTGGATGGTGCTGAAGTGGAGGGGGAGGTGGAGTTCCTGCGGGAGGTCGGAGGGGTTTTTGGTTTTGCCGCGGTTGCTGCGCGCAGAGGGTTTGCCCCAGGCTAAGCCGAGCTTCACTTCGAGTTGGTAGTCGCGGCTGTGAAAGAGTGAGTGAGGGGTCTGGGGTTTTGGGCGACGTGAGAGACATACCTGAGATTACATGTGATGAAACTCGGCATGACGGTGTTGGGCAGGGGGTAGTCGTTCCACAGAGCGGCTGGCACGGTGAACTCGGTTCCCACGGGATCTTCAGGCTTAGACGCAAGGACGGAGAGGCCGTGGCGGGCCATGATGACCCAGCGGTTGACCTCGGTGTTGGCTAGGGTTTGACATCGCACGGTGGTCTTCCCGATCAGGTCGATTTGCATGGCTATTATGTACACTTCTGCGTGGGCTGGCACCATCTTCTTTGCTATTATGCGGAGGGGTATTGGTTTATTGCAGGTGAGAGTGGCCGGGTGGGGGAGGCGGGCGGACATCTCGACTGAGGGGGCTGTTGCTGTTGCTGTTGGCGAGGGCGGGCCGTTTGATAGCCCATCAGCGGGTGGGCGGAGGTTAGGGGACCCAGGGGACCCGGCCACGGGCGTCGAGGGCCCGCCGGACCTGCCAAAGAAAGAGGAGCGCTTCTTCTGGTACGGCACGGGGCTGGGACTCTTTGGGTGGAAGGTGAAAGGGCGTCTAGCATACGCCTCCTGGTTCGACTTTGGCGGCCTGGGGGGCTCGATGGGCAGGAACTTGAGACCCATCTGGTACCTCCAGTTCTCCTTGAATATCCCGGGCCTCTGCACGGTGACTTTGACAAAGTACCGGATCTCTGCCTCCCCCGGAAAGCCCGTGAAGCTGGGAGGCAGGGTCTTGGTGACGTGCGTGTACATCAACTGCTTGGTCCCGTCCATGACCCGGATGCCAACGCCAAAGATGCCGCCGGTGCTGACAACACCGCCGATGCGGGCCATGGCCTCCGTGTTGCCACAGGCGTTGTTGAAGGGAAACTTGAACTGGAAAGGGAAGCGGTGCTGTCCCGGGTTGAGGACGTAGGGAGAGGCTGCTGGCGGGGCTTTCTCGTCGGGAAAGACCTGGCCGACTTTGTACAGGATCTTGTGGTTCTCGTGGAGGGTGTCTCCGCTGGGCCCTCGCTCCCGGCTGGCGAGGCCTACGCCCGGGTTATCGGGGGGGATGCCGAGGGCGGTCCTGGCCTCGCCCTCGAGTTTGACGACGATGGCGCCGACATGTTCATGGCGACTGAGGGTGAGCAGCACCTGACCCCGGATGTCGTCCAAGTTGGTGTAGAACTCGGGCGGGTTGTCCAGGATGACTCGTATCGACATTGTGCTGGAGTTGGGTGCCTCTCTATTCCGGGTTGTCAAGTTGAAGTGGACTCGTGAATGGTGAATGGTGAATGGTGAATGATAAGCACCATTGGGCGTCGCCTGGAAGGAAGTCTTGACTCTTGAGTGGAAGACTGGGCCCCACCACTGCCAAGTGTAGCAGAGTAGGTAGTCAATAAAAAATAAGGCCAAGACAACGCTGTGGGACGGTGGGACTTAAAGATGTGCCAGTACCGGAAACGGCCCGTGAAGCTGTTGGGAGTCTGCCTTTCAGGGAAACTTCGCCGCAAAGCTCACGCGGCCTGTTACGTCAGTGTCGAGACAAGCTCCCATCCGGGCCATCCCAGGGTGTTTGACGTTGAAATACAAAATTACAGGGCGCTTTACACAGCCCACGCCAACGTCACCCGCTGCCCAGACATTGTTTCAGGTTGGGTCCAAATGGAAACCAGGTTGTCGTATGCAGAGCTGACGCTAGCGAGGCTGGTTCTAGGTATGTGCCGCATCATTTAATCCCAACCCATCATGGCAAACATGGGATGGTGATTCGTACGTCCGAGTGAAAGACCTAAATTGTTGTTACAGATTACAAAAGGAGCAGCAACACTGTCTGTGCGGGGGGGGGGTGACAGACCCGCAGTTCTGGGCCCCGAGGCCTGTCAGCACATCGGCTGCCTCAACCCGCCTTGGCAAACGGGTTGGTGTCTCGCTTATCTTATCGCGATTGGCGGGGTCCTTTTTTTCTGCCCGGCCAAAAAATATTGGCGGTGATGCGGTGAGCGACGGATTTTGGTGTTGTGGACAGGCCATACTACCACCATACCACACCACTACTATACCACCATTTTGCACGATATCGACCTACACGATGCCCAAGGCGGCCAAGCAGAAGCGGGCGGGAGGCGGCAGCGGCCCCTACGACCGCAAAGCGCCGAAAGGAGGAGGATCTAGCAACACAAACATCTTCCGCTTCGACAAGGACTTTGGCCAGCACATCCTCAAGAACCCCGGCATCAGCGACGCCATTGTCGACAAGGCCTACCTCAAGCCCACCGATGTCGTTGTCGAGGTTGGTCCGGGTACCGGAAACAGTGAGCACCGTGCGCTCTTCATTCCGCGCCGCCTTGGTCACTGACGCGCATTGCTTGACAGTCACGGTCCGGGCTCTCGAGAAGGCAAAGAAAGTCATTGCGAGTACGGCACATCCCACACGAACCCCGCTGCCCAACACCAGCTGACCGCTCCAGTCGAACTCGATCCGAGAATGGGTGCCGAAGTCACCAAGCGTGTCCAAGGCACGCCCCTGGCCAAGAAGCTCGAGGTCATCCTCGGAGACGTCATCAAGATGCCCGCGATCCCGCCCTGTGACGCTCTCATCTCCAATACCCCGTACCAGATCAGCAGTCCCCTCATCTTCAAGATGCTGTCCATGCCGAACCCGCCAAGGGTCGCAGTGCTCATGGTGAGCGCGGCCGAATGGAATGCCCTACCTACACACACTGTCAGCCAGCTGACCCCAACTCAGTTCCAACGAGAATTTGCCAAGCGACTAGTTGCAAAGCCCGGCGATCCGCTCTACTCGAGATTGAGCGTAAATGTGAACTTCTGGGCGACATGTAAACATATCATGGTAAGACGACAAGCCATGGGCCCGGAGAGGATGGAGACTGACCCAGCCCAGAAAGTCGGAAAGCAAAACTTCAAGCCACCTCCCAAGGTCGAAAGTGATGGTGAGCCCCCCGGAGCTTCCCCCCTTAATAAACTTGACTGACCACCCCAAAGTTGTCCGGATAGAGCCACTGGTACGAGCGCCACCCGATGAAACCAGTGGGAAAATACTGACCAAACCCTCTAGCTCGGGTCTGCACGGCCAAATGTTGCTTTTGAGGTATGTCACCCTCCCAGCGGCACACTCTCAAGTCCGTACCTGCTAACCCCAGCTCAGGAGTTTGACGGCCTTCTGCGTATTGTATTGTACGTACCCAACACCCCCCATACCGTCTCCTCTATAAATCCATCATACTGACCGACTACAGCAACCGGAAAAACAAGACATTACGCGGCGGATTCAGCGTAAAAGAAGTCCTGGCAATGTGTGAAAGGGTAAGGTCCTCCCCTTCTCCAAGGCCCCCCTCAACATCCCACTCACACAACCCCCGTTAGAACTACAAAGTCTACTGCACCCTCCACAACATCCCCGTCGACGAGTCCATGGCCGACGATGCCACCGCTGCTGCTGGCGTGGACGACATGATGGACGTCGAGATGGACGTTGACGACGATGGTGCGGGCGGCATGGATGAAGACGACAACGACGACGAGGAGGAGGACATGCCCACCTTTTTCAAGGACCTCAAAGACGCCGACGCCGCCAAGGAGGTCGCCAAGACGCCGAGCAGGAACCCCAAGTCCAAGGTCGCCATGGTGGTTAGGGCCAAGGTGGCCAAGGTGCTGGCGGGCACTGGTTTGGGCGAGAAGAGGGCACGGCAGTGTGATCAGAATGATTTCTTGAGGTTGCTTCTTGGTGAGTCTTCCGGGGGTGTGTCTAGATGGATGGTTGAGGGGTGATTGATTGCTGACAATCCGGTGTGGTAGCTTTCCATGAGGAGGGAATTCATTTCTCATGATATCCCTAAGGGGGAGGAAGGGGGCGTTGCTGGCGTTTTGGAGCTGGAAAATCTTGCTTGGGGTGGCGTTCGATTTCTAGACCTTGATTCCGTGTTGCGGGGTGCCACATATCATATCTCGATTTCTGCTATGGAGAGAGAGTGAATGAGAGATATTGGACGTTACCCAACGCCATACCATCACTACTACGCAAATTACTTGTGAATGGTGGTCCATCTCCTACAGATACGGTCGGCCCGAGGGGAACTTTCTCGAGATGAATCTGCCGGTCTAGCCGACCACCCCCGTGGGGAACAGGACTATGAGAGGGGGTGGTTATGACTCACTTGCCTATTCACGCCTCGTGCATGAGGGAGATGAAATGGGGCGAATGTGGCACGGTAGGATGTGAGATTGGGCTTAAATATGTAACTCTAAAGGTATGACTCTTGGTCACTAAGTAAGCAAGGCCGATCGATGCTTGAGAGTTTCGCCACGAACTACCGGCGGATAGTGTCCCCCAAGTGTTTACAGAAACACAGCCAATTCAAAAGGGACACAGTCATTTAAATCGGAGATGAGAATTCTATCATCGTACCCCGTACAACAACAAAAAAAAGACGTAAGCAGTGAGTGAGTAGATATCTCCAAACTAATGCCACCCCCC
>MU856838.1:239133-410227 GCA_033296705.1 Chaetomidium leptoderma | reverse complement strand
AAAAAAAAAATTGACACCCCCCAAAAAAGAATTCACCCCCACTGTGTATCCAACAAATCCTCCTCCCCCAACCCCGCAGTCCCGTCCTCATGAATCCTAAACCCCATCACCGAACCAGTAGCAGTCCCCCTCCCACCGGCCAACACCTGCTGCTGCTGCTGCTGATGAAGATGATGAAGAAGGTGGTGGTGGTGGTGGGGGTGATGATTCTGCTGCCCCATCCCCTGGTCCAATTCCCCACCACCACCACCACCAGCAGCAGCAGTAGCAGTCGCCGCAGGACGCGGGATAATCTGCCACGGGCCCGGCTTGCTCGAGTACTCGCTCGGCGCCTGGCTGCTTGCCGCATCGCCGTCGTCGTCGGCTACCTCTATACCCAACTGCTGCTGCTGCTGCTGCTGCTGTGCCGCCGAATCATGATTCTCGTCGTCGTCCTCGTGAATCTCAATGATATCCCCCAACTGCGACTGGCTCTGCGAAGACTGCGACGTGGGGTCGACATTCTCCCCGTCCGACATGTTGCTATCCCCCTCGGCGTCCGCGGCAGCGGCGGCGGCGGTGGCGGCCGCCCCAGCGACAGTGCCGTCTTCGATGCCCGCCCAGGGGATATCCTCCGGCCGGAGCGGCTGTTGTTGTTGTTGTTGTTGCTGGCTTATCGAACTGACCCGTTGCCGGCCAAAGCCATGCCATGGCCCCCTGGATGGAGGGGGAGGAGCAGGTCCAACATGGTGATGATGATGAGGTTGTTGATGATGATCCTGATTCCCCGCGTCCGTGTCCACGCCATCCAATTCATCCTCGCCGTCCTCGTAGACATCGATATCCAAATCTGCCTCGTCGCCGTCGGTGCCAAAACCAAATGACCTATCTGGTCCAACCTGTCGTGCACCGCCGCTATGGCGAGGAGGGTGGTGGTGGTCGGTCATCTCGTCGTCATCGTCGTCATACGGATCCGTGCCTGACCCTCCGGACCCCTCGGTGAAATCCATATCCTCGTCCTCGTCATCATCAGGGTCATAGCCATTCGTCCGGAGCACAGGCGGACCGCGGCTTCCCGCACGGTAGCCATACTCCGGGACGGCCTCGCTGTGTGGCGTGGCGTAGTAAAACGGGGTGGTAGTCCGCCGTTCGCGGTTCTGCTGCTCCCTGTCCTCTTGGAAGCCGTACAGCCCGCCCGGCGCCAACGAGGGGGAGCGGCTCCAGCGCGGGGTGTTGCGCGGCACGAGGCTGGGCGAGCGGGTGAAGCGGCGTTTGGGGACAGCGGCGGCTGAAGTGGTGGATGGGATGTTGATGGCGTGGGTGCTGCCTAGGCGGGGGCTGGCGCGGGGGCTCGCACGCGGGACGAACGGGGAGGAGCGTCGCTCATAGGGGGTCGCGCTGGCTGCGGCGTGAGAGGAGATGCGGCGGCGGGATTGGGCCGGGGAGAGGAGGGCGGGGCCGACTGGCGGGAGGGAGCCGGTGCGGATGTGAGGCGGCCAGGAGCCCTTGCGGTCTCGCTGGATGAGCGGTGACTGTGCGCGAGAGCGGCTGGGGCCGGCGGAGAGGATGGGTGATTGCACGCCGGTGTAGAATTGCCCCGAGGGCTCGGTTGATGACCGTCTGGATGCCCGCTGGTGGATGGAGTGACGGAGGCTGGTGGCCAAATTGGCCACGCTTGGCTGCTCGTCGAGGCGGTCGTTCCAGTTCCAGCACTCCTCCATGGCGTCGGCCTCGGGCACGTCTGCGCTGCTCTGCGAGTCGGGATAAACCCGGCTCAGCTGGCGCAGCTTCTGCCAAGACCAACCTGCTTCAAGTGCGTGGTAGCCCAGAGGGTGATCTTGAAGGTATGCCTCGGGCTGGGTGATGTAGAGCCGTTGAACACCGGTGGCTTTCATGATAACGCTGGACACGAGGAAAGTAAAGTCCCACAGTGCCGGTGTCGCCATCTCGGCAGGCGAGAGGAAACGGAGACGCGAGTCCTTGTGGAGCTTGCGTAACGGGACCCAGGCCTGCCTCAGCCCAAGGAACTCGGCCAGGGGATAATCGGGCGTGTGCCCCGACCGAGCGTCCGAGTTGGACGAGATGCGCAGGACATCCTCAAACGCATTGTGAATCGCAAGCTGGACACTCCGAGCATCCGCCCCCCTGACAAGAACCGTCTTGATCAGACCACGGGACTTTAGTCTCTGGTCAATGACGCGGCCGGCAGCAAAGGCCCTCGGTAGCAGCCAGTTTGATTCCGACCCTTGACCTGCCCATTCCTGAAACTTGGGTGATTGCGGATCCGGAGTCGCTCTGCTGATGGTGTTGGGCATCTGTGTCCAGTCATCGACGTTGGAGCCTATCGATCGGCGCTGGGCCGGAAATTCCCTCGACCCGATCCAGACACCCTTGAGCGGGAACGGTAGGAAGACGACCTCGAGCTCCCAGGGTTTGGTGTATGACGGCACCGCGGCAGCCTGGAGCTCGGTGACCTGCGCCCGTAGCTGCTGCAATTGGCTATACACCTCGGCGCGGTTCGAACCAAGCACGGTCCCATTGGTCGACACGGAAACGACGCTGGCCGTGGCGTCGTCGGCGCCACCATCCTGCTTGAGTGTCCGCCGGCTGCTGACAACACTGCCGTTGTCATTGAGTATCTTTTCCACCTCGTCCACCCGGGATTCGAGTTCGGTAACGCGGAGATCGGCATGTTCGTGCTTGTCGTGGCAGTCCTCGTGGCCGGCAACGGAGAACGAGTTGGTTTCGAGCCTGTCAATGCGCTGTTCGTGGGAGTCTACCCTGTCTGCTAGTTTCTGGTGGGCGTTTGAGTCCAGAACCGAACGATCCTGTGACGGCACCGCTTTGGGAGTGGAAGCAGCTTCTGTTGGGGCATGTCCTGGTTCCTGTACCGGCGCGGCACCACCATCCAGCATGGCACGTTCCAGTCGTCGCGACTCCGGCCTTAGAGCAGAGACACCACTTAGTGTCTGTAGCCCTTTTCCGGCAAACGGCCTGAGGTACCTCGCTTGGCTAGAGGCAGCAGTTGATGGCGGCGGGGGTGGCGACATCAGACACTGGGGAGGGAGCGGCGGCAGTCCATTGGAATGTCCGGCCGGTCCGGCTTGAAAACGGGAGAGGTCTCCCCAGTTATTAAACGTATCCGGCATTGGGCTGTCCTGTCCTGTGCGGGCATCCTCAGGCTGGGGAGGGTTCACGGTCCCCATCTGCGGCGCAGACATGGAGGTCGGGAAGTCCAGCAAGGTAAAGTCCAGCGAAGATCCTAGGCTCCCCGGGACATGGAACGACGGAAGCTGGACTGGGCTCAGGGGTTCCCGGTTGGTTTGTGGCCTCTGGTTCTCCTGTCCTGGAGCATTCGCCATGGCCGGTTGTTGCGTCTGTCCGGACTGGATATCCTCATGGAAGCAGGCATGGTGCGAGCACATGCAGACCTCGGTTAGGTTGGGCATGAGGTTATCCTGGAAGACGCCGCCGGTGACCGACGCGCGACTCCAGAAGCGGCGGCAACCGCAGCGCGGCAGCGACTGGTCCGTGTAGTTACAGGGCCCGCCGGGCAGTGCCTGCGCCGAAGCCCGCAGCGCGCCGGCGTCATTGTAGATGTCGAATGCGAAGGAACTGCCGGGCGCGGGTATGTCAAAGGGGTTGGCAGCCATTGAGGCCGCGGGGGACCATCTCCCGGAGCGATTGGGCTCCGATGGACCTGGGCGAAAGCGTGGTGGGACGGGCCCGGGATCGGAGTCGAAATGCGATACTTCGGCGGCGACGGCAGCGAGGAGCGAGATGGTAGAATCGCGGAGGCAGGCGGGTTCGCGGTGCGACCCGGCACCAGGCTAGCTGGGTCGCGATGAGAGATAGCGGCTTTAGTACATGATACTGCATCCGGTCAGCTTCGAAGAAGGCACGTCAGTTAGGTTGTCGCGACCCAGCTGGGAACCTGGGAAGCGAGGCAGCAGTGCGGGATGTTCGCGCACAGCCACGCGCTGAGGGAGGGAGAACGACAAGCTAGGCAGGAAGGGCGCGGACAAACTCTTTATATATTTCGAGTCAAGACGACATCTGATTCAACAATCAGACGGAAAGGCGCGGGCGGTCGCAAAGGTACAGGATGATCGGATCGCACAGTCGCAAAAGTAAAGTGAGGCGCAAACAGCATTGGCGGCGAAGGCACATCCATCCAGGGTCGGGAGAATCGGGCAAGGTGCGCTGGGGAAATGCAAGGCGGGCACGGCGGGGTGCGGGCGCTCGCCATTTTCGCCGAAGCCACAGCGAGACTGCGAGAGAGAGGGCGGGAGAGCGGGACCAAGGACCAGGAATGGAGCTGGCATCCCTGTCGGAAGTGCGGAGCGGAGGTGCATCAGGCGAACGGGTGACTCGACCATGCGTCGAAACCGACAGGGATGTCGTCGTCAAGATGGCTTCAAGCGAGGGTCGCGAGGGTCGCGAGGGTAACTTCCCTCCTCCTTTGGGCTTGGATGCAGCATGGCCGAGCGTGGGAGCTGCTCGCTTTCGTTGTCCTTTGTTGTGTTCCTCGAAGCCGCCAGTGCTCAATCGCGAGGCCATTGGACGCCTGTTCTGCGAAACGCGTCCAGGCCGAAGTGCTCCGCGCGGGCCGCAAGGGAATTGGTTGCAGGCCCCCTGTCTGTTTCGATTCGCTGTCACTTTGGAGCTTGCTGATTGGTGCAAAACCACTTTAGATCCCTGCAGCTGTCGCGTCGCTGCTCGAAGAGTGGGGTCACTGCCCTGGGGTCACTGGGGTGGAGGGACGCATGTACCATGGTGAGCAGCTTCACCGTCCTTTCCACCGTCGAGCCACCCAAGCGACCTGGCTTTCCTGAGGGCTTCCCGCTACGGTGACTTGCAGCTCTGGTCACCCGGCTTGGGAGTGGGGGGCGGGATCGTGGGTGGTGGCATGCCTGCAGCGATCCGTCGCTGTGTGAACGCCTGCTCGAGCACACCGTTGTGGCGTTTCCGATAGTTAATCTGTAAAAATATCCGAGGCGCCCAAGTCTGTGGCCGAGAAGCTTGTTTGCGAGCAAGCTGGAACCCGGAGCAAGGCTGACGAAATGACAGTGCCGAGAATCCCTGGGCGCATACAGTACTAAAGAATCGAGGGGATTCCGAGTCCTTGACCAGTGAAAAAGTAAGGCAAAGTATCCGGGGCTGAATATCCAGGGTATAAATGCATCTCGTCTTCCAAAATGTGTGAAGATCTACCTCTGGGGGTATCTAAATGCAACAAATGCAACAAATGCACCGATGATCCAGTCATCCAAACGCCCCGCCTGTCCTGTGCAACCTTATCCCGTACGATGATACAAGAGTGAAAAAAAAGGTAATATAATACAATAGCCGGTGCCATGTAGCGCCTTGCCCATGACGACTGGCTGGCGCGTCCGCTTTCAGACCTCGCCCCAGCTGCCCATCGGCCCGGTGCTCGCAATGACGCTCCCTGTTCCAATGGACCCGCCAATATCCCAGTAGTGCCGAGACGACGGCCTCGACGAGATGCTGCTCCTTCTCGCAGACCGTCGGGTGCTCTGGCTGGCACAGCTTCCCGGCGCGTGTCTCATCGCCACAGGGCTGGATGGCACCGTCGCTTTGAAGGTACGCCGCTCGACCGGGCGAGGTCGGTGGTAACCGTGTGTATGTGTGTGGTGGGACACGAGCGGATGGTGCTGACGCACCCTTGCCGCCTTTGCCGCGACGTCCTGCGTGCTAGTGGCGAGATGTGACGTACCCGACGAGAATGGCGGTGGTGTTGGCCGAGACGAACCAAAGCGGGAGCGGAGGTACCGAAATACCAGCCGGATATCAAGGTCTTGTTCCCACTCCTGCTGGGTGAAACCATACTGGCTATCAGTCGGAGCAATCTCGGGCGCGGATGGAGCCGAGGGTGTGGGGGGCTCCGACGGCCGCGCACTGCGAGTGTCGGCCGGCCGGCCAACCGTGGGTTTGAACTGCGGCATAGACGGCACGCTGTCGTCCATCCTCTGCCCGCACCCATCGCTCACATCGACTTGCGCCTCGGGGATGACCGGCAGGCCAGCATACGGCATAGCCATGTTCTGCACCCGTGCGTAGGTAGAAAAGGCGCCGGGATGTGTCGACATCTGGTGCACGAGCACGCCAAGCTCCCTCGATATCCGGTCTAGCATACGTAGCTGCCATTCGGAGTCATGTCGTGACTCCGACTCGAGGCGGCCCGATGCGGGGTAGGCCGCGTCGGTAGCCGATACTTTGGGTGTCGACGAGAGCATCCCGTCGTCCGAAACGGCGTCCCCGAACAGCATCGCGAGCAGCTTATCGTCGATCCCCATCAGGTCACAAATGACCTTGCGCGCAATCCGGCTCCACAGGCCTGGTCGTGTGCCGCTAGAGGTTGGCTCGTCCTGGTCATGCCAATCAGCCCCGCTGAGGTTGATATCTGCTGCCTCTTCGTCCGCGACACTCCTTCCCGGCGCCTCTTGTGGCATGCCAATTCCCTGTTGGACCTTGCGAAGCGACGCTTCAGACTGGCGCCTTCTCCGGGTCTCTTTCCGGATATCTTCGAGCAGCAGCTGGCTCTGTTCCAGCCGCCACGCCTCTATCCTGTGGTTCCGCTCCAACTCTTGCGCCTCTTCTGTCTCCATCTCCAGCTGAGCCAGCTCAAAACTTTCGGCTCTGTGTCTCACCCGGTTTGGGTTGAACCGTTCGAAGGCGTATAATCGGTCCTGGGCCTCAATGCCCATGCTCGGGGACTCGAACCTGAACGAGCCCAGGCCATCGTGGCCAGGGAGCACCGGCGCCGCATGTGGGATTTCGGGCTGGTTGTAGGGGTTTGGAACGGTTCGGAATTCAGGTAGATGGCCGTCGAGGCTGTCCAACTCGGTGTCCTCCTCGGCGGTGCTCTCTACTATGACTTCCGAGGGCGCCTGCAAGTTGAACTCGGAGCGTGCGGCGGTCTCAAGGCTGCCCAGATCACTGATCCTTGATCTCCCGGGGGTTACTTGGCCGTCCTGCACCGAGCTCAGGTATGAGGTCGTGGTTCCCGCATCGGTGCCCGGAGTAAAAAGCACCCATGTCTGAGACTCGTTCGGCGCCGGTGGGCTCTGTGGCCCCACGGCGGCAGGCTCTCCATTTCCAGATTCGGCGCGGCTTATCCGCGGTGGCAGCTGCCGCGTGGGTTGCTGGAAAGCCATGATGCAGCGTCCCGGACTTCGTGATAGTTCGTGGGTACGAGTGGTTGCGAATCGGGGGCGTTGATCGAAGCAGCCAACGGGAGTCGAGCGTATTTATCGCCAGCCGCACACCGAACAGGCCGTTGGCTCCGATAGGCGGTAACCGGGCCGCTGGTCGCTCAAGGGCCAAAGCTGCCCAGAGTCGCGTGTCGAGCCTGAAGCGGTGAACTGATGTGGCCAGGATCTCGTTAAAATAAGTGGAACAAGATGACGGACCAGGAGCCGAAGCGATTCCAGGTGACGATGATATCAAACTTCAGCCCCAGCAGTCTGCAAGGCGCTGACTGCAGTGTCGTGTAACCCGCTCAGCACCTGGGATTGACCGGGAAGCGGCAAATCCGGGTCTGAGGTAATGCGTGCAGGAGGATAGCTAAACAATATAACGAGACGGGAAAAGAGACCAGAACGAGCAGCTGGGCGGCCCGGTTGGTTTTGGGGAGGGGGTCCTCTGGTTAAGCTCACAGAAGCACGGGATCAACATGCAAGGAAGGTGTCTGAATGGATGGAGGGGACGCGGGCGGGATGCGGGCGGGCGAGCGCTGTGTTTGGTCAGAGACCCTATCTGGCTTGCCCCTCCACCGCCTGACCCTCGCAAGTCGCAGCAGCCCCCACTGTTCCATCATCTCTGTTTGTTCGCAGCCTCCCAAAGACGGCGCTTGAATCCATCTTGTTGTGATGGATTTGCAGCGATGGGCGTTTCTCCTGCTCAACTAGGCTGCGAATGAATCAGTTGATAATCCAAACAACTATGGGTAGACGGCGGGTCTGATGTTGGGTCGGCCTCTGCAAATGCATGCACCCTTGAGGCATAGGTAGGTCCCCTCAGACCCGACTCCACAACGCCACCTTGACACCTTTCCCGCCCGCTTGACGTTATCAAAAGCGACGTGTCCTGCCCGAGAACACATCAACCTTGTCTGTCCGACACGGGGGCAGCCGATCAATACCGATTACACGAGCAAGATGTTTATTTGGGAAATGGTGGGCTTCGGTGGATCTGAGCAGCGGCGTCGAGCGTGCTTCTCATTGGGAAGATACCCTTTGTTTGCAAGTGCTCCTGCAAGTCCACACCCAAGGGTCTCGCAGGATACTGGAGTGGAGAAGAGAGATGTCTCGGTGACCTCATCGTCCTTTTTTTTTCTCTCGAGAAAATGATGCAGTCTCTGGATGTTTACTGCATGCGTGCGTAGCCCAGTTCACTGCTCAGGGTCCAAGTGAACTATCTTCGTCGAGATAAGGCACTCACCTATCGGGTCCTCCGACGTTGCTTGATGATGTCAGACTCCAGATTATCTCAACAACCGAAACCTACCGCAAGGGGTAAGATCAGAGCATATTGCCAGATTTGTCACAGCCGTAAAATTGAGGCGCGACTGGCTCTGGGTTTGCCTCGTCTTCGCCGTCTTCGCCTTACTCAGCCTCGCTGTTGTGTCTGGCTGCAGTTGCGCACTCTAGACACTGCGAAGGCGAAGGCATCGAGCCGCAAAATCCTCCTTGTTCACATGCAAAGTTCCAGAAAACAGGACCGTTAAATCGGAAATGCACTCTTGTCCTGTTGTCCTGTTGTCCTTGAGAAACCACTTTGGTTAAATGGTTCCATTGACTGTGCCGAATTGAGACCATGATGCTAGTTGACATGCCCTCGTTTCAGACCTAAAATGACCGTTGACGCCACCCTGAAGCCAAATAACCATTCCCTTCCCCCGCACAAACTACCCTTAAGCGCTGAAGGCCTCCGGGAAGCGCTTCATGTTCTTCTCGAGGTTGCCGTGGTTGGCCAGGAACTGGACATAGGCACCGTCGACCTTGACGCGGCCAGCAGCCTTCTTCTCCAGGTACTCGTCGCGGCGGAGGGGGGTGAAGCCCCAGTTCTTGGAGATAATAATCTTTTGGCGGCCGGGGAACTTGTACTGGGAGCGGCGGAGAGCCTCGAGGGCAACGGCGCGGTCTATATATGGGTCAGTATGGCTGGACGGTAGACCATGTGTTCTCGGTAAATACGTACGGGAGTCACGGCAGCGGACGCTCATGATGATCTGGCCGATGTTGACACGGGCGACAGTGCCGTTGGGCTTACCCCACGCACCACGCATACCAGTCTGCAGTCTATCGGCACCGGCACAAGACAACATCTTGTTGATACGGACGACGTGGTACGGGTGAGCGCGGATGCGGAGGTGGAAGCTTTCCTTGCCGGCGGTCTTGACGAAGTACTTGTTGGCGCAAATACGGGCAGCCTCGAGGGCCTCGGAGCTCAGCTGCTCATACTCGTTCGAAACCATGTGGATGCATAGCGGGAAGTCATCGACGGTCGCCCGCTTGCGGCCGAGATCGAAGATGCGAATCTTGGGGTCCGGCACACCACGGTTGAACCGCGACTTGGGGTACGGCTAGGGAAAAAAAAGCCTGGTTAGCTAACTGAGGTGAAAACTTCGTAAAGTTGATCGCCGGCCGTAAAAAACCCCATGTCGATTCGCACCCAGGCATTTCCAATCCTCCCGTTTGCCCTTTTCTTGCCCGTTTCCTCCCCCGCAAAGAAATTGTGCGAATAATCCCGGTCGGCGAATCGAAATAAAAATGGCTTACCTTGTTCTTGCAGTACCGGTAGCATCTAGCAGGACGGCGCGCCATTGTGACTGATTTGCTGCGATGTCACGGGTATGGGTGTCTGATTTGGTGTTGTGGGGGTGAGAGGATGATTGGGAACCCTCTGCTTTTGATCAAGGTGAAATTCGCCTCTCGCCCACGATTACCAATCCGGATTCCTAATCTTGCCGCTTGTGACTCTTGCCGGGCAATAGTGGGGCCGTTAGGGTTTTGAAGAGCGCCCGCGCACCCATCGCTCAGCCAATGAGAATTCGGCCCACTCCGGCGTGTGAATTCCAAAAGCAGCAAAGAATATTTCGAACTCGCGATCCTGCTTCTCTGAGCGACCTTCCAGCCAACGACGAGGACATCACCAGGAGCCATTTTCAATCCTTCCACTTCTCATCAGCCTCAATACCGTCGAAATGGCCCCCAAGAAGTCCAAGTCCGACGCCCAGTCCATTGGTGCCAAGGTACGTTCTAATTCATAACCATCTCGGGGTTTGTTTCTTCGCTAACCGTGGCAACAGCTTGCCCTTGTGATCAAGTCCGGCAAGGTTGTGCTGGGCTACCGGAGCACGCTGAAGTCCCTCCGCAGTGGCAAGGCTAAGCTCATCCTCATCTCCGTAAGTTTATGCGCAGTTTGGACGTTACGAGAAGCACCTAGATGCTAACTGTCTCCCAGGCCAACACCCCGCCCCTTCGCAAGTCCGAGCTCGAGTAGTATGTGGCGTCCATGACTGCAAGACGGAAGGGAGATAAACGGGCGCACGCGGGGAATTCTGGGGGATGACAAACCCTACCAGAGCTCACGTCACGCGTCTCCGGAGTCTTCCCGATGTTGAGCAGGCAAGAACTTGAAGATGGCGGCGGCTAACCTATTACGCGCAGCTACTCGATGATGTCCAAGACCTCGGTCCACCACTACAGCGGCACCAACGTACGTCTACCCCCTTGACATGGCCCAGATTCTGCAATGGATGCAACCGAAGCTCTGCTTGTTGTCCCGGGCTGGATAGACAGCACGTCTTCCGCCCGACCCAGAGAAGAAGTCTCGTTGCAGACTTTGGAGGGTACCCGTTTCCATGCTTACTCTTCACCTCTACAGATCGAGCTCGGCACCGCTTGCGGAAAGCTCTTCCGCTGCTCCACCATGGCCATCCTGGATGCTGGTGACAGTGATATCCTCAGCGACCAGCAGGCTTAAGTTAAGCGGCGAGGCGGGGATACCGGTTAGCATTCACACGGCGTTCGGGTCGGAATCGGGAAAATGACATGACGACTTGGCGATATCCGGCAGCAAAAGAGGATTTTGGCGGCCACATTCGACATCCGGATTTGCACCAGAAGAGGGCAATCCGTAGACTAGTCGTAGTTTATGACAACTCGGTTTTCTAGCCTGCCTCGACTTCCTATGCGGACGGCTGTCGTGACGTCGGTGTGGGGGATGATGATGTTCTACTAGATGATGCTACCGGTGACGAGGGACAAGACCCTGAGACGGTGTTGTACACGGTCAAGGGCAACACGAAGTTATTGGTGTCCATCATGACCGCCGTTCCGTGGTGGTGGCCGCAAGCTCGTCATTGTAGGCCCCTCTTTCGTTTTTCTTTGTTCTTTCTTCTTTCTTCTTTCGCCCTTCTTTCGCCAACGGCCAACGATGGGGCCGTCGTGCGAGTCCCCTTGGGATTGCAGCCTCAGACGGATGGTATCCTCGCGAGCAAGCGAAGTCATACAGGCCGTCGTCGAGGCTGGCGTTTTTGCCCAAGTGGCGCTGCCGCGCTCTCCGCTCACGGGCGGCGGCTGGCTGAACGGGCATTAGTCTGATATTCCCCGCGAACAGATCGCTGGCCCGTGTGAGTTGACGGAAAACGAGCCCATAACGGATGCATGTTAGAAGTCATAGCGATCCACGCTGGTGGCTAGCAAAGCGAACCATAGCGCTCTCGCACATTTAGCTCCTCCCCAGCCGCGACGTCCTCGGGCTCCCACGTTAGCTACGACTTGAAAATCAGAACCTTCTCTACCTTGTGTCCCCCGGTAAGCTTCGACGGCTCGCGTACCCAGGTCCTAACCAACATTGGTACCAGGATCCTACTCTAGCATGGGCCTCCGACCGGCGTAGCTCTTCAGAGAACCGGTTCGAACCGGGGATGCCGCCTCCCCCATCAATGTGTCCCACTCCCCCGGCGTCGCCGGATACGCGAGGCTCAGAGTAGCGATGGTTATATTGGCGTTTAGGCGTAGACGGGAATGGAGTGGGTGGCGGCAGCCGGGGGGACGCATAAACTATCTGTATGACAGCGTCACGGAGGGGGTTCCGTACTTCAATCTTGCCCTCGTGTGGTTGCTCAACGGAATAGATAAGGTAGACAGTGAGGTTATAGCTGATGATTTTGAACAAAAGTAGCGTATTGGATGCTCTACAATACTTGTGTGAGCTCGCGCTTGAGATATGAGATATTTGGTTTGCTAGGTAGGTAACTAGAGTCATAGAAACTGGGTTGAGGCTTCAGTTTGACTCGAGTTGGACACTCAGAAGTTGATGAACGTGATTGGTCCCACATCTCTTCCAAAGCTCCACCACAACCACCGCCCTGTCGGTCCGAGCCAGTTGCAACGGTTTCCTCGGGACTCCTGGAGACTGGCTCGAGACTGGCAACTTGTGCTGTGGTGGAGTGAGCTCCTTCCAGAACCACAAGGACACCTCGACGTGGAGGGATTCTCCATGTCGGAACCAGCAGCCAGACCTGGGCGTGTCCCGTGCACGGCTGAGTGCCGCATTGAATCGCATATTATCATAATCAAACTCCCAGGTTGAACCGAACTCCGAATTCTCGGAACAGCGAACCCCTACGGCGTACTCCGTAGTTTGCGGACACTCATTCTGGATGTTTCACTGGCTCCGCGCCACGCAGGAAAGATCTCCCAGGTGTCGGCACTTCGACCTGGCTGGCTGCATGATTAGGGAAGCTGCTTGTTTCGGCCCATCGCCGAGACACTCAGGAAAACAGTGCAACGTCGACAGTTCCTAGTTTCTAAGGAGGCGGTCTCGAGGCGGTCAAAGAAGGGGGGAGCTGCAGGAGCAGCTGCAGCTCGTTCTCCATATTCATACCTTATCCATAATCCATCCCTGCGGTTGTGTCTTGGCAATAAACACGACCGAGGAACTGAACGCCGTCGGGGTGCATGATCTGATGCAGGTTGGTTTTGACGGTTACAAACTCGTGCGAGACAAAAATCGACGTCTTTCTCTGAGTGTCTCGCAAAGAACACAGCCTCGGCAACATCCCTGGACTGTTGGAGAAAGGGGCCGCCGCCCGATACTGTCTGGCCACTGTTGGACCTGATTGGACAGGCCACTTCCTTGTCTCACTGCACACGTTTCCCCTGTTGCTGGAGCACCCCGGGGGCCGGAGCCAGTGGCGCTAGGCGAGGAGGCTAGCCAGAAGACCAACGCGCCATCAACGCCCGGCCTGGTAGGGTTGCAGTGGGCCAGCAAATATCCTCTTCTTCTGCGTGCCTCCCATCAAAGACCGCCCGCCGTTTCTCGTTGCCTCAAACCGACCAACGTCTCGAAACACACAAACACAACGCACAAACAATTTCTGAGCGGGCTGCCACATTTGGTACCGCGACACCGCCTCCCTTGACCGCATCGCGCCGTCTTTTGCTTATTCGAGCATCTCGAACATGGCGAGCGTTGCCAAGAAGCCGCCGGCGACAGGCCGCGAGACTCCCACAGGGACGCCGCAGCGCCCCTCCCCGACTCCCAGGGCATCGACACCGTCGTCAACCAGCAGTCCAGGCGGCGCTGGCGTCGCCCGCACCCGCTCGACTCGCACCGGGACGCCCGTGTCCGCGCGCGCTGCCGCCCATCAGAGACGCGAGTCCATGCTGAGCAACGGCCCCACGGTCAACGGCAGGGGCAGCAGCTCACCAGATATCGAACGCGAAGAGACCATTCGTGCCGAGACGGTGGCGATAATAGACGATTTGAAGGAACGGCTGGCCCAGGCCGAGTCAGGGTCCGAGTCCTACAAGCGGCAGGCCGACGTGTTGCAGAGCAAGCTGGACGATGCGCTCAAGGAGCAGGCCAAGCTGGAGGAAAAGGTGCACGAGAGCGAAGAGCAGATCGAGTCTCTTGCGAACGAGAAGCGCGAAGCCGCCCGGCAGATGCGCGAGATGGAGACCATCTACGAGGCGGAGCGAAGCGCCATGATGAAGGAGAAGGATGAGATGGGCAACCGCGAAGAGGAGATGCAAACCGTCATTCAGAGGCTCAAGGACAGTCTGGCGCAGAGGAACCTCGATGAAGACCGGCCGACAAGGCAATGTGCGTTTTTTTTTTGTCCTCCGTTCTTCGTTTCCCCCTCTACCTACGCGCTCGCTAACATTATTACCCCCCTGAATAGCGGTGAATAGCTCGCCAAGCATCGACAACGGCAGTTTTGCGCCGCCGAACTCGCTCAATCGGAGCGATTCGCGCAACAACTCCAAGCTCGTGCTGCAGAAGGACAAGCTGATCGAGTCGCTGAGACTCGAACTCGCCGAGGCGCAAATCCAGTTGGTCGAGTCGCAGAACCAGGGCGGCGGCCGTCTGCAGGACGTCGAGCGCCAGCTGATGGAGGCGCGCGTGGCCAACGCTAGGCTGATGGAAGACAACGAGAGCTACCAGCTTCTCCTGCAAGACCGCACCCTCAAGGGCGACTTCGCCACCAACGATTTCAGCTACTCGGCTAGCACGTCGGCCAACCAAGACGCGCTGGCCGCGCTCGAGGGCAGGAGCAGCGGCACCAGCCTGGCCGACGAGCTCTCGGGCGCCAACGACAACGACCATGACCCCGAGACGCAGCGGCGCCTGGAGGGGGAGCTGAAGTCGGCCAAGGACCAGAACAAGGCTTTGACTCTTTACATTAACAAGATCATAGAGCGGCTGTTGCAGCACCAGGGCTTCGAGCACATCCTCGACCAGTCGAGCGACTTCAAAGCCGGAACGCCAAACACCAACAAGGACCTCCCGCCGCCGCCTCCACCCAAGACGGCCTCGGGCCCATCCATCCTCCAGCGCGCCAAGTCCATGGCCATCGGCACGGGCGGTACTGCCGCGCCCAAGCCCAAACCCCGCCCCATGACCTTCATGCCGTCGGCCAACCAATCCATGAGCACGGCCATCAGCAACCCCGACACGGCGCCCAGCATCCCCATCGGCCTGAGCCGCTCCACCAGCACGCGCCGCAGCCGGCCCATGAGCGACCAATTCACGAGCGTCCCGGGCGCGGCCAGCATCGTCAACGCCATGTACAAGGGCCCCAACGCGTCCGACGGGCCGCTGTCCCCCTCGATCCGCTCCAGCCAGACCTTTTTTCTCCCGCAGGGGGCGGGCAACCGCACCAGCGCGGGCGGCCAGAGCAGCGGCAACTTCCCGGGCATGAAGTCGGAGACGAGCAGCACCAGCGGCGACTCCATCTCCATGTCGACGGGCACGGGCGGCGGCGAGCTGAGCAGCCAGAGCAGCCCGCCGCGGTCGGTGCACCACCACGAGAAGAGCACCACGTTTGCGGGCAACAAGCCCCGGCCGCTGCGCCTGGTGCAGGAGAATGCCGAGGCCAACGCCGCCGCGAATGCGAACCGCCGCCAGAGCTGGGTCGGGTGGGCCGCGAGCGCGTTTGCGGCCAAGAAAGAGGACGGTTCGGTTGGGGAGGCTATTAGGGAGTGAAGTGGGGGAGATAAAGACGCTTTTGGGTGAAGAGGGAGGATGACGAGGAGGAGGAGGAGGAGGAGGAGGATGGACATGACTGTTTGACTGACGCCTTGGGTATATTGATATAACGACGCTTTGATGGGGGGAACGACGACGACAACGGGTGTTGGATAGAGTGTGCCAGGGGGGGTGGAGGGCATGTTGTGGTGGGCGACCTGGCTGGGGGACCGCCCTGGCAGGTTTTGGCGCCGTGCTGCTGAGTAGCCTGGGCTTTCTTTTCATCCCCTGCCTGGTTTTACTCTTGTTGTGGTGGTGGAAACGGAAACGGCCATGCCCTGTAATGCGTTGATGTATGCCCCCCGAGTCATGGATGATTGATGCTGTACCTGCTGCATAGGATATACGACGATGTCATGGTTAGGATAGAAAGGATGCCTTTTATATTTATATCTTGTTTTCTGCGATTCCCATTCCGTTTATTTGTGTCTCATCCCTTGTTAGTCCCGGGTGTGGAAGGAGTTTACTTTTGTATCCCTTCCACCTTGATCTACACAGCATGACGCGAAACAGACGATCATGTTTTCTACGTGTATGTCTACGCCACCTCGCCAACCAACTCGGCCTGCCTCCCCCGTATACTCGCCGCCTCCTCCTCAGTCAAACAAATCCCGAAAAGCTCCCTCAACGCCTCCACTCTTTCCTCCCTCCTCTGTCGTACACACCTTGACCAACTCGGTCTTGCCCGTCAAATTCCTCTTGACCACCCCCTTAACCATCGTGACCTTCCCCACCACCTTCACCCCCCCCCCATCCTCCCCTGCCGCCGCCCCCCTCAGAAACCGAATCGCCAACGGCGTCCACGTCTGATGGCTGTCACTAGACTGCGACATATACCAATTGATATTCCCAAAGTCCTGCTCGGTAAAACTCAAACTGGTCATGGAACGCAAAAAAAACGGCACCCACGCCTTCTCTTCGCTCTCCCCATTCCGCACCTGATACACCTACATCTGGTGCGCCCCCTCGCCGCGGAACCGCTGGTTCGTTCGGGATGAAACTCCTTGACAAACCGAATCTCTTGCGAGCCGATCGAATTGTGGTGCACCCGGCCCTCGACGGCAAGCGGCATCGGCATCGGCACCGTCATGCCGTCGCCGCCGAACCCGACGTCTACGGGCGTATTTCACTTCCACGTCTCCCACCACTAAAGGGGAGGAGTTGGGTACCACTGTGACGATGTTGACGAGGTGCACCCAGCCCGTGTTACGGGTCGCCCTGCGGGACGCCGTCGACGCCGAGCGCGGGCGGATGCGCACGCCTGCCAGGTGGGGCTTCGAAGCCGAGGGCGCGGAGCATGTGGTTGAAGAGGATGGAGTTTTCCATGCAGTAGCCGCCGCGCCCTCGGCGGGGGGGCGGTGATCATCTTGGTGAACAGGGCTTGCGGGTCGAGGGTGATGGCGTGCTGGGGGGAGTAGTGGATCGAGAGGTTGTCGTAGGGGATGGCGGTTAGTTGGTGGGTGAAGAGGGTGGTGAGGTAGGTCAGGTCGAGCGTGGGCTTGGAGGGAGGGTGGAAGGGTGGAAGGATGGGGGGAGGCCGATGTACTCGAGGTACTCGGCCACTTGGGCTGGGGGTGTATGCTGAGTCCATGATCTTGGGTTTTGCGAGACGGTGGTGGTCAGTGGCGGGCGTGCTCGACAATCTCAAGGGGGAAGGTCTGTTGTCATCGATGGGGTTTGGTATATTCGTTGACCTCTGAGCGGTTCATCCCCTGAGTGACTCATTACAACCGACCCGTTACCAGCCGCGGGTGTCGGACCGATCGGAGGGCGTAAGGCGTCATTCTCACTACTACACGAGTGTATCCCGCCGAGAGTTTCCTTCCTGCGGTTTTACTCGAACTATGAAGTCTGCAAGAACTTCAAAAGAGAAACAAGAAAGCAAACTATTGCTAGCCATCGATGGACCTTGAAATCTTACACGACCTCGGCTTCAAAAAGAGCTTATTGATACAGAAACGACTAATGGGCTTCAGCCGAGTCGCGCAGAAGGCAATTTGAAGAGATGAGTCTGAGTCCAAGAGACTCCTCCTACTCAGGAGAGCATCAACAACAACAACAACAACGACAGTCAAGACCCGTGCGATACGATTCGGATGGGGCATAGCCCACAAGACGTTTGGCAAAACCCTCGGCAGTTTCTCGAGCGTTGATGGTCAGGGGGATTGGAGGACGAACACCACCACCCACCCAAGCCAGCGCAGGAAAAGCACATCACCAGCACATTTTCCTGATCGGGATGTCTCAGGGTAGCGAGCCTGACGCAGCCGTGGGGGCTGAGAGAGCTGTTTATAGTGCGCGACTTTGGGCTGCTGCCCCTTCCCCTTCCCCTTCCAAACCTTCCAACCCATCACAACCGTCGACGGGTCCACGTTCCTGGCGCAGGGTGGGGGGGACCAAAGGCATCATCACCAACTCAGCGCCGAGGACGCAGGGTCAGTCAGCCAGCCCCGAGCAATTGCTGCATCATGGCGGCGCGGAACCAGTGACAGCCGCGGGTTCCTGCGCAGGGTGGCCGAAGTAAGAGAGGCGAGGAGCGGCGCGGGGACATCCCACCCCCTTGTTCTCGGCCCAGCCCTATTTTGTCGCACAGCCTTCTTCGAAAAGGCGGATTCTTCTTCGGGGGGTCGCACTTGGGTGGACTGCAACTGCAACCAATGCGATAAATTCCCCATGGGGATTGGTGCGTCACGGGTGCTTGGAGAAGAAAAGTCAGATCCCGCCCATTACCACGTGTCACGCAGCTGTTGGCAAAGGGTTCAAATGGTTCAAATGACTCTTTTGCGCGGTTTCGAGACTCGCACAACCAACAAAACCTCTTGATCTGGGTTTTGGGAAGCGGTCAAGAGTCGCTCGGAGGGATTGCCCCCCCACGCCGTTTTATTTATTTTTTCGTCGAGGACTGGAGGAAAGAGATATGGTTTGCTCCAGGACAAACACGGCACTTGCCCCTGTGAGATCCTGCCCGTCCCTTGCATCCTGAGCGGACGGCGTTGGTGGGGTCGCTTCGGCCCCTGCCGGAACTGTCTGTCGGTGCCCGGCCGGATCCTTCGAGGTGGGATCCTTCAGACGGAGGCGCAAGACGGAGGAGCGGACTGGACCCGTGGAGACACCAGGCAGCATTGTTCCACGACGGACCTTGGCTGAGGATGAAGGTTCTTCACTGTTCCGTTTCCGACAACAAAGACAGTGCTCGATGACACCCACCAAAACTGCTCAAGCTGTGGCGCGTTACAAGTGTGCCACCGTCCACCTGGCCGCCTGTGAGAGGCCAAGAAAGCCCGCGGGTTTTCCCTTGCTTGATAAGCCTGTACGAATGTCTGACAGCCCTCAACTTCATCTTCGAGTCGACTTCGCCGCTTATGGAATCCGAACACAATCGTCCGATTGCTACCCGCGGGCAAAGGCACGGTCTCAGCCAGAGCGCCGATCCGGGCTGCTTGATGGAGGAACGGGTAACGGTCGCCATGTACGGTCCTCACTAGCGTTCGGGCGGCCAGTCAAGCTTTAGATGCATCATTTCACCGACGAGATTGTTCAGATGGTCGTTTGATGGCGATAGACCATTGATCGGACGTGTCACATCTGCCGTTGTCACCGTCGCTTCTACCCAAGCGGGTCCGCCCCGATGGTTACTGAGCTCGTGTGAGCGTATCCCTGGCCCGAAATCGAGATCCAAACCGTCCGGGGCAGCCACCGTCATCATGGGTCGTACAAACCTGCATCGTCTCAACCGCTGACCAGTCCTCAGTCCTCAGAGTGGCCGGTCAGACGGCAGGAGAATAATTGAGCAAATACCTACTATACAAAGGATATCGTAAAGGGAGGATGGCGTCATCACAGTCTACTGCTTTGCAATCAGTAGGTCGTTGCTGGAGGCGGGCCCCGTTGGCTGCCAATCGGCGGATCGACAAGACAAGTTGTAACGTCTACAGCGCCGTTGAGACTAGAGCAAAACTGTTGCACTGGGGGCGCCGGGCTCTCGGAACTGGCGGGGAAGAAATTCTGGAAATCGAGGCAGAGTGGGGCCATCCCCATTGTTCGAGGACTTGCGGTGAGACAGCGGTACTTGCGGGTACTTGATCGCCGCTTCATTTATCGGGCTCCAGGAGTGAAATTGTCTCATTTCTTGTACTGTCCCACTATCTGAGGTACCCCATGCCACGTCCAGGGGCGGGTAACTCTGTAACTCGGGAAAACCTGGAATCTTCTTGTTCAGCCCCTTGCTGAGTTTACGCACTCTCAGGCACTGTAACATGGAGACTGTGCCACTGTAAGGTACGAGTGGCATGGCGGAGCGGTTCTTCCGTTGTTTTCCTCGGGCGTTTCACCGCGCCAGTCCTCCACGAAGCCGGGTGAAAGCAGATGGAGCATCGCGAGTCCGAAAAACAATTTCCAGTAATTGCGGGGGAAATGGAAGTTGGATCGAATGTCTTGTTGCGCCGTTTTGGGCCGGGGGAACTGCCGCCCGAGCCATTTCTGGCGCCTCTTCAGTGTTGGGAACCTCCCCGAAGCGAGCGTCCAGGCCCAAAACGGTGAAGGGCGGGCCAGCGCACCGCCGCTCCCCACTGTTTGCTTGTGGCTGCAAAACGATTTGCACGGGAAGCTTGGGCGAACTTGACAGGGCTGGCTGGGCCAACGACATCATCCACCCCAATTCTTGTTGCTCCATCGCCCTCCACAGTCCACACATGCACACACATCGAATCCCGCGTCGCCCGACCCTGCCCCGGCAACAAAGCAGCTGCCTACGCTGTCAACAAATGAGAGGGTCCCTGACCTCGCCGACCATCTGTCAATCCATCTCCAAAGTCTCTGGCTGGTGATTCCCTTCTGTCCCCCGGCGAGCGTCAACGCAATCAATCACCACGCCGAGACACCGTCAGTCACACAGCACAACAGCCCAGTCTCCCCGGCCACTGGGCTTCTCGTTTCCGCCCACGACAGCACCCCGTTGCGCGCTGGGCGGGCTATAATGATTCGTTGGACCAGTACTGTTCGCCCATATCCAACCCGCGAAAACTAGGCGTGGCATGTGTGGCCCGGATCGAGCCTCCGCCTCCATTCCTCTACCCCCATTCAGTCCAGCCAGTGCTGGTGCTCGCATGCAGACATGGACAAGTCGCCAAGTATATCCGACCGGGAAGTCCCTAGTCACACCCAGAATGCGCACCCCACGTACTCCCGCGAATCCTCTGCCAGCACGGCGACAATAACGCCCATGACCGAGTCGGGTCCCTCCAAGTTCACCTCGCAGTCCACCGCCACGTCTACCTCGTCATCCGCCGCACCGTCCGCCGCGCCATCTCCCCTTCCATCTCGCGAACCCTCCCCGACCAGGCCATTGTCACGACCCGCGACTTCGCGCACTTCATCGGCCGCTTCAGGCATCCGCTCGAGGAAGAATAGCCAGCAAGATCTCAGTCCCACACGATCCGCCAAGCAGGTCAACCCTGCTGCACCAGCACCGGGATCCAAGACGCTGTCCTCCGCCAACACCCCCACACTCCTCCCGTCTACGTCAGATTTGAGCTCTGATGGGGGCGCGCCTGTCAAATCACCCACGACAATGGAACATCTCCGAGAGTCGCCTAGGTGGCCCATCTCTCCGAGGTTACGATCTCCTCCACCCATCCTCCACAAGCCAAATATGGGCCTGCCGAGAAGGCCAGAATCAGAGACGCCCTTGATTAACGTCCAGCGCGCCACTCCACCGCTACCTCCACCGCCCACGGACTTGCCATCCGACACCGACGCCGAAGACGTCCACGCCGCGACCGGAATGAGGACACCAGCGCGTGGTGGGGGCGGGAGCTCGTCTACCTTGGAGACTGTGCAGGAGGTCAGCCCGATAGGATCCCCGCGGGGCCCGGAGGAATCGTTGGAGGAAAAGCTCCACGACAGCATCACCTCGGAAACCTCGCAGGCAGATTCTGTGGGCCTCGGGCTGTCCAAGGATGCGGCGGGCAGGACAAGCGCGAATGACAGCGGCAGTGAGACCGACAACATCAAGGCTGAGCGTCGGAGCGGAGCGACAAGCGCGCCGCCTCTGACGACAAGGCAGTCGAGCACCTGTATCAAGCAGGGTGTAACTAAAAGCAAGACGGGCGAGGCGTCGTTGCAGAGCATGACGGTGGAGACGGAGACGGTGACATCGATTCCACAAACCCCGCTCATCCCGGGAGCGGGAGTGCAAGGATCGAGTGTTAGTTTGCGCACAAAGGGGAGCACAGAAACGATACGACCAAAGAAGGAAAGGAAGAAGCCGCCACGGAAGCAACCCACCGTGACGGCCGGCAATGGTGAGCCACCAAGTTCAACTACTTTATTCCCCAGATTGCGCCATTACCAGTCCATGGGATCAGTCGTCTCATCGGCTGAGAAGTGTGTCTCGCCCACAAAATGCCACCACGACGAAGCAGACAGTCGCGCTCGTCGATCGCACTCTCGCAGGCAGAGCATGGTCATGTACCAGATGAGCAGCTTACTGACAAGACATCGATTAGCGTCGTCCAAGGCGGATATCTTCGAGGCCAAGGTGGCGAGTGCAGTCGAGGAAGCGAACTCGTCCGACTCGGAGGAGACGTTCGTCTACGATTCTAACCCTCCAGATGCCCGCGAACGGCCGCTGAGGTTTCACTCGCGGACCCCCAGCGCCACCTCGATGGCCAGCCAGATAGACCGTAGCGGCCTGCGGTCGATTCACGCCGTCATGGAAAACAACGGGCCTCCCATGATAGTCAAGAAGAGTATGAAGTTTGTAAACTCATCCACCACAAACGGCAACAGCGAGAGCGCATTTGTCGACGACGACGGCAGGGGCACGGGAAGAAGCAATGCGGGCTCTGGCCGTGGAACGGCCCGCCACCACCACCATTTCGGTCGCTGGGGCCGCAACGGCAGTGGTAACGGCCATCCGTCTCTGTTCGCCGAGCACTCTCCGTTCAACGCATCACTGGCTGGTGGGAACATGGGCTCTCGGCAATCCTCTACCCCTCCGAGTCCTCGATTCGGCAATCGCAGCAGCGCCGCCGCATTGAACGGCAAGAGGGGGACACACTTGTCGGCCGGCTACGATCTCGACGACACGACTACCGGCGCCGACGACGAGACGACACCTTTGATCCCGCAGTCCGGAACGGTGCGATCATCGCGGTCAGGCAGAAGCCGAAGGGGCATGCCCTCGCTGCGGTCCATCGAGGCGCAGACCTACCATCGATCAGCGCCCTCGGTCCTCAACCGGTTTGCCAGCTGCTTGGTATTGACAGTGATGCTATTGCTCGTCGTATCCGGGGCCATCGGGTTCATGTTTGCGACATCTCAACCGCTCACCGGCATCGAGCTCATGTCGATGGACCACGTTGTCACGAGCCAGCAGGAACTGATGCTCGACCTCACCATCAAAGCCCACAACCCCAACGTCGTCGTCGTCGTCGTCGACTCGGCCGACATCGAAGTCTTTGCCAAGTCCCCGCACGCCATGACCGACTCGGAGTGGTGGCGCCACACCCACCCCGGCGAGATCGGCCCCCCGCCGCCGCGCGACATCGACGAAGGCGACATCCAGACCAGAAACGCCGAGCTCGACCCGTCACCGCCCGACGACTCGGCGCCCAACATGCGCCTGGGCACCATCACGGGCTTTGACAGCGCCCTCTCGTTCGAGGGCTCCTTCTTCCACAAGGGCATATCGTACTCGAGCGGCGAGGTCCGCCTCAAAAACCCCGGCAATGGCACCTACGGCGGCGCCGAGCGCTGGGAGCGCATCATGGAAGACGAGTTCCAGCTGATTCTGAAGGGCGTGCTCAAGTATACCCTCCCGCTGAGCCAGCGGGTGCGGACGGCGACCATCTCGGGCAAAACCATGGTCAAGCCCAACGCGGCGAATGATCCGCCTGGGCTGAGGCCCAATTCCACGACTGGCACGCCAACTGGCGATGGCGAGGTTTCGATTTCTGTCACTCTCTCTGACTCCTGAAAAGGGGTGAAGAAGGCAGGGCTTTTTTAGCCCTGCGTCCAGCGACGCAAAACTATTTCCTTTTTTTGTCTTGTGGGAATCTTTGCGAAACTTGGTTTGTTTTGGGGGTTTTTGGAAGCGGGTTCTGTATACTGGGACTGAATGATGCATGGGATGGCATGGTACTATGGACAAAATACTCCCTTTTTCTTTTTCTTTTTCTTTTTCTTTTTCTTTTTTGCTCTTGTCCCGTCGGGGATTGGGCTGGAGTGTTTGGGAGCGGGAGCTTGTGTTTTGGGCGTTTGCTGGCTTTGGTGGACGGATAAAAGAAGACACACACACACACACACACATCATACATACCAAGAGACACTCAGAGAAAGAAGCAATTTCTTCATGACGACGGCCTTTTCTTCTTTTTCTTCTTTTGAGGGTATGAAACGGGGCGAGGGGGGGGGGAGGGCGGATATTGATGATTGGATTTAGCCAACGGCGGTTCATACGGACGGTGTGGTCTATGTCTTTTTGTTTACATAATGCCTCTTCCTTTTTTTTTACATCACAACTGCCTCAGGGCCCGGTCACGGTCATGATAGGGTTTTCCACTACTGTGTTTCGTCTCCTACTTTTCTAGATGGGCAACGTGGGATAAGGACAGACGACAAAACGGGTAATGGGGAGTAACTGGGGTCGTCCATTTAGACCTTTTTTCTCTTACACAACCCTTTTTTTTCGCTTCTCTTTTCTCTTCCCCGCCAACTATTGTACCTCTCTCTCTCTCTGTCTCATGCCCCCCCCCTTGTTTACCTACCTACCTACTACCATTTATTTACATATGATGAACTAAGTTGAGAATTCACGTCTTATGACCTCACATACCAAATCGTGCCCAAGACTTTTTCCTCTGTTTCCCGAGTTTCAAGCTGTTTCTTTTCGTTTTTTTCCCCGTAATGTTTCGAAGGTGTTGGGGAAACCGATCAAAAAGACAGACACGAGTTTATTATACGACGGGAGTGACAGGAAAACAAAACGAAACCCGAAACTTTCAACCAATGTATGTACATACACTTTGATTCTATCACTTTAGTTACCCGGTACTGTACACAGATACACAACGCTCTAGTGTTTGCCACACCACTAGGGAGGGGTTGTTGGCCCTGGGCGAAGGGTGACTGACTGACGCGTGGCAAGAAAGAGATGGTGATGGGATCTCATCTACTACTACCATCATATGTAATACGGAGGGAGGGAGGGCGCTTGAGGTTCCTGATCGTACAGAGAGATAATGACCAATTAACTATGCTCATGTGACGAGTTTCAACCGCACATGTTTCACTACCTACCTTACCTTACCTAGGCTGTCTGCCGTAGAACAGGTTCACAAGCACAAACCCGGGGGACAGTTGGTGGGATGGGGGACGGTTGGGAGGTGTCAATCTGTTGTGGTTTGTTTCAGGTTCACGGTTCACGCAGTCGCCCGTTTAGCTCTCTGCTCTTGTGGTTACCGGTTTCCAAATGATTACACATGTTTTCAGCGGAGTAGCCGCTGCTTCTTGTTATTTTTGAATCTAGACCTCGTCAAGTCTGCCCCGAGTTGATACCATACCACATTATTATTGCCCTTTCTTGTATGACCCCCGAAGAGCCACCAAAGCCATCGTACAAACCGAGTCTATCTCTGGCTCAAAACGCCCAAAAGTATGCAAGCTTATATTCGCACAATCACGCCTCAATCTCACTCTCCTTCCAATCAGCCACCTTGGCCACGACGGACCCGCCGCCCACCACCCTTCCGCCCTGCTTCCTCTTGACGCGACACCGCATACCCACTTCCTCGTCAAAGATAAACCGCCACAGCACATAGGTCCAGCTGCGGTGCTGCGGCAGGTCGGCATAAAACTCCGCGGCCATCTTGTGCAGCAACGGCAGGCGGGTCCAGGGGATGGCGGGAAAATCGTGGTGCTCGTTGTGCAGGCCGACATTGTACGTGACCAGGTTCAGCGGGCCGTAGTAGCTGAACGTCTCGGGGACGGGGATGTTGTTGGACGGCTCGCGGGCGTCGGGCAGGATCTTCTCGTACACGTAGTGCTCGGCGATGAAGTGGCCGGCGGTGGGGTGCAGCGAGCCCGCGAGGAAGGAGGACAGCAGGAGGTAGAGGAGCGAGCGGAAGGTGAAGTAGCCCGGGAGGAGGCACACGAGCGCGTAGTCGAAGCCGAGCTGCACGGCCACGTTGAGGCCGTGCACCCAGGTGAAGGGCACGCGGTAGACGGTCATGGGCCGGATGGCGTAGAAGAAGATTTGGAAGGTGCAGAAGAAGGCTTTGCCGAGGATCGAGTCGAGGAAGATGGCTTCGAAGGCGGTCGGGAGGTCCGTGTCGAGCCCGTCGACGCCGAGGGACTTGTGGTGGGTGAGGTGGTAGGGCTGTAGGGTAGGGTGTTGGTTAGTATCGAAGCTGGCGTCAAGGTAGGTGATAAGAAATGCTCACCCTAAACGAAGCGCTATAGGGCACCGCAATGGGCAGGTTGGCAAAGATGGCAAACAGGCGGTTGGCCATGGGCGACCGGAAGGCGAGGTTGTGCGAGATTTCGTGGATGGCTAGAAACAGGTTCTGGTTCGAGGTGGCGCCAAAGACGTAGCCGACTGCCCAGAACTTCCATGACCAGAAGGAGGTGTTGCGCAGGAGGTGGGCGAGCAGCAGCTGGAGGGCGACCACACCAGCGACGACAAACTTGGTCAGGGGTTCGGGACCGCATAGTTTGGTAACCTGGAGGTGTAATAATTGTTGGTCAATTGATTTATTTCATGGGGCATCATAGAGCGCCAGACTCACCTCTGGGTGCGCCTTGATGATGGCAAGGCGTCTCGTCCGATGTGGCTCCTCGGTGTAGGTCCAGAAGAAGTCCCGGTACTTTGGGTCTTCGAGCTCGGCTTCTGCAGCCGGCGCATCTTGGGCTTGGGCGTTCCCGTTGCCGTTGCCGTTGGCCTTGCCATTGGCGGGCTCCTTCCGCTTGGAAGGGCCATTCTTCGTTGCTGTCACCGAGCGAGCCATCGCAATCAGGAAACGGCCGAAGTTTGACGGTGGCCGGCGTGGAGACTCCCTAGGTAGGTAGAAAGTTGAGGTTGAGAAGCTGGCGACCCTGGCTGCAATATTTCACCGCTGACCGGGACGCGTGGCGATCGTAGTTAACAGGGGACGGATATGGAGGCTTGATGCTCAATGTGGGAAATAACCCAAAAGTTTAATGCACCTACCCCATCCGTACGTTTTCAGCTCCCCCAATAACCTTATCACTCTACTATTTACATTTTAGTACTATAGTATAAGTGAATAAGTAGGCTAACGATAGTTATTGCGATTGACGATAGCCGGTACGATTGAGGATAACCAGTACGATTGAGGATGACCGTTGCGATTGATGACCGTTGCGATTGATGACCGTTGCGATTGATAACCGTTACGATTGGACAACTATTGCGATTGACGATGACCGTTGCGATTGATGATGAATTGTGGTGGAAGATGGAAAATGGCCGAGTGCCAGGGCACGCGCGCGACCGTGAAGCGGTTACGTGGCGAAGCTCCCAGGGTTGGCTGCAGTGCCCAGGGTTGGCGCAACCCTGGCCACTACAGCCAACCCTGGCCACTGCAGCCAACCCTGGCCACTGCAGCCAACCCTGGCCACTGCAGCCAACCCTAGCCACTGCAGCCAACCCTGGCCACTGCAGCCAACCCTGGCCACTACAGCCAACCCTGGTAGCCTCGGCACACGCGCAACCGCCTCACGGTCGCGCGCGCCCACTCGGCCATTTTCCATCTTCCACCACAATGGTCATCATCAATCGCAACGATCATCGTCAATCGCAATAGTCGTCGTCAATCGCAACGGTCATCAATCGCAACGGTCATTGTCAACTAAGTTGAATCCATCGTCAATTGTAATAGTTATCTTTAGTCGCAACGGCATCATTGTAACGAACTCTCTAGCTCTATATTACTATATACAGTAGGTAAAAAAAATTGGTGGGTGGGGTAATGTAAGTACTCTAGTTAGTTAAACTTACCTGGGCGTGAGCTGAATGACAACTTTTGGGTTATTTCCCACATTGAGCATCAAGCCTCCATAGACGGACGGCCCGGGGGGGCGGGGCGGTGCAACGGCCCCTGGTGCCCCTGGCATTAGCGGGGCAGCCCAGATTGGGGCCAACCAGATCAATCAGGGTCTCCCATGGTCCATGCTTTTCTGCTGTCTCGAGCGATCGAAAGGGGGCATCGTTCCACGGGTTCCAGAAACATGTGCTGTGTGGGCTGTCACTTGCCAACACCATCCGATTTGAGGCAACACCAAAAACGCACTTTGGATGTCAAGATTCTTTCTTCTGTATTGTGTTTACACCCCTATAAATACCTCATCGTGACCGTCGGCGGCTTGTTGTTGAGGATCTCGTCAATCTCCTTCAGGATCTCGGGCGTCAACTTCTTGTACGCCCGCACCGCCTCGATGTTCTCGTAGACCTGCGCCGGGCTGCTAGCACCCGTGATGGCGGAGCTGACGTTGGGGTTCGCGAGCACCCACGCCAGGGCCAGCACGCTCTGCTTGATACCCAGCCTCTCGGCAATCGGCTCCAGCTTGCTGACCAGGTCGGCCATGGCCTGGAACTGCTCCTTGCCCGTCCGTTCCCAGAAACCGGCGATGAACTCGACCTGCGTCTGCGCAAACCGCGAGTCGTCGGGGATGCCGTTCTTGTACTTGCCCGACAGGATACCTTGTCTCATGGGCGAGAAGACGGTCAGGCCGAGCCCGACCTCGCGGTACAGGTGCGAATACTCGCCCTCGACCTGGATGCGCTCGAGCATGTTGTACCGTGGTTGTTCTGTTGCAGTTAGCAGACTGGACCGATTCAAGTGCCTGGAGACATGGGTCTGTGCATACCCATCACCGGCCCGATCAGACCAAGCTTGTCGGCGTACCGCCAGGCCTGAGCAATCTCATCGGCGTTCCATTCCGAAGTGCCCCAGTACAGCGCCTTGCCCGTGTGGATGAGGTGGTTGAAGGCGCGCACCGTCTCTTCCATGGGCGTGTGCCGATCCGGGCGGTGGGCGTAGATGAGGTCGACATACTCCAGCTGCATCCTCTCGAGCGACATGTTCATCCCCTCAATGACATGCTTCCGCGACAGGCCCCGGTTGTTGATCTTGCTGTCGCTGAAGGAGTCGCCCCAGTAAAGCTGGAAAGGGTCAGCGTTTGAACCAAGAACAAAAAAGGGATATGCCATACCTTGGTCGAGATGACCACGTCGTTCCTCTTCCACCCGTACTTCTTGATGGCCTCTCCCATGACCTTCTCCGACTCGCCGTCGGCGTACCCTTCGGCGCAGTCGAAGAAGTTGACGCCGCAGTCGTAGGCGGCCTTCATGCAGGCATAAGTGCCCTCGCGATCGACATGCCCGCCATAGGTGAGCCAGCCGCCTAGCGAGATGGCCGAGACCTGGAGACCGGAGCGGCCCAGGAAGCGGTATTCCATTTCGGGGAGGTTCTCGGGCTTCGACATGGTGCTTTGTTTCTTTTTGGAGGCTGGTCTTGAGTTGTGGGATGACCTTCAAAGATAGAGAGATGGCAGGATGCCCAAGCCGTCTTTAAAACCTACAGAGTTGTTTGATCGGCTTCTCTTTCCGGACCAGGCGGTGTCACGCCCGGAATCAGTCACGCCGACCTGCATGGCTGCGGGGAGTCTTCATCTGCCCCGCCGTTACCCCTCCGTTGGGTTCGGGGGTCTGCCAGCGAGCATCACGGCGCCGCTGGAGAGCGGAGCTGAAATTGGAGCTTCCGATCGAACGGAGACACCGAAAGCGTGATTAGATTACCAACTCTTTTCTTCGAGCTTCTATTCCTGCCAAAAGGGTTGTGTGGGGACCGGCTTGCTGGAGCTAGCTCCCGAGCGCCCCATTTCCCCGGCCAGCAGCGGCATGTTTGTGAGACATGTCAAGGATTTGATTCTTCTGCAGCCCTGTGGAGAGAGGCATTTTCAAAGTTGAGCAAAAGCAAGGTTTCAAAGTTCTTATTTTGTAGGCCTGCAGTTACCCGAAAGTGACACCATAAAGATTTATCGCCATTGACACATGCAGCAAATGATGCGGTAAGTGAAAAGACGTAAGAATTGACAACCAGATTTAGTACCAGAGGCACTGGCTCGCCGCTCCTTCCCTAATAAGCCTCATTGCCGACGCAGGATGCGTGGAATGGTTCCTTTTCACCTCTTTGTACAAACTTGCGAGATACCATCAAAGCTAGTAGCAACAGCTTTTAACACATTTACTATACTCGGTCAAGCTCCGAGTTCATGGAATACTTCCATTTGCATACCAAGTTGCTCAAGGGGTGACTTCGAGATGGAGGTCAAAGTAAACATGGTCCGTGCGGTCTGTAGCTCGCACAGTGGCAACCCCTGAACGTTTGTTTACATTGCCCCTTTCCCATTGCTGAAGGAGAAAACACCAAAGCACCATCACCAGACCCTGGACCACCACCCAACGCCCTGCCAGTGTTTTGTGTGCTGTGCTTTGTGCTGCTCCTTCCCGTCCCTGTGTCAAACTTCTCACGGGCATCATGATCATTCTGTCACCCATGCCGGCGGCTGGCGGCTCCTTCCCAACAAGGCCCGGCCCTGCCCCCCGGCCTTGACCCTCGCCCTTTCCCTCCGCCGAGCACCTCCACGTACCTACGCGGGGCCACGATGTCATTGCCCTAACTCCGGGAAAGAGTTTTAAAAAAAGGCGAGACTTCTGATTGTGGAAGAACATGAAATTGGCCGCCATTTCTCCGCTGCTTTCTTCCACCTTCTCCTCCTCCCACCTTCCTTCTTTTCCCACCCATCTCTCCTCCCGCCTTTGGCTTTCTCTTCCTCCAAGGTACAACCAAAACCTCTAATTGATCCAGCCGATCACCACTTCGGTTGTTGATCGACTTCATCGAGGTTATCGCCACGTCGGGTAAGCCCATCGACTTCCTTTCCCTCTTGCTCTTCCTCTCTTTTTTCCAGCGATCGCAACCTTTTTTTGCCGTCATCTGCACCGAGAGACTTCGTCGCGGGCGCGACTCCAAGTTGTGTAACTTGATTGCAAAGGCTGACACACTTGGGCTTCAGATTCTGACTGACTCTCTCATCAACCCGACTCAGGTAAGCCGAGGTGAATTTCCTGTTCCCAGTTTTCCATGTCTGCAGGATTTCAAAAGCTCGATCGATTTTTCTCTCGGCAAAGATACGATCGGGCCGGTCATTGTTTTTCTTTCCCACCTTCGTTCCATTATTCCAACCTTGTTCAACCGCGCTTTCCAAGCTTCAGGCAATTCAGCCTTCTATTTCCCGCTTGAGAAGGTTCTCTGACACGTAAATTTCGCAGCCACTTTGCGAAACTCTTGCAAGAAGCCATCATGTCCGGTTGGGGCAACAACGACTCTAGCTGGGGTGGCGGCGGTGCTGCTGCTCCTACCGCCGATTCGGACTGGGACACCGGTGCTGCTACCAACGCCGGCAATGGCAACGACGGCGACTGGGGCAACGGCGGTACCGCTGCTGCTTCCGGCGGCGATAGCTACGGCAAGGAAAACATGGACTCGGGCGCCAATGGCGGCGGCTATGAGGGCGGCGGTGATGGCAACGCCGGCGGCGACCGTGCTTGCTTCAACTGCGGCGAGACTGGGTATGTACAGTTGCTGCTTCCAAACAGGCTGATAACACAACTGACATAATGCTGTAGTCACAACAAGGCCGACTGCCCCAAGCCGCAGGTCCTGAGCGGCGTTTGCCGTCGCTGCAACGAGGAGGGCCATTGGAGCAAGGACTGCCCTAACGCTCCGGCTATGAAGTGCAGGGAGTGCGAGTCCCCCGATCATCTCGTCAAGGACTGCCCTACCCGCGAGTGCAAGCAATGCGGCGAGACTGGTATGGCGCCTGCTCAAATCATTGCAGGGGTTTAACGTTGCTAACTGGTTCCGAATTCCAGGCCACACCATTAGCCAGTGCAAGGGCGCTCGCAAGATCGATCGCAGCCACCTCCCTGACATGACCACCGAGGAGGCTTGGGCCCTCATCAAGCGTGCCGTCAAGGAGCGCGACATCGACGATGTCAAGGAGGCAATCCAGACCTATGTCAAGTCGTCTACGGAGACAACGTATGCGGAGCTCGAGCGCGCGTTCCGTGATCAAGACGTCCCGGTCTGGCTCATTGCCATTGAGAAGCCCCTCGCCTTGACCTTCACCAACATGGACCTCCAGGGCTACCTGGGCAAGAAGCACACGGTCACGTACCGCTTCCGGTGGAACCCTCCCCGCCCGCGTGATCGCGAGCTCTGGCCCAAGGACGTCGAGGAGAACATTGAGCGCCTCAAGGACGCCGGCGAGGTCGTTTATGGCGGCCTTCCCAAGTGCCACAACTGCGACGAAGTCGGTCACATTGCCAAGAGCTGCCCGCAGGAGAAGATTGAGAAGGACAATTCCATGGAGATCGTCTGCTTCAACTGCGATGAGAAAGGTCATCGCGTCCGCGACTGTAAGTTACTCTGACGCTTGGATACTGAACGCGAGGTTAAGCTAACCGGACTTGAAGGTCCTACCCCGCGCGTCGACAGGTTTGCCTGCAAGAACTGCGGCAAGTCGGGTCACAAGGTCGCCGACTGCCCTGAGCCGCGCTCGGCTGACGATGTCGAGTGCCGCAAGTGTAGTGAAAGTGAGTTTCCCTTTGGGCGCCGGCCGAGTTGTTTGGTTACTGACGCTCTTCTAGTTGGCCACTTTTCTCGTGATTGCCCTCAGGGTGGCAGCCGCGCCTGCCGCAACTGCGACCAGGAGGGTCATATCGCCAAGGACTGCCCTGAGCCTCGCAATATTGCCAAAGTCCAGTGCCGCAACTGTGACGAGTTTGGTCACATGAACAAGGATTGCCCGAAGCCGCGCGATAGTGAGTACCTTTGCTTTGCCTTGGATGACTGCTCGCTAACCACTTTGTAGTGTCTCGTGTCAAGTGCAACAACTGCCAGCAGATGGGCCATTTCAAGACCAGATGTCCCAACCCGTTCGTCCCCGATGACGCGGGCGATGGTGGCTACGGTGGCGGTGATGGTGGTCACGGTGATGGTGGTGCCGACAACGGCGGCTCCGGCGATGGTGGCTACGGCGGTGGCAGTGGCGACACCGGTGCTGCCAATGCTGGCGGTGACGAGTGGGGCACGGGCGGCGGCGGCGGTGGTGGCGACTGGTGAAACTTCATCATGATGGCTGGCTATCTCGTTTAGGGTTGGAGTCGATCTTTTCGCTATGATGGGGCATTGGCCGTACTTTGACTGATGAACTTTGGCCATTTCTACGAGCTTTACCTTGATGGCAACGGAGGTGGATGGATGCGGCGCCCTAGATAGCCAGGCAGGCAGTGGAAGGGCTTTAGCCCCAGAATCCACTCGATGATTTGAGACTCTTGCTTGCTACTTGTGAAGATATGAGCCGAGAGCACTTGTGGCTCTTATTTTGTGAGAACACCGATGATATGAGGCATGGTGTAGTACCAGGGCTCACCCTCCAACTGACACAGATCAACCTCGCTCCAGGGACCGGCCTCCCTAAGCCACTTTGCGGTATCGCGGCCCATCTCGCACCCACCGATGATGTGAGGCCAGAATAGGTTCAGAAATGCTAGGTAAGCACAGTTAGCAGCGTTCTCTTTGATTTCTCGAAATTGGGGCTAGGCACACTCACCCTGATACAAGCCCATCCCCCAACCCTGCGACCGGAAGCACCTGACGTGCTCATAGACATACCACCTCCCGCCGGGCTTCAGATAGCCGTACAGCTGCGCCATGTTGTGCCGCGGCTCGGGGATGCTGCACAGGCACATGACGGTCACGACGCAATCCACGCTGGCCAGCGGCACCTTGCCCGACGCCGCCAGGTCCTCGATGCCTAATGGTACAATCTCGTACGTGCCGTCTAGGTTGGCGGCGGCGATTTGTTGGCGCAGTAGGGGGTGCACGGAGGGGTTGGGCTCGACGCCGTAGACTTTGGTTACGGCCGGTAGGTTGGTCGGGGTGAAGAGGGAGGTCCACATGCCGGAGCCGGGGCCGATTTCTAGGACTGTGCCTGAGACGGGGGGAGGGCATGTTGTTGATGATAGTGATGATGATGGTGATGATGGTGGGGGGAGGATGTGGCCGTGGGAGACGCGGCCTTGGACGAGGGGGATCACGTTCTTCTCGCCGGCGGTGCGGACCTCGGGGCCGACGCGCGCCCAGAAACGGCCGAACCAGGCGGCGCGGAGGCGCGGCCAGGAGAAGAGGGTTTGCGTGTCGAGCGCGAGGACGAGGGCGAGGATCGTGCCGGGGAGGTAGGAGAGGGCTAAGCCCATGAATTTGAAGGGGTCCAAAAGGGAGACGAGGGCGGGGGGTAGCATCTTGGCTGGTACCTAGTAGGGGGGGGGGCTGTTGAAGCTAGCTGTTTGGGATGAGAGGGGGTGAGTGAGGATGAAAAAGGGGGTAAGGGAGTGAGAGTGAGAGGAAGTGTGAGAGAAAGGAAGGGAGAAAATGAGTGAGAGTGACGAGGAGAATAGGTATAAGAGGGCGACAGTCACCTGATCGGATACATTTGTATAAATCACCCGGGCGACTTAGTTATTACGCAATGGAGTGAGTGTAGCCCTGAATCAGGAGGAAGGGTCTCTGCGGACGAGAGGTGTGTTTGAGAGGGTTAGGGCTGCAGCCGTTGGCACACATTGAAGCAATGAAGCTTGACCCTTGTGACTGATAAGAGGCTTGGCATCGCAAGTGCTGCATTGAGCCAATCAAAAGCGTCCGATAATCCTAGTGGCCACTCTGACCACGCTGGCTGCAATGTCTCGGCGCTGGAACTGGCGCAAAACTCCCAGTTCTGCTGGTGTAAGTGTGCTTCACTTCCACCAACACAAGCTGCATTGCCCTGGCGCTCCGCCCTCGGCGACTCCCCAACCTTTCCACTTCTCGACGCTCATTACCGGCGTGCTCATTGTTCCATCGGCCCAAACACACCGCCAGCCGACGCTTCCATCGTCACCAATTGATATCTGAACGCGCGAGTGGACGACAGCCTGGCCAGAGGGGCCGCGGCAGCACACGATGAGGTTCTTCAAGACGGTCGTGCTGTCGCTCTTGGCGTTTGCGCAGGTCGCGCTCTGCGCAGAGGACTACTACAAGGTGGGAACAGAAATCTATCCCTCCACCCCCCTAGCCATGTCGTCTAACCCGAAAACCAGGTCCTCGGCATCAACAAGCAAGCCACCGAGAAGCAGATCAAGTCCGCCTACAGGCAACTAAGCAAGAAATATCACCCCGACAAGAACCCGTAAGCCCTGTCCACCGCCTTCCCCCCCGGGAATCCCCCTTCTGACTTTGTTCTCAGTAACGACTCGACCGCCCACGATAAATTCGTCCTCGTCTCCGAAGCCTACGAAGCCCTCTCGGACGCCGAGTCCCGGCAAATCTACGACCAACACGGCCATGAGGGGCTCAAGCAGCGCAAGCAGCAAGGCGGCGGATCGCACGACCCCTTCGACCTCTTCAGCCGTTTCTTCGGCGGTGGCGGGCACTACCAGCCCGGCCAGCGGCGCGGCCACAACGTCGAGGTCAAGGTGCCCATCGCGCTGCGCGACTTCTACAACGGCCGCACGACCGAGTTCCAGTGGAACAAGCAGGAGATTTGCGAGCAGTGCGAGGGCACGGGCGCGGCCGACCGCGTGGTGCACACGTGCCCGACGTGCCAGGGCCGCGGGGTCCGCACGGTGCGGCAGCAGCTGGCGCCGGGCATGATCACGCAGGTGCAGATGCAGTGCGACGCCTGCGGCGGCCGCGGCAAGAGCATCAAGCACCGCTGCCCGGCCTGCAGCGGCGAGCGCGTCGTGCGCAAGCCGACGACCGTGTCGCTGACGGTGCAGCGCGGCATGGCCGACGGCACGCGCATGGCCTACGAGAACGAGGCCGACGCGTCGCCCGACTACGTCGCGGGCGACTTGATCGTGACCATCATCGAGAAGGAGCCGAGCTTGGAGGAGGAGGACAACCCGGACCGCGTCGACGGCGTCTTCTTCCGCCGCCGGGGGGACGACCTGTTCTGGAGCGAGATCCTCTCGCTGCGGGAGGCGCTGATGGGCGACTGGACGCGGAATCTGACGCACCTGGACGGGCACATCGTCCGGCTCGGCCGGAAACGGGGCGACGTCGTGCAGCCGAACCACGTCGAGACGGTCGCCGGCGAGGGCATGCCCAAGTGGCACGAGGACGGCGACAGCGTGTACCACAAGACCGAGTACGGGGACCTGCGGGTCGAGTACACGGTCGTGCTGCCGGACCAGATGGAGAGCGGCATGGAAAAGGAATTGTGGGCGCTGTTCCAGAAGTGGCGCGCAAAGAAGGGCGTCGACTTGCACAAGGATAGCGGGAGGCCCGAGAAGCCGATTATGCGTGACGAGCATCATGAGCACGAGGAGTTATGAGAGGAGGGGGGGTGGGGGGGCGGGTTGAGGGGTGTGTATGTTAGGGGTTATATACCACGGTAGTTGCACAACACATACAATGTTTTGGTTATAGAGTATTTGTATGCCATTTATGAGCCGATGACAAGAGTAGAGAAAACCAACTTAAACCATCGCATTCAAAACTCGTGGATATTAGCGCATACAGTGTAACTCAAGCCAACGCATTTCTCGACAAACAAAACAGGCAAGTGTCATCATATCTAGCGTAGATAGCACGAAGAGAAAAAAAACAAAACCAAAAACTAAAATCAGAGCAATCATAAAAAGTCGTCAGCCGTAACCAAATCCATCATCCTCATCCCCAAGTCTGTGCCCTCTCCACCCCTCCTCTGTCGTATGGAACCTCCCTCTTCCGCCTCCTCCGTTTCCTGTCCTCATCATAGCGGTCGTCGTCCTCATCGTCGTCATCATAATAACCGTCCCTTTCCCGCCCACGCGTCGTCGTCCGCCTGTCCTCTGCATGCCTACTGCTTTCACCCCTCTCATCCCCTCGCCAACCCCGACTACTACTCTCACTTCTCCTGTCACCCTCCTTGCGCCTCCGACTACTACTCTCACCTCTCTCGTCATCATCATCCTCCCTCCGCCTCCGACTACTACTCTCACCTCGCTCGTCGTCTTTCCTACGTCTCCGTCTGTCACCATCATCCCTTTCATCCCGGCTTCTATCACGGTCACGCTCCCGATCAGGCTCCCGATCAGGTATCCTCCCCTGCCCCTCCCCCCCATCACCACCACCACCACCGCCCAACAAGCTCCCACTCAAAATACCACCAATCAACCCCATCCAACTCCCTTTGCCCTCCAGCACCCCAGTGACGTTGTGCACAATGCGCTCCACCGTCTCGGCATCAGCCCCCGCGATCCCCCATTCACCCCGCATATTCGACCCGTCCGCTCCGCGAGGACTCCGGTACTCAAAGTCCCCGCGCCGGCTGTGCCATTGCGAGCCGCTCCGAGAGGGCGCAGCCCCGTCGAGCGGGCGGCCCTGGGAATCGAAGCGGTCTGGTAGCATCTCGACTACCTCCTCGCCGTCGGTGTCAGATTCAGAGGTGGCGCGGCGGCCTGAAACGGACGGTTTGTCCGACGATGGGTCAGAGTTGCGCCGCCGCCGTGGTTGGCGGGGTTCGTCGTCGTCGTCGGCTAGCCCCTTGCCGCGGTCTCGGTTGTCATCGCTGTCGCTGACCACATCATCCGTCTCGGACTTGGTTGATTGTTTTTCGTGATGGCGACGGAGTGTGGCAGACGACTTGGGAGACAATGGAATGAAGACAACAGCCTTGGGCGTACGAGGCGTATCTGGCTCTGTCTCTGAGGCCGTAGTAGCCGGAGGGGTATAATTAAGGGACGATGTTACACAATCTACAAACACACTGTGTCAGTCCAAGCTTCTAGGTGCGTTTCGACGAGGGTCTGGTCTCTCAGGGGGCACCGCCGAGAGAGGACGCACCCTTCTTCTCACCATCAACGGAGCGAACGACAGCTTCTGGCTCTGGAGTGGAATGACCAACACGAGAAGCTTCACTCACATGTTCAGGGCCCGTGGGGTGAATTGGGGGAGGTATGGGGCCCATGGGGTGTGCCGGAGGGGGCATGGGGCCCGTGGGGTAAACCGGGGGAGGCATGGGGCCCATAGGGTGTACCGGGGGAGGTATGGGCCCCATGGGTTGTGCCGGGGGAGGCACGGGGCCCATCGCTGCGGCCGAGTTCGGAGGCGGGCCCGGCATTGGTGGGAAGAAGGCCGAATCTGGAGGGTATGGTGTATAGGATTGGTCGAGATTGGTGCTGGCTACATTGGGATGTTGTGTGAAGCCGTTGGTTGGAAGTGGGGCGCCCGGAGGTGCTGGAGGTGGAGGGTTGTAGTAGCCACCCGATGCGTGGGGGGGTGAAGGGGCTCGGCGGCCGTAGTGATCATGGTTGTCTGCCGAAGCTTCGTCCTCGTAGCCTGTTGGTTGTCAGTCAGCCATTCTGGGGTATTCTCAAAGGAGTCACTCACGCCGACGGTCCCTTTCCTTGCCCTTATCCCTCTCTCTCTCCCTATCTCTCTCCCTGTCCCTGTCCCTGTCCCTCTCCCTCTCCCTGTCCCTCTCCCTGTCTCTCTCGCGATCCCGTTCCTCTCTCTCCTTTCCCTTGTCTTTGTCTTTTTTTTCATTGTATTTTTTGATGCCAATGGCTGCTGCGCCTGCTGCCGCAGCACCAGCAGCGAGGTCTCGCAGCCTACTCCCGCTGCGCTTCTTCCCCGCCTTCTTGTCCTGATCTGTCTCCGCCTCACTGTCCGCAGAGTAATCGTCGTCGCCCCTCGATCTCCCGCCATGCCCTCTCCTACGCCTGCGGCTCCTTTCTTCTGCCGCAGACTCATACCCCGCTGCCGCTCGCCTCGTTTCGTTTCCGCGCACTGGGGGGTCCGCGTACAGGGGGTGCGCCCCGTACTCAACCATGCCTAGCTCAGGATCAGCTACGGAAGAGTCACCGTCGGGGTACGTGGGTTGTCCGGACCGTGTTAAGCTTCTGCTCCTGCTACGGCGGTTGTAATCGCGCGCGTCGCGTTCGTAATACTCATCATCACTAAGCTCGCGCTCGCGCTCGCGGTCGACCTCGTTCTCTGCCTCCTTCTTATCCTTGTGGCGGTCATATACTTTCTTGGCGCCAGCACCCGCAAGGCCGGCGGCTAGAATCTCAGCGCCGGTGCGGAGGCGCGATCTGGAGCGGCTCTTGCCATCTCTCGACTTGCTCTTGTGGCGGTAGTGCTGGACCAAACCGGCGACGGCTGCGGTGCCCAGGCCGGCCTTGGCAAGTGATGCGGCGCGGCTCTTGGACCGCTTCCGGCTAGGGGACCGGTCGCTGTCACTATCCCGGTGGAGAGCTCGGCCACGGGTCATCTCCTCCTTTTCAATCTTGTTGCTCTGGTAGTATTTGGCAGCGCCGGCGGCAGCGAGGGCAACAGCAGCGATGCCGAGGCCGGTCTTGAGCTTGGAATGGCCCGGACGTGAGCGAGACCGTGAGCGTTCTTTCTCATCCTCATCGCCGTACCGCTCCTGGTAAGCACTGTGTGCGCGCCTCGCCACCTCAGTGCCGAGGGCGCCGATGGCGGCGCCGGCGATCACCTTGCGGCCGCGGTTTTGTTTGTACTCACCGTGAGAGTCGCGCCGGGAAGCGAGGATGGCAGAGATACCGGCTCCAGCCAGAGCGCCTTCGGCAATATGGCGCTTCCGGTGCGGGCTGCTTGATGCACTACGTTCCCGGTGGGTGACGGTGCGCTTCGTGTAGTAGGCGCCGTCAGATTCACCGTCGCTGTAGCCTTCACGGTGGTGGCGGCGATGGTGGTGGTGGTGGTGATGATGGGGGCGGTGTTCGTCGTCATAGCGCGCGACCGCATACTCCTCCTCGCGGCGCTCTCCTCGGTAAGGGCCAACTTCACGAGACTCGCGGTGGTAGTAGTACTCGCCATCACGCGATCCTCGACCAGCAACAGCAACGTCCCGGGGGTCTGGGGCCTGACCCCGAATGACAACAGTGGCCGCGGGGGCCTCTTGGACGATGATCTTTTGCTCCGGAGCGCGCTGCCGAATGACGATTGGAGCGGGATGAGGCGGAGCGGGCTCGTAGTACTCCGTCTCCTTGCGCCAGCGCTCGACGTCGGCGCCTCCGCCGTCATCGCGGCGTTCTTCGACGCGGCGTTCTATACGTACTTCGCCGCCGTGCGAATCCCGGCGCTCAAGCCTCTTCTCAACGCGCACCTCTGTCTCCTTGTCTTCGTCCCAGTGCGAGCGGCGCTCCCATTCCCTTGGCGAGTAAGCGTCTTTGCGGTCGACACGTTCAACTTCTTTGGTTGACTCGTACACGACCCTCCCGCGATCTTTATCGTTGCCGCGGTAGTACTCGTCGTCGCGATCCCGCTCATCGCGCTCGACAACTCGCTCGCGCTCTACTACTGTACCCCGGGGCCCGTCTCCGCGATACTCGACGCGGTCGACCCGGGTGTAGCGGTCCTCTCTTGGCTCGCGCTCGCGCTCGCGCTCAACGACCTGGCGCTCAACGTAGGATGCGCTGTGCGGGGAGGGGTCGTAGGCAGACCGGGGCCTCTCCGGGATATACAGGCGATCGAGAGGCTCGTCCCGGCTGGAGCGGTGAGCCGGCGCATAGCGGCTGTGGCGTTCCTCCTCGACGACGTCAACCTCGCGCTCAACCCGCTCGACGCGGTCCGGCGTCACCTTGTAACGGCGCACTGTGGTCCTCTTGTAACCCTCATCGTCAGAGGGAGACGTGTCCCGCTCCCGCATGTAGCGGGACTCGCGGTACACCTCGGGCATGGCGGCGGGCGAGTGTCGTCACACTTGGTTTGTTGGGGGTTGTGAAAGGTGATCCCAAATAAGGTAATGTGAGTTGTCGAAAATAAAATCAAGGAGTAAAGATGCTTTCGCGGCTTGGGTATCGCACGAGAAAATAAAACACCGCAAAAACGAAGCGTCGAAGTTCCAAGCAAGGCGGGGTGGAAGGGAAGGGAAGGCTGAGAGCCAGGGAGGGTGGTATAAGAGGGGGGTTGTGGACCGAAGGAAGGTGGGAAGTGGGAGGGTGGCATGGGGAGAGAGATGGCTGGGGCGCCTGCCTTGGGCGGTGCCAGTGTGCTCGGTGCTGACGGACCTTGGCTCGCATGCACAAGCTGCATTACGTTATTGCTTGCAGCGAGAGAAACTGCATCTGCTGCACTTACTGCATTTGCTCGCGGAAACCAACTGCGGCGCAGCTGCCGCTTGACACAGGATGCCTCGTTTTTACTTCCCGACATGGCCCTGGTGAGCTTGTTGGTTCGGCGCCCCCCTTGGTGTTGGCCAGGCAGGGCCAGGGGCAACGAACGGCCCGTCCAACGGCCAAATCCTCTCTCTCCTAATTTAGGGCAGATGTAGCCCTTGCAGAAGGCCTTGCAGAAGCAGAAACGACGAAACATGCGGCCTCTGAGACGAAGGCGCGCGCTAGGGGGCGAGCAAGCCTGTAAACGCGGCCCGCCTTACATGGTGAGATGCGACTCCAAGTCCCAACAGATTCTCGGCGCACGGTTTCCAAACGTCGCGCGTTGCGCCGCCCTCAGCTACGCCGCAATCTCGGGATATCTTGAGACAGCGGCTGGGGAGCCTTCAGGTTCCTCACAAAAGGCTAACTGCCCCTCCGACCGGCGGCGACGAGGTTGAAAGGCATGAGCAGCCGCAGTCGGCTTCTGGCAGCCTCCAAAAGCGACATGCAGCCATCCTGTCGAGCACCGCAGGTCTTGTGCGACCATCAGGAGAACTCGCCGGATGACCCCACTGTCGCACTACCGGCAATCAGACAAATTACCTGATGGACCGCCCGAAGTTTGGGACCACCAAGCTTCGAGAACACGGTGGCAGAAGGCAGGCGCACGAGGCTTAGAACTGTGTGGTCCACGAGTTCCCGTGCGGCCGGAAGCTCCACATCAGCGCCCGACAGACGTGAATCGGCACGGAACACCGGGACTCAGGGGGGTACGAGGCGCAGCCCTGTGACCTGGTCCTGGTGACTCTGCTACTTCTCAGCACGGGAGGGGGGGCTTTCCAGGCCTGTTGTGATGTCTCACGGACGATTGTTGAGGACCAGATGATAGCACAAGCGTCAGTCTTGAGATTGTTCGACGGGTATGACCTCGCCAGGCAGCATCCCTAAATTCCCAACACGGATGCCTTGAGAAATTGAAGTTAAGAGGACGCAGTCCGCCGTCGCCGACGCAGTGAAACGCTCCCGCCAATGGAAACAAGCCTCCAGGGTTTAGGCTCGTCATTCCGGGCGGCACTTGGTCGTCTCGCGCAGCTGATCGGCTTTACCCCTCCCCCGCAATCCTCAACAACAGGAGGGCCTCTCCATCCCTCAATGTCTCTTGGAGTTTTGCCCGAATATTACGGTAAGGTTGGCTCAGAACCCTGACGCGCCATGCATCCCTACGCCTGCCAAAGCCTGCCGCCATCCCAAGCTTGAAGAACCCCTAAATGACTTGCAGATGCTGCCGTCCGAACCCTGCCGAGGAAAAAGTAGAGCCATTTCGTCATCGTAGCCCCACCAACCACTCGAGTTAAATTGGAGCGAACGCTAGCGTGCCAAGAACCCAACCTTGCTCTCACTTCTGCTTGGGGGCCTTGGGATGTCGAGTGCCTACTTCTCGACGATGTGGAAATTTCTGGGGCGTTCCATCATCAACATTCATAGCCCGTATAACGTTTCAGTCGAACCAATATAGCGACATCAGTGCTCAGCATGAAGGGGGTTCGCACTTACGAGCACGGAAATTCCGATAGCACTGACACCCACAGCTGGGGCCAGTTGAGACTGGTCTGCAAGTGGTGAAGAACATGGTCAATACGCGAGCGATATATCCACGTTGAACAATCACTCAGGGATTTTCAACGAGCATCTCTGTGCCTGATATCTGGCTCGAGTTGCTAAGGTAGTCATTATCCCTGGGCCAGGGTTCACACTTTCCAAGGTCTAGACCTGTATGAGAGAACGTCTACCGTGGAGAAGCTTGAAATAAACCGTCACATGCGTTCCCAGATAATGAGTGCAGGGATAAACTGAGGCAACTAGGACACCTTGATAATAGGCGGAGGCGAGGACAGAGAAGTTGACTGACTGCATCAAGACGCAGGTTATCATTGGACTGCCCACTGTGGATGGCATATCCGTAGAACAGGGGCCCAACCAAACCGGCCATGAACCGCGACTCCGGAAGCTGACCCAAATGGGCCGTCGTTATCGATCCCACGGAATCGGCCGGCTCGTGCCAACCGACCCCGACCACAGTTGCTCAAAAGCGCATCTTCAAATTCCCTGTAAAGCTACGCCGATAAACCCGGACCCCCGATATCAAAGCCTCCATCCCTGTGGTCGTGTGTGCGAAAAGCCGCCGCAAATCCATGCAAGTGTTGGGAGAACAAAGGGAATCCGAGGAGTCAAAACCACGTCCTGCCCCAGTCGACGCCAGCTTAGTCGAAGAGACCGAATCCCATGTCATCATCCGACTCCTCCTTCTCTGCAGCAGGTTGTTAGCGCATCCGAGCATGCCCGCGGCCATAAGCCAGAGCTCGCAAGGGGGAAAACTCACCCTCCTCCTTGGCCTCCTCCTTGGCCTCCTCGGGAGCGGCGCCGCCAGCAGCAGCAGCACCGCCAGCCGCAGGGGCGGCACCACCACCGCCGGAGCCGACGTTGGAGAGAAGGTCCTTCACGTCCTTGCCCTCAAGAGCCTGCATTGCAATATCCCAGTCAGTCACGTCGTCCGTTTCGATGCCCGCGTCCGATCGCAAACTCGTGTGTTCGGTCTTCGTACCTTGGCGAAAAGCGAGGCCCAGATAGGCTCAACATCCTCGACGTTGGCAGCCTTGATGAGCGTGGAGATCTTGTCGGCCTAGAATTGAATATTAGCTTTCCGTAATTCCTCGAGTCTTCGGACACCCGCGCAATTTCGCTACGGGACGGGGTCGTTTCTTACGGTGATCTCAACACCGTCGTCGGCGAGGATCAGCGCCGCGTACGAAGTGGCCAGCTCAGCGTTAGACATTTTGACTGTTTTGTCGAAGCGCAAATGGCTGTGTCTCGATGGGCTTGTTGACGTGGGATGTTAAGACCGAGCTTGAAATTCGCGAAAGGGAAAATAATTAGTTGTGGGCAATACGGAAACAGATTAGCGTGGCCCTACGGTGGCAGCTGTCTGCTCGGAATTGGCAGCTGTTAGACGCCTGGTTGGAGAGGGGAAGAAATGGAGACGCCCGGCGCGCATGATTGGTTCAAACAGACAGCGGCCTTCCCGGGCGCTGGCCAGACAAATCCCTGTCGAGGGTCGAGCACCCCTGCATAGCCACCCCACCTTCAGCTCCCCCACCACTGACGTCGCGGACAACCTGGAACACGCACGATGAGAAGTTGCAACCTTTGATGCATACTCTCTAGAATAAAACCCCTCGTTTGAACCAACGGAAAACGAGGTTGGTGCACCGTCAGCAGACCGATTACTCGTTTCGTACGACCCTGCGGTGCAATTCGGTCACTTAAATATTCTCAACTTCCCGTTCGACACCAGTTTATCCAAAAGGTTGAAGTGGCGCAGGAGGTGGTCTAAAGTAGATCGACCAAACACGGATCACGCGGACAGCAAACCGATTTTCCCGATCAAGGGCTATTAAAGCGAACTTCCGGAAAGGGACGAACTGTTACCTCTTACTCCGACAGTCTTATCCTTTTCTTGAAAGACTTTCCCGAGACCACCACAATGGAGACTCCAGCGGTCCCAATGCCCAAGGATGAGCGGGAGCGGCGGATCTTGGAAACGCTCACAGTTATTCAAGACAACCTGCTGCTATTGAAGAGGGATCGCACAAAGTACATCAGGACCGAAGATGTCATGGTGCTGTACGACCAGCTGGAGGAACAAGTCAAGCAATTGAACGAGGTTCGAAAGGGCGAGCTCAACAAGCGGGAGAATCGATGTACGTGCCGGATGCTTCAGTGATGCTCACATACCACGATATTCTAACAGCCATCGCAGTGGACAAGGTTCTCGAGAGCTGCTTCCAGCTCATCTCGCTGTTCTTCATGACGATCGGACGGACGACCGAGGCGCCGGCGGCGTACGCGCTAACATCCACCATCAAGCGGTTGCTGGACCACCTCACCGAAGCGAGCCTCTTCTCCCCCAAAGACCTCGACAGCATATCCAACACGCTCGGCAAGCTTGAAAGCATCCTGAAGAACTCCGACGCCCAACATTCGCCATATCTCGTCGAGCTGCTGGCCAACAGGGAGGCACTGTGCAAGTCGATGCTGGCCAATTTGCGCACGCAGCTCGACCAGTTGGATGGGCCGATTCAGGCCATCTATGAGCGACTTATCTCGATCATGCGGTCCATGTCACTCGCCAATACAAAGTCCAAGGTAGGACCCGAGAAGGCCTGTAGGGGCAATAGAATGAATACTAAGACTCTCTGGCAGTTTTCCTTGACGGAGATCCAAAAGTTCAAGTCAAAGTTAAAAGAAATCGAGGACTCCTTGGTGGACGGCAAGTTCGTCGACGCGGAAGGCACAGAGCTCCGGGGTAGTGGCGCAGTGGCAGAACTGTTGCGTCGCTGCTTGATGTGGTCAGACATTGTGCTTGAGAGGTATGTTCCCACCCACACGGCTACTCTTACAACATGGCCCCTCCCTAACACCGCTTGCAGGAAAGGAACGATCCCCGAGAGCTTCAAGGACAAATACAACATCCTAATCAACATCCGCAACGACCTCGAGAAACTCTCCATCACACAAGCCTGGTCGCTGCGCGAGACGGACTTGTACGACTTCCAGCGGCAGCTCGACAAGATTGACGAGGCGAGAGTGGACGGCAACTGGCTGGACCACGAGGGCAACCCGGCCGAGCTCTACGTTCAGCGGACGCTGCTCTACCTCATCCGGCGCAGCTACGGCTACATCTACCACCTCATGTACTCGTCCGAGCCCGTGTCGGAGGCGCTGCTACCCGTCTACAATCAGTTGCAGACGCTGAAGCGGTGTTTGATCGAGGTCAAGAACTCGGGGGGTGTCGGCTCGGTGCGGGAGCTGTATCCGTATAGCATGAAGGTTTGTTTCTTTTATATCTACTGTTTCCCTCGTGGCGTTCAGCTTTACTGACGCTTGTCTGCTAGTTGAACTCGATCGACAACATGCGGGTGGACGGCAAGTTCATGGTTGGCGACGACATCCCCGAGGGCCAGGGGAGCGTTACTGAGTTGCTGGCGGAGTGTTTTGATCTGAACTATGACTTGAGAGTCGCCGTGGAGGCACTCGAGGAGGACAGCAGAAGGCCGTCTCCCGCCCCACAGGTGGCGGCTCAGGCTGCTCCATAAGGGGTCGCTCGACGAGTCGACAGGATGTTTGTATTGTTACTGTGGGTTTTCCTTGTGCTTATCCACTTGCATGGCGTTTTTTGAGGAGGTATATGGCGGCGGGCTCTTTCAAGCGACAACGCCGACTAGTAGGTTACTAGGATCAGGGACAGGTCATGTCGCTTTCAGTTTGTTATTCAGGAATTGCTTCATCAGGCCGCCGGCTCTTGTGGCGGTGGTTACTCTAGATAAGTGATTATGCTAGTTTTCAAGGAATTATTGTCAACCCTCTCTTAACACCACATCATCGCCAACCCCCTTTCCATCGCCGACCCCCTATTTTTGCTGGCGGAAAGCGCAGAGAAGAGGCCACATTTGAGCCTGTACACACACACAACAGTCAGTAAACACACACACACCATCCCCTTATTAACGACAACACAACACAGTAGAGTAGGGGAGCAGCAAGAGTCAGGGAAAAAAAAGAAAAAAAGAAAAACTCACATTCTCTACATCCCACACCCCCGTGTTGGCATAGATGTCCTTGCGCAGCACCTCCTTGATCTCGTCGCGGCTCGACGCCTGAATGACAATGGTGCTACCGGCGAAGCTAAAGGTGGACGGGTCATCCGACGTGGGGACGTCGTTCAGGACAGCACCTTTTTTTTTTACCCCTCATATTAGTATTATATTTTTGGGTTTCATGACAACTCATACATGGAAAAAGCGGCGGGAGGTAGGTAAGGTAGGTAGGTGGTGGAGTGTGAAGGGGGGGGGACAACAACATACCGCCCATCTGGTACAGCCCTGATTCCTTGGCGGGTGCGAGGCCGGCGAAGTGCTTTCTTGAGGCAGGGTCAGTAACTTATCCAGGTATGTACATGTACTAGGTTGGTGTTGCAACGCTATCTTTCTTTGCGTGCTGTACATACGGGCGAACCTCCAATCTTTTCTGGTTGGCGCCGGGGAAATCCGGGATGACGACCAGCCACTCCATCTTCTTGGGCGCTTCCGAGGTGGCCATGGTGTTGCGCTGTGCGAGGGGGGGGTAAGTGGGGAGGAGGAGGGCGGTGGTGTTGCGGAAGGCGATTCCCGGTCTGTTTCTGAGAATGAGGAGGTTGTTGGCTTGTTGAGGGAGCGGAGTGAGAGTGCAAGTGCGAGACTGAGAGAATGCTCTGGTGGAGAGGTTGCGCAGGTGTGAGGCCATATGGGCAATGCGCGAGTCTTATGTTCCTGCCGGGTGATTTAGAATGCCCGATTGGCAACCGGATGGAGGGCGGTATCCGTTTGACTGAGCGGCAACTGGCGGGTTAGGGACAGGGACAGGCCGTTTGGCTGACCGGCAAGAAGCTGCGAGATCGCTGTTGATGGAGTCGGACACACCCCTGTATTGGAGAATGCGGGGTTTCTGTTATCAGGCCAGGGCTCAGGGGAGACCCTCACTTGTCTTCCATTGCTAACGAACTGCCAACTTTCTTGTCAAGTGTGAAAATGTAGAAAGAAGGGCGCTTGATTCCCGTTATTTCTTCACGCCCTTCCAAAGACGAGACCCGTAAAAGCTCAAATACTGCATTTGATTCGTGGTGTCTGGTTCTAACTCTGCGGGGGTGGGGTAGTCCCGGAACTTGGAGACCAGATGCTGAACCTCAAACCCACTTACTAGGAGCCGGGAGGAGGCCATTCGGGCTTTCAATTGAGGAGTTCAGAGCTGAGAGGAAGTAGCAGACAAGTCAAACCATCTCCAAGGCTAATCCCGTACTACCTGCCCCATATCCTCCCCTCCATCGATACGAACCCCTAGTTGACCACCAGCACCGCACTGGGCGCCAGACCAGCCTCTTTGAGGGTCTGCCCAAAGTCAACGCCAGCCTCAAACGTCTTCTTGGGGAATGTCATGGTGAAGCTGTTGATAGGCGCCCCCACTTCGGCCTCGATCTGCTGGGCAACCTCAAAGAGCGTGGTCTCGCTGGGATACGACTTGACGAGGTTCCCGCTCTTGGTCTGGAGCCTCAACCGCGCCGTGGCCGCGGACGACCCGGATGCCGAAGCTACAGGAGCCGGAGGAGCAGCCGGCGCAGCAGCTTGGCTCGGCAGAGGCTTGCCTGCGCGCATCGCCTTGGCGTCCTCCTCGCGGCGCTTGCGCTCTGCCCGGTCCGCCTCGATCCGGGCCTTGATCCGCTTCTTCGCCTCGAGATCGTCGAGCTTCTCCTGGCGCTTCTTGGCCGCCTCCTTGATCTGCTCCTTGCGCTGGAGCTCCTCCTTGACGTCCTGCGACTCCTTCGAAGCCTTCATGCGGATTTGCTAAAGAGCGGGTCAGTGCATGTCGTTGATCTAGGGGCTTGTCCGATATACCTCATTCCGCTTGGCTTCTTCCTTTTCGGTCACTGATTGGGTTGCCCTCTTCTCCTTCAGCTTCTGGCGGAGATCCTCGAGTCTGGCCTTCTTTTCCTCCTCGGTGAGCGGCGCAATCTCCTCTGTTGACTCTGAGAAGTCGGTGTGGTCTCTGTGACACGTGTCAGCGTGAATTCTGTGAGTGATAATGTCGGACAACCTACGTCTTGGAGGCGTGGAAGGAGGCCTGGTCGTGGTTGCGGAATTTCTTGCCGCATTCGTTGCAAACGAGCGAGAGGGCACCCTCGCCCGAAGGCATGGACGCCGCGCCCTCCTCGTCGCCCTCAGCAGTACCGGCAGCTGTCTGGCTGGCCTGTAGCTCCTCCAGAGGCTTGTCTTGGTTCTCCTCGAGCCAGTTCAAGGCTTGCTGCACTGTATGGATGTCAGCATCCAGAGAAAAGATCTGAAGAGTGTGACGCTGAGCACTAACATCCCCCGGTTTTCTTGACTGCGAGTTCGGCACGGGCCTGCTCGAAGCCCATCTCGAGTAGAAGATTGAGGTCTGAAGTAGTCATGGTGGCGATTTCCAAGCGCGATGTGGTTGCGGAAAATTGGCGGTCAAGATCCGATCGAGAGTATTTGGTATTTCGGGAGTGTTCAAAAGATTGATTCTGATGAGCTGCGGAAAGCTTGATGACCGGAGTTGGGGAATGGTTGAAAGGTCCTGGGCGGGGCAAGCAAAGCACCTGAGAATGAAATGCAAGTGAACGAACTACCTAATCAACTCAAGTTTGTCTGCTTAGATGCAGGGCATGCACTGTTGTGTCACTCCTTTTTGAAGCCCGAACTCCAAAACACTCCGAAACCAAGGTTTACTTTTGTAGCCACCACAGACAAACCGAGCGATCTTGCAATCCTGATCAGTTGCCTCCTGTTGATGGAAGGAAGTCCAGGCCACTCACTTCCAGGCACTGGTCAGGCCGCACGTCATTGGGTTCGAAGATGCACCCGTTTGAATTGATTGGTCATATTGAAAAGGGTTAGGGTTGCGCTGGGCATCCGGGTTGAGGGGCCCGGCACTCGGCTGATCGAATTCGGGAGAGGCCCCACATGGTTGTGCTGGACGATCAGCACGGGCCCACGAACCTGGGTCGCTGGCCAGCAGAGCGGTGGTCAACCTGGCTCCCTGAGGTGGCCAGCTTTGCCGTCAACGTGCTCGGAATGTCGTAACACACATCATACACTCCGGCCAACTGTCAGACCCCATCCACCACAAAAATCTCCTGCGTGGACTCTGGCTTTCTTCTTTTGCTCCCAACAACAAACACACCGCAAACCTACAACGCGGCCCCCGAGATCCAGCACAAGACTTGCCGTAGTTTGCGCATCGCCCTGCGACGCCCCGTTCGATTCCCTCGTGCATCCGAGTGCGCCCTCAACACCAACCAAAGTCACCCACTCGTTGGCAAGCCCCGACCGCCATCATGTCTGTCGAAATCGACCCCGTGGAGCTCGGGTTCCGTAGTATGTGCCTCTCGACTCCGCTTCGAGTCTGCCATTGTCTGACCGATCAGGGCCCTTCACCGTGGAGGTTTCGCAGGTCCTCAAGATCAAGAACCCCAACAGCTCGCCTGTCGCTTTCAAGGTAAACCCGAGATCAGTTCTCTTGGTCCTTTGCCCATTGCTGACAAATTTCAGGTTAAAACGACAGCTCCTAAGCAGTATGTGCACGCCGGCCGCCTGACGAATGCTAGTCCGAGTCCGAGATTAACTTTACATGCAGGTACTGCGTCCGGCCAAACTCTGGCCGTATCGAGCCCGGACATGAAGTCGAGGTGTCTGGTGAGTTGGGAGATCCGTTCACGTCCGCACGACAAACCCGCGCTGACCCTTGCAGTCCTCTTGCAGGCGATGAAGCAGGAACCGCCACTCGATGCTAAGTGCCGCGACAAGTTCCTCGTCCAGTCTGTCACCATCAGCCCCGACAAGGAGTTCAACAACGTGACACAGATTGTAGGTTCAGACACTCCAGGCGTGCAACAATATATACTGACCGACCGTGCAGTGGGACTCGGTGGAGAGGTCGGCCATCTTGGAGAAGAAGATCCGGGTGCTTTGGCTTGCGCCATCCCACGAAGCGCAGTCTGTCGCCACGCCTGTCCGGCGCATGACCGAGAATGGGGTTTGTAGCCTCTTTTCTTATTCCTTGTCAAAACCCCCCCACAGCAACTAATACACCCTGCCAGTTCGACGCTACCCCCGAGACCGCGCCCCCGACCTACTCCTCTCCCCAAGACGACACCACCATCATCGACGACACGGCGCCGATCTCGCAGTTCGAACAGAAGGAACTCAGACCAGAGCCCGAGACGGCCCCGGCCACACAAACAAACGCCTTCTCGGCCCCCGCCGTGGCAGCCACCGTCAAGTCAGTGGCGAACGACACGTACGAGGAGCTCAAAGACCAGCTGGCCAAGGCGGAGGCGACCATCACGTCGCTCAAGAACGAGGTGGCAAGCGGCCTGAGGCAGCGCAAGGCGGCCGCCACATCCGAATCTAGCGGCAGCAGCAGCAAGAGCACGGGGGCGGGGGCGGGAACACCGCAGCTGGCGCAAGCGCAGAAGCAAAGCTCGCCGCAGGGTACCGAGGGCGTGCCCGTCAAGATTGTGGCGGTGCTCTGCCTGATTAGTTTTCTGCTGGCGTATTTCTTCTTCTAGTGGAAGCTGCCCTACACTGAGCGGCTCTTGCTTGCGCAGTCTTTCCTGCCTTGGTGGGAGAATAGGCGCTAAAACGATAGTCGCTCTTTTTTTGTTTTACTTTGCCAAGACGTTTGGTTTTTCCCTTTGTGGTTTAATGGGATGGATGGATGGATAGACGTGGCTAATGCGGACACCGGTTCGGTCAAGGATTGACGGGACCGGGCCCCGGGCCGAGATGAACAAATACCATGTGTGGAGTGAGTGAAAGGAGGGAGGCCAGGTGGGCTTGCGATGGAACAATGTCGTGTGTTGGCTGTGTGTGGTGGTTCTTGGAAGAGAGGTTACATGCGCCTGTTTTCTTTGACTTGCGTCTCTTCTGGTGTTTGCATTAGTTTTTTTTTGTGGGATCAAGGTATATCTTTGCTGTATTCTAGCCATCCCTTTTGTTTTAAGGTAGCGGCCTGCCCAACGGAATGACGGTTTGTGGATTTACCAACGCTGACTCGGGCCACGTGTCTTGGGGGGGTGTGTCTTGGGAGGTGAAATGATTGTGGAGGGTTATATACCTCTGCCAGCTGTCATGGAGGGATCCTGGTCTCTTTGCTCTGTTGTTGCAAGCCACGTCGGGGGCAAGCTGTGCTTCGTTCCCTCGTTGCTAGCTAAATTTGGCGGCCCTTTCTCCGGGGAACGCTTGCTTATCCCTGAATAGTGCTCGTCAAAATAAACACGGCAACGGCTATCATTGGTCTTCTTCTAAACTCAACTATTGTCTTTATGCCTTCTGAGCAGACGACATGCGCTCTATCGACGTGCCTGCCTATATATATTTGTACTAACACAGTAACCACGACACCCAGGCCCTCTCTACGCCCCCGTTCTCTAAGCACATCGCACACCGAAGTCTACAGCTTTGACCTGCCATCCTGCTTCTGCATAGTCTCAGCCACAATACGCCGCTGGATCTTGCCAGTTGCCGTCTTGGGCATGACATCGGTGAAGTAGACCTAGACCCAACCCCCCGCTGTTAGTCATTTACACACCCAAACGAAACATGGATTTGCATCTCACCTTCTTGGGCACCTTAAACTTGGCCAGCCTCTCGGCCACCCACCCTTTCAACTCCTCCTCAGCCAGCCTCTCCCCGCCCTTCAACACCACCGCCACCCCGATATCCTGGCCATACATCTCATCGGGCACCGCAAAGCTCACAGCCTCGGACACGGCCGGGTGGCGCGCCAGCACATTGTCCAGCTCGATCGGCGAGATCTTTTCCCCGCCCTTGTTGATCAGCTCCTTGATCCGGCCCGTAATCACGACATAGCCATCCTCATCCATCTTGCCCTGATCGCCCGTCCGGAAATACCCGCCCGGCCCGCCCGTAAAAGCAGACTTGTTGGCCTCGGGGTTGTTGAGATAGCCGCGCGTGACATTTTCGCCCCGGATGCTAATCTCGCCCTCCTGCCCCTGTGGGAGCACGGTCCCGGCGTCATTGAGGATGACAACCTCAACGCCCTGGCCGAGCCCGACGGTGCCCGGCTTGCGCTTGCCCACGGACGGCAGCGGGTTGGACGTCATCTGGTGGGCGGCCTCGGTCATGGCGTAGGCCTCGAGCACGGGCGCGCCGTACGTCTGTTCGAGCGCGTGGAAGACGGTGGGGGATAAGGGGGAGGAGCAGGAGCGGATGAAGCGGATGGGCGGCAAGGGGGACGGGGTGGGGTTCTTGAGGAGGATCTGGTGCATGGTCGGCACGGCCGTGTACCAGTTTGCGCGGTGGGCGGCGAAGTCGCGCCAGAAGTCGGTGGCGGAGAACTTGGGGGGGACGACCATGGATCCGCCCGAGAGGAGGGGGGCGAGCAGGCCGCAGAGGAGGCCGTGGACGTGGAAGAGGGGCATGATGAGCATGGTGCGGTCGGCCGGGGTGAGCTGGTAGGTTTGTTGGATGTTTTGCATGGTCCGGGTCAGGTTGCGGTGGGAGAGGGGGACGACCTTGGGTCGGGAGGTGGTTCCGCTGGTGTGGAGGACCAGGGCGACGTCCTCGGGCTCGGGTTTTAGAATGGACTGCTTGGGCTTGCCCTGGAGCTGGCCGAGCTCCTTGACGTCGAGGGCAACCTCTTTCTTGGCGGCGTCCCAGTAACACTCGGCGATGGCGGCGTTGAACTTGTGTGCGGCCTTCACGGCCGGGCTGCCGCTCTGGTAGGCGCCCCGGGGGACCAGCACGATGGCCGACTTGACATCCTCGATGTAGAACTCGAACTCATCCTGCTTGTAGGCCGGGTTCAGCGGGGCGGCGATACCGCGCTGCCACGAGGCGGCCAGGAACGAGATGATGAACTCGTACGAGTTGACGGTAGCGATAGAGACGGGAGATCCCTGGGCGATGCCGATGGCGGCTAGCTTCCGTTGGAACGAGGCCACCTCGGAGACGAGGTCCTTGTAGGTGACACTGAGGGCATCGGGCCGGGATGGCACAATGATGGCCACGGAGTCCGGTGCGCCTTGGATGGCGGATTGGAGGGTCAGGCCGGCTGCCATGGTGGTGGGCGTGTGGGTGTTTGTGAGTGTTTGTGTGTGTGTGGCTCTGTCTAAGGTCGCCGAGTGCAATGAACGTCGACGGTGGGTATCACGGCGTTGCCCAACAATTGGGGCGGATGCAAAAATGCAGAAATGAATATAAGAGGCTAATATCAAAAAGAAAACATCAATTGGTATAGGTCCATAGAATCCGTTCCAAGTTATACTTTTCTGTGACTTCGAGATGGTCGGAGATGTGCCGAGAGCCGATGGCTTCATCGACGCTCCCGACCGAGTCCCGCGATTGTGTCATCCAAGCTTAGACGGTTTTGAGACGAGTGGGTCTGGCTGGGCGTCCTAATGCAGCACTAACACCGAGAATGCGGCACTTGGTTTCAGGACTGTCGAGAAAGAGAAGAGGGAGTGTGCCTTTGCTTGAGTTCACATTTTCGCCCTTCAAAAGACAAACTACAGAATACCCAAGTACCTATATAGATGCTGTCATTGTCGAGCGAGGAATAGATGGAGCCTAGAACCTAGGAATGTTAGTTGAACAAAGCTCAGCAAAGCCATCGAGGTCCATGATCCATCTGCTCCAGTGCAGTGGGGCACGCCTGAGGTGCCTCTGGCAGGGGTGCAACGATAAGATAAGAATTTGGATCGTCGCCGCTGGAGCAGGCTGTCCGATACGATACAGTACGCAAATGCTCGCCTCGGCCGCGACAAGACCATCCGAGTCCACACACCAACTACGCCTCACGCTTATACTCCCAAACATGTCGTCAAAACGGTACGCGTTTGTCCCGATGGACGATGCGCCTGCGCCTTCGACCAGAGACGACAGGAGGGACAGGAAAGACAGGAACGACAGGAACGACAGGAAGGACCGCAAACGCGACAGGTCGAGGTCCCGCGATCGATCCAAGTCACCACGTCGGCACAAGAGCAGGCGGCACGATGGAGACGACTCGCCGCGACGCCGCTCCAGGTCGCCGCGCAACGATAGAGATGGCGGCTCAAAGACAGGCCGTGCCGACTCACGACGCGAGGACTCCAAAATGGCGGACCAGCGACTCAAGTCACGCCAGCAGTACCTCGCCAAGAGGGAGGCCGAGAAGCTCGCGCTGTTGCGGAAACAGGTTGCCGAGGAGACGGCCGAGCTGAGGTCCGGCGTGCGCCTTTCAGAAAGGGAGAAGGCCGAGTTTGGAAAGAACCGCGAGATCCTGCGCCTGGCCGAGGAGCGAGCCCGCATCGACGACTACCAGGACGGCTACCGGCTACCCGACCAATACGGCGCCGATAGCAAGAAGAAAGAGGATACCCTCTACAAGCGTCACATCGAGAGGGACGAGTTCGGCAATGAGAAGCACGTTACCGAATACGACGAGTGGGAACGCGAACAGACGGTCAAAGCGAAGGCGCAAATCCAGAGCCGTGATCGGGAGGACGTGGGAGAATACGACTTTTTGCTGGATGAGGACGCAATCACATTCGTCCGCGATGCGGCCAAATATGCGCAACCGACCGACGGGTTGACCCAGGACCAGCGGATCTTGAAGGACAAGATTGAGGCGGCAGAGAAGGCACACAAATCGATACAGGAGGTCCGGAAGAGTTTGCCAGTCTATGCGTACCGTGACGCGTTCCTAGACGCCATCAAGGAATACCAGGTCCTCATCCTGGTCGGTGAGACTGGTTCGGGCAAAACGACACAAATACCCCAGTATCTGCACGAGGCTGGCTTCACCAAGGACGGTATGAAGGTCGCCTGTACACAGCCCCGCAGAGTCGCTGCCATGAGCGTTGCTGCCCGTGTTTCCGACGAGATGGGCGTGAAGGTCGGACGCGAAGTCGGGTACTCGATCCGGTTCGAGGACTGCACTAGCGACAAGACTATCCTCAAGTACATGACGGACGGTATGCTTCTGAGGGAGATGGTCACATCACCAACGCTCGAGGGCTACTCGGCCGTCATGATCGACGAGGCCCACGAGAGAACCGTGCACACAGATATTCTGCTCGCACTGATCAAGGATCTCACTCGCGCCAGGCCGGAGCTAAAGCTAATCATCTCGTCGGCGACGCTGAACGCCGAAAAGTTCAGTACCTACTTTGACGACGCACCCATTTTCAACGTGCCGGGTCGCGTACACCCTGTCGAGGTCTACTACACATCAGCGCCGGAGAGCAACTATCTGGAAGCCAGTCTAGTTACCGTCTTTCAGATCCACGCAACACAACCCGAGGGTGCCATCCTTGTTTTCCTGACTGGCCAAGAAGAAATTGACCGCGCCTGTGAGCGAGTGGAAGAGATCAAAAGGAAACTAGGGAGTCGAGTGCCCGAGATTATCGCGCTGCCCATCTACGCAAACATGCCGTCGGAACTACAAGCCAAGATCTTTGAGCCAACACCCCCTAAGGCGAGGAAAGTGGTTTTTTCAACCAATATCGCCGAGACATCGCTGACAATCGACGGCATCGTCTACGTCATCGACAGCGGCTATGTCAAAGAAAACACATTCAGCCCTGTCGGCACAACAGGCCAGTCAACACTGGCCGTTGTCCCTTGCTCCAGGGCGGCAGCGAACCAGCGGATGGGTCGAGCCGGCCGTGTCCGGCCCGGCAAGTGCTTCCGCCTCTACACCAAATTCGCCTACCTCTCCGAGATGGACGAGTCGCCGACCCCTGAAATCCAACGGACATCCCTGTCCAGCGTAGTACTCCAATTGAAAGCCCTCGGCATAGACGACCTGCTCGGCTTCGACTTCCTCGACCCGCCGCCGACCGAACTCCTCATCAAGTCGCTCAACATGCTCTACGCGCTCGGCGCCCTCAACAGCGGCGGCGCGCTGACCCGCGTGGGGCGGCAGATGGGCGAGTTCCCCGCGGAGCCGATGCTTGCCAAGGCGCTGATCGCTGCCACGCAGGAGGAGTGCGTCGAGGAGGTGCTCACGGTCGTCTCGATGCTCGGCGAGATGGCCACCCTCTTCTTCCGGCCCAAGGACAAGAAGGTGCACGCCGACAGCGCGCGCGCCCGCTTCACGGTCAAGGACGGCGGCGACCACCTGACGCTGCTGAACGTCTACAACCAGTGGGTCGAGGCCGACTACTCGCCCATCTGGGCCAAGGAGAACTTCTTGACGCAGCGCTCGCTGACGCGGGCGCGGGACGTGCGGGACCAGCTGGCGAAGCTGTGCGACCGGATCCTGGAGGGCGCCACGTCGTCGTGCGGCGGCATCGCGAACCTGCAGCCGGTGCTGAGGGCGCTGACGTCGGCCTTCTTTCTAAACGCGGCGAGGTTGAATCGGGGCGGCGACGGGTACCGCACGCTCAAGAATAACATGACGGTCTATGTGCACCCGAGCAGCGTGGTCAAATCGATCGACCCGCCGCCCAAGGTGATCATCTACCACGAGCTGGTGGTGACGTCGCGCGAGTATGTGCGGTCGGTCATACCGGTGGAGGCGAAGTGGCTGTCCGAGTTTGGCGGTCATTATTATGACAAGAAGGATGTGGATGTCTTGGAGGCCAAGAAATTGCCCAAGGAGAGGAAGTACTAGATACCCGGGGAGATTGTGATACAGGAGTTTTATGGGGAAGAAGAGGCGGCCGAGGGAAACGGAATGGCAAATCGAATGTCTTGTCATGAGAAGGGGTTGTATTTCTAGCAGGAAATCAAGCGTGAAGCTTCGTTTCGGAACATCTAGCTAAGGTGCCCGAGAGAGAAGGGTTCCCCGAGGCTGAAGTTAAAATCAACAAGCCTGCCACTAAACTGAGAGTCGTGCCCACTGTAACGGATTGATCGGACACAGCTGAGCCCCACCTTTTAGTGCCTTCAGTGGCTCTCGGGAACCTGCATGCGTTAGCTTCCGCCTCGCGCACAAGGCTGACCTTGGCCCTCGATTCTCTCGACGACAGCTGTGTTTTGGTTTTCCAAACCGCATTCTCAATTCAGAACTCTAGACCAGCACAAACATGGCGGCGCCGCCTTCGCAACCGCCAGCGCGCGGCGGCATGTCGCTATACGCCAACCTGCTCGATACAGACGGCTCGGCCTCCATCTCGCGGGACCCAGTGCTATTCAACAACGAGCGAGACGATGCACCCAAGAAGGCCATTGACCCGGGTACGTCTTGTATATCCTGGATTTACTCTCTCGATGGGTAGCATATCTAATCCGATCCCCTCCTCACAGCCCTCCGCTTTCAACCCATCCGCCGCCCGCAAGTCAAACCACCAACCAAACCTAAACCCGCCTTCCCCAAAGCGCCCCCCGCCATCTCCACCGCTGCAGCACCAGTCGCAGCAAGCGCCCCAGCTACTGTCGCCGCCACCGCCATCGCCGCCGCCGCCCAACCGCGCAGCACGCTCGCCGACTGGGCCGCCACCGAAGACGACGACTACCTCTACTCGGCCGCCGCCGCAAACGAGAAGCGGCAGCGCGGCGGGCGCCGGAGGAAGAAGAAGAAGGACGACGCGCCGCGCGAGACGGACTGGGACGAGCTCTACGACCCGGCCCGGCCGACCAATGTGGAGGAGTATCTGCGGAGCGAGGAGCGGGTGCGGGAGGTGAGGGACTGGAAGGCGGTGCTCTACGCGCATCGGTGGAGGAGAGATGGTGATGGGAGCGAGCGGGGCAGTGAGGAGGAGGAGGAGGAGGAGGAGGATAGGGGGAGGGTGGGGAGTAAGTTATTTTCTGGGGGATGGGTTTTGCGTTTGGGGGATGGTGGGACTGACGACTGGATAGATCAATTTGCGCCCCCGGCTTCCTTCAGCTTCGCGCCGCCGCCCATATCACCACCCCGAGCTGCTGCTTCAGTACCACACGATGCTACCGGCGACGATGCTTTTGCCAGGCGGTTGGCAATGTCAGGCATGGCTCCTCCCCCTCCAGAAATAGCACCACCACCACCTCCCACGGACAACACAACCATCTCCCGCGCCCCAGTGCGCTACTCCCCGCCCCGGCCTCCCGACACCACCACAACAACAACAGCAACAACAACAACAACAGCAATGGACCTCGACAAAGACGACGACTACGACCCCGAAGTAGACTACTCCTCCATCCCGCTCCCTCACCCCCCCACAAACCCCAATGACGACAACGACGACCAACGCACCACCACCCGCCCAGGCCAAAAGGGCTTCGCCCAACGCCTCATGGCCAAATACGGCTGGACCAAAGGCACTGGCCTAGGCGCCTCCCAAACCGGCATCACCACCGCCCTGCGCGTGCAAATCGAGAAACGCCGCCGCAAGCCCGACGCCGAAGGCGGCGGTTTCGCCGGGCCCGGCGGCAGGGGGCGGATTATCGCGCCCAAATCCAAGGCCCAGCCACATCCTTCTTCTTCTGCCCAAGAGGATAGTAATGGCAGTAATAAATTCGGCAAGATGTCGGTGGTGGTCGTGCTGGACCGGATGCTAGACGACATGCCCGACCTGGAGAGCGAGGTCGAGGACGCCGGGCTGGGGCAGGAGATCGGCGAGGAGTGTGGGGAGCGGTATGGGCGGGTGGAGCGAGTTGTGATTGATGTCGAGGGGCGGCGGGTGTTTATCAGGTTTGTGGAGGCGGTTTCGGCGCTGAGGGTACGTCTTTTTTTCTTTTTTTTTCTTCTTTTTTCTTTTCGTTCTCTTCTTTTCGTTCTCTTCTCTTCGTTCTCTTCTCTTCGTTCTCTTCTCTTCTCTTCCCCCCCTCTCTCCCTCCCTCACACACACATACACACACTCCCCACCCCTCTCCGTGCGTCTCTACACTGTACTCTTCCTCGTTCCTGGCATGGGGTAGCTTGGAGTACCTTATATAAGCTAACACAATATTTGATGTAGGCTGTCAATGCGCTCGAGGGGAGGATATTCAACGGGAATGCGATTGCCGCGAGGTTTTACGACGAGGATAAGTTTGAGGACAGGGTTTATGACGGTTAGAGGAGAAGATGGGCATCTTTTTAAAATGCCTGCCATTTAGTTGATAGGGATGATGTACTTGAACTGTACGAGGACAGGGCAATAGACCACGCGCCGGGCCTGTCTACGCTGGCCTCGGGTTCAACGACTCTGCATCCAAGTCCCGATTTGCCGTTGTTGTGTTCTGATGTATGAAGTTACAAGACTCCAAGGTCACTCATTGGGAACAGCGGCAATGAGTCTCGCGTAGGACAGCTAAACCCGAGCCAACGGCATTGCACAAGCATACTGACGCCCACTTCCGCCATGGCACTTGAAACATTCAGAAAACGGAATGCCGCCCCATTATTACAACGATCTAAGAAACTTCATACAAAAAAAAAAAAAAGCCAGGGACAAACACCATCGACTAACGACCGATTACAGCACTTTCCTAACCTCCCCACAACCCCAAACGCTCTGGCCAATCACCGCCATCCCGCGCCCCCCAACTCGCCGCCGTCACCTGCGGAGTAAACTGATCCAGCAGAGGGTATGATCACACAGAAGGGGACGGGGGAACCGATTCAACAAATCCAGCGTCTCTATCGAGATATTAAGTCTAACGGTTCCAGTATGTAGTATCGCGCGTGGCGCGTGGGGGAGGGGGTATGCGGATGGCCCAAATAATCGGCAGCAAAACTCGAGACAGTTCATTCAAAGGAAAGACAGGCGGTGATGGGGTTCGGTAGATCTGGCCGTATCCGCGGCGCAGAAAACTGGTATTGCCCGACCTCAGTAAAACTTCGGGTTCCCCAAATAGTATCCATCATTAGAGAGCCGAGGCAAACGCGGCGACGGCGACGAGGCCGAGAAGGGCGGCGGGGAAGGTAACACCGGCACCGGCGGCGCTCTTCTCGTCGCCATTGGTGTCGACGTTACCAGAGCCCGAGGTCGTATCGTTGGTGTCCTCGTTGGCCTTCGCGTTGTTGGCCGTGCACGTGAAGGTGCCCAGGATCTTGCCGTTGCCGTTCTGGGTCTTGGGAGCATACTTCAACAGCTTCTCGCACGACTTCTTGATGTCCGCAGTGCTAGAGACGTCAAAAGCACCCTTGACGTTCTCGAGCTTGGGAAAATCGACCCTAAAAGTTCAGCGTTAGTTTCCGTACGCACAGCTGGACTCTTGAAGCGAAAAGAAACTCACTCGGTGAAGTTACCACGGAGCTTGACGGCACCGCCGACAGTCTCCAGCTTGGGGAAGAAGGTAACCTGGCCCAGGCCAGTGTTGTTCGCAATGAGGAGACCACCGGCAATGGCGGTCAGCTTCGGGAAAGTCATGTTGTTCAGAGCGCCGTTACCGACGAACGAAATGTCTCCCTCCTCGGTGTGGGTCAGGTTGGGGGCACTGAAAGACGCAAAGTAGTTGGAGTCGAAGCGGGCAGAGCCGTTGACGACCTCGAGCGACGGCACCGAGAACTTGGTCACATTGGCAATGGCCATGTTGGCGATCCAGACAAGGTTCGGCAGGTCGACCTCGAGATCGATACCGTTGGCCTGGATGTTCAAGTCGTCCTCTAGGCTCTCCAGCTGGGTGGAGAACTTGGTGAGCTGGCCGTTGTTGTTGATGTTGAACTTCTTGGTCGTCTTGAGGTTGATGCTGTCTAGGGTGTTGAGGAAAGTGTCGCTGATGATGACCTCATCAGCCTTGGTCAGAGGGCCGAGCTTGAGGGTGGCCAGGCGCGAAACCGACACCCATTCGAGAGTCTTGACCGAAGTGAGGCTGGAGAACTGGACCGAGGCGAGCGAGCTGACATTTTTCATCTGGAACGAACCGCCGATGGTGGTCAAGCTGGTGCTGGAGAAATCCTGCATGACGCCATTGTCGAGGACCCGGAGATCGCCCGTAATCTCCTTGGGGCCAGAGATGTCGATGCTGGCGCCGGATTCGGAGCCGATCACGACGGTGCCCTTCACTGTCCTGCAGCTCGCAAGCTTAGTCGCCTCGGCCTGGCTGTTGACCGTCGTCGTGGATACGGTGCAAGTCGATTGGGCTTGATGGCTGTGTCAACAATTTGGCTCCAAGGTCGATTAACGCCATGGGGCTCACATACCTGCGACTGAACCGATCGCCACCAAGGCGGGAAGGAGGTTCTTGACAAACATTTTGTCAAAGTCTACTGTTGGTCACGGTTAGAATCTGATTCGAGAGCCGCTATGTGGGCAGTGCTGATCTGGCAAGCGAGAAAAATGCAGTGAAAAGTGCAGAGATGGTGATGTGAGTGGTGGGAGCGAGATGAGGAATTCCGTTTGGGAAGTCGGTCCACAACTAGGTTGCCTGCCTGCCCGAAGCCGAAGGAGACGGAACGGCAGAGAGTACGATCGACCCGGTCCACCGCAAATATTTGTGGGAAACAATCTGGGGAAACTCTGCCTTCCGGTCCGTCTGGTCTAGAGCTGGCGGGTTTGAAGCGCGCGTATCAAGCAGGTGGGATGGGCCCGGTTGTGATGTGACTCGACTCGTGCAACTTCCGTTGTTGAAACTCGTGGTTCGTGTGCAGTGGGGAGAAAGAAATACACAGTAGAGCAGGCAAGGAAGGGAGGAGTGGACGACAACGCTCTTCGTCTCTGTCCACCTGCCTCCCGCAAGCCGCGCATGCAATTGGGGATCAAATGCCAACGCACCTCGTCTTCAATGGGAGTGGCTGGATGTCGAAATTCCTCGCGGTCGGCGCCTTCGACGCGGGTGAGAGAAGGGAAATTCGGGGTTTCCGGTCGGAGAAAGTGAAATAAACGGGTGTGCGGTCTTGATTGAACTTCTTCGGGGGAAAACGGTGGGTAGGTAACGAGTGAATCGAAGCAAAAGCTAACAAGAGGAGAGAAAATGTGATGCAAAACAAGAAGGAGGGTCAAGGGGAGAAAACACAAAACCTGGCCCAGGAAGGGGAATTGGAGCAATTACTGCAGGTGGCCCGCATTCATCCGGGCACGCCCCCTGCAGGTTAGGAGCTCCAGGGTTGGCAGCCGCGCTAGCAAATGTCTCCGCCGCGCCTCCAACGCCTGTCTCAGCTTCTCAGGGGCTTGCCACACCGAGAGTCGGGATCGTCGACATATCGCATATCGTCAGCGTTCTCAGTCTTTACCCAGTGTCTACGCAGGAAGCCGTCTTGAATGTATTTGCTCTCTTGACTACTCATCAACAGCGAAGTATGTTTTCAGGCAAGAAAAAGCGTCAGTTGCACGCGCTGTGCCCGCTTCATCCGAGCTTGGCGAAATGAGGTGCCGCTACTGTCAGGACGGTGTCGCTGCAGTGTGGGCCCAATTCCTTGGACGAACCGGGCCCAGCCAGGACTGCCAGGTTCCCCTGGGAGCTCGTTCCAAGGTCACAGCTCGGCCGAGCACACCTGCTTTTTGTTTCGACGCTGCCGACGTCGATGGCGCTCTTGGCTCGCCCGGCCGCCAGGGGCATGGTCTTCCATGCTGGGTCGAGACTCACTTCCCTCGGTTCAACACCACAAGGGCCCCCTTTCGAGAACTTTTCGGTGTGCCATGTGCCCTGTCCCTGGCTGGTGTTGTTGGTTGCTTCCCGGGCCGTTGTTTACAACCGTCGCGGGGCGCAGTGTCGCGATGCGACAACTAACCCTGCACTCCTCGCAGCCTGCAGGCAGGAATCCCGATTGCTGATCCGTTCCCAGACTGAGCCAGACACACAACACGGCAGCTTTCCCTGCTTTTCGTGTATGACGTCGCGCTCACGCGGGACACTCAAAGGGTGAGCTCTGAGCTCTGGATGCTTGAGCTCTCCCGTGCTCTCCAAGCACAGCCCGCAGCATCGTATCCAAGTGGCAACAGAAACCGAGACAGCCAGACGACCATACGAAAAGGAGGCCTTCATCATCCAATCATGGTGAATTTGCACGAAGCGAAGGGGAAGTCGACCCCACCTTGCCAGACCTTGGAAGATGATCCCCATGCAACGCGCCCCCTAATCCTGTGCCAAATCGCGCCTTGGTGATTTGCGCAATCGGGATTACGATATCCACATCTCGTGCCAATCCCCGTTCTGTTTCTCCTTCCCGCAACCAACCAGCAGCCATCCCGTCTCGGACTGCAGGCGTTGCTGGTCCAGATTTCAATCAATCCGATGCTCGTGCACTCCCTTCTCAACGCCCACACGTCATTGTCATCTGTAGCGAAGCGTTCATCAACACCGAGATCGCCCAACAACACAGGAACTCCTGTACATCCGTCTATCGTGACAGTTTCTGTCCCCTCCCATTCTCTCCACCACTCAAACCTCGGGCCAAAAACACACCAAGTCGAAACGCAGCTGCCTGGGTGCAACCTGACTCCCTACCACCATCATGAAAATCCTCGTAGGCAACAAAGTACATACCGTACCTACGTTGCTTTTGACTCGTGGGGAGTATGTATGCTGCCATGTATGTATGTACATGTACCTGTGCAACAACTGTACGCGGCCTCTGGCAGGATTGCGTAAGCTATTTGCTCTACACTTTGACGGTTGTGTGATTCTCAACAAATCGTCATTTCTTGTGTTTACATGTCCCGAGTTCCTGCAGAGCTATATCGTCGTTGTTGGCGACCCACAACAACTCCGTAACCTTTCTCTCCTGATTGTCAATGAAGCCCTTGCTGCGTCAAGTGACCGTCATCTTCTCCCTGCACCTCGGCAATCAGTGTTGCTCCGTACAACCGTAAACACGTTATTGTAACGCCCGACCAAAAAATTGCCGAGAGCTAACCGTGATACACACATAGTTACGCGGCGAGTTCTTCGGCTGGCCGCGGCGCCTTGTTCTTGGAAGAAGCATCAAGCAGGTGTGTAGGTATGTACCACAAGGCGGGCTCTCACGGACTGTTGTGTACGCAAAGTCAAACCGCCAGCACGGGATCCAGGCACCAGGCAACTGAGCTCAAGACTCCATGGTACTAATATCCGTCTCTTCAACCCTCCACATATACCTAAGAGGCGCAATGGTTGTCAGCCACACATGGTTCTTTTTGAAGCCGTTTCGGGTGATGGAACTCGAGAGCAACGCCGCAACCACCACCTGCACAACTGCCATAACGGGGGGGCATGGATGGGGAGGGGGAGGGGGAGTACGAAAACAAGAACCCAAGAAAGCAAAAAACATACCACATAAAAAGACTCCTAAACGGCCTAAACCGCTCACTAATCTCCTCCATCTCCTTCTCCCCCATATACTTGTTATTCCCCTTCCCCTTCCCCTTGGCCTTGAGCTTGGCCACATCCCTCCCCACAAACGCCGCCATCCCGCGCTGCACGCCCAGGTCGCCCAGCGAGAAGACGTCCATGCGCTTGAGCGCAAAGCACGCAAACATCTCGGCCGTCCACCGGCCCATGCCGCGCACCGCCGTCAGCCGCGCCAGCAGCTCGTCGTACGGCGCGTCGGCGAGCCTCTGCGCCGTCAGCGCGCCCGAGCCGAACTGGTCGGCCAGGCCCTGCAGGTACTCGGCCTTGCGCTGCGAGAGGCCCGCCGTGCGCAGCGTGGTCAGCGGCGTGGCGGCGACTTGGTCCGGGCGCGGGAAGGGGATGGTGGTGGAGGGGGCGGAGACGTCGCCGTCTACTACTACTGCTTCTGGGTTATTGTTGTTGTTATTGTTGTTGAAGAGGGCGATGAAGCGGCCCTTGATCGTCTTGGCGGCCGCGCCGCTGACTTGCTGCGAGATGATGCTGCTGCAGAGGGCCTCGAAGGGGTCGATCTGCTCGGCGAGTCCCTCGGGCGAGAAGAGGCGGCAGTGGTGCTTGGCGATGAGCGGCTTCATGCGCGCGTCGACTTTGATGAGGTGCGCGCAGGCCTCCTCGAGGATGGTGGCTGTTGTTGTCGCCGGTTCGGTGGGTTTGGAGATGCTCGCCCCCAGCTTGGAGGGTATGGCCTCGACCGGCGTCGGGGCGATGATGCGGGAGGTCTTGGGGGAGCGGAGGAGAGCGTTGGTGCGGCTTGGGTCTGCCAGGCGCGCGACCGCTGCTGGTCTGGGTTTTACTGTGTGTGCCTCCTCCGCGATGAGGTTCACCGCGGTAGGCGTTGGCGTCTCGAGCACGTCGACGCTCGCCTTCGCCCGCCGCTTCCGTGGGGTTGACGGCGCTTCCTCCGCCTTCTCGACTGCTGGAGCCTGTGTTGCGGCTTTCCGCTTGCGAGATGCTGCCGGAAGTGCCGGAGGAGGCGCTGGATCAGTGATTTTGGCGCTGCTGACCATGGCCGCCAGGCGCGATGATCTTCGTGATGCCATATTTCCGACGTCCGTTGGGGTCCAAGAATGTAAGGTTAACATTGATGAGTTCAACCTATTCAAGTGTTTCGCCGATGAAGGGTGGTGAGACCAGTAAGTAGGGGTTGAGCGGTCGGGGAAAACGTGGAGATTTTGACACTTCTAGCTAAACCAACAACCAAAGATCCTGATTTGTGATTTACGAGCGAGGTGGCCGGACGCCCTGGAAGAATGACAGTGTCTCGGCGTCGAGGGTACAGATTAATGATTTCGGGAGCGTTTGGATCACAACGAGGGCTGGCCGACCTCACGGATGCGCACCAAGTTATAAGCGGTCGAGACGCGCGCCCTTTGGCATGTCATCGCGCTTCTGTCGCCCGCTCACGTGGCGCCTGACGAGCTCAAATGGGCCATGCTTGCTGCCCCCGCGGGATGCCGGACGAGATCCCGGGCCACGAATTGCCAAGAACCGCTGTGCCTGAATCCATCGCAAGCGCTAGTCTTTTCAACGGTGAGGGCCAGACCAAGTGGGAATTCCTCTGTCCTCGGCCGGACAAGTGCGCTTATGAGAGCAGAGGTGTCCAGTACCTATTCACTGGAGTTTGCCGGGTCAGCATGGAGCATGGAGCAATCAGCACGACGGGTGATTGTCGCGTGGAAACTTGGAACATATGGGATGCCATCCTTGCAGGTTCGCATCCGGGATGAACCAACCGCAACCGCTGCAAGCCGGCACCGCATTCGACCTTGAGCTTCTGCGAGCCATTAGGAAGATTGTGAAGCAGCATTGTGGCGTGGGGAGCCTCGTATCAGACGAGGTGGGTGTATCGACATTCTCCGATGGTTTGCGTAACGTCGTACCGCAAAGGTACCATTTCTAAGGTACCGTACTGTGCATATTGAGACTACATCGAATGAAATGGGTGAATTCAAACGGTTATTGAAGCACAGACATCTCAGGTACCTGCCTACCTACCTCTAAGATATCAAAGTCAATATATCAAAAACTCTTGAAGAATCTTGAACAGCGAGGTAGATAGGGAGTAGATAAAATGGTTTCTATCTCTTCGTAGGGAATAGAGTGACGCCAAAAAAGGTGGGGGCTTGGCCAAGCCGTCTTAAAGGTGGGGCCCAGGCACCACATCCCGGCACTTCCCCGACCCAAACAGTGGGCGCTAACCGCAACCGAGAGTGGCGCATGATTGTGTTCACTTGTCTTCAAGGCCCGGAACCACCTAAGCTCGAGCCTCGACATTCCCTCGCGCACCTCGAACTGAGCTGACGAACGCGGCCGAAAAAAAGACAGACGACCCGAGCTGCCATCACGCTTCGGTCTCGTGGCCCGGCGACGCCATTGATGATATTTTAACCGCCCAGGTCTTGAATCGAATACCCGAGGGGCCGCCCGCCATCGCCCAGCGTCGCACCAAACTTCTTGCGCGTCCTGACAGCTTGCTGTACCCCCGCGATCCGCTCCGCTCGGATCTTTCAGATTGGCTCCGTTGCACGATCCCAAGGAACAGACGGCGGCCGTGGTTCTGTGTCCTACCGGCTGCGCCATTGATGTCCGTGGTTTCCCTGCTTTGAGCGTCATCAGAAGACTCCAAGATGCTGCTTCCCAAGGGCGGCGTCAGCTGGAAGGCTGCGAGATCAAGTCTCCCTCCAACGAGGGCGATATGGGTGCTGTTTGCTAGGACCCGGTTTCTTTTGCTCCTTGCTCTCGTCGGCACAATAATATTACTATGGCGCGGCATCAGGAGCTCTGCGCCTGACATGCAAAGGTTCGACTCCCTCAGCCTTGTCGCCGTCGCCAGGGGTCAGGAGGCACATCGCTAACGAGCCTCATCCGCCACAGGTTCTACTGCTGGGGCCCGTCAAAACCGCCCACGCAGATGACGTCGAACGAACAAGCAGCGTGGACCTCCCACCTCCGTACTCCCGTCATCTTCAACCACCACGCCCCGCTAGAAGTCAACTCGTCGACCATCGAGCATGTCGACCTGAATCCTATCAAGTCCACGACGAAGGCGGAAAAGAACAAGGAGCGGGTCCTCATCCTCACCCCGCTCAAGGACGCCGCCCCTTACCTCTCGAAATACTTCGAGCTTGTCGCTAAGCTTTCTTATCCCCACGAGCTCATCGACCTTGCTTTCCTTGTCGGCGACACCACCGACGACACCCTCGCCGTCCTCGCAGCCGAGCTTAACCGGATTCAGAAGCGCACAGACGGCGTCTCCTTCAGGAGTGTCGCGGTGATCGAGAAGGATTTTGGCTTCAAGCTGAGCCAGGACGTCACGGACCGCCATGGCTTTGAGGCCCAGGGCCCGCGGCGCAAGGCCATGGGCAGGGCCCGAAATTACCTCCTGTATACGGCGCTCAAGCCCGAGCATTCCTGGGTGTATTGGAGAGACGTGGATATTGTGGACAGCCCCGAGAAGATCATTGAGGATTTCATTGCCCATGATCGAGATGTCCTTGTTCCCAGTATGGAAATTCCTCACAGGGACCGTGTATGGTACAGAGCTGACTTGGCACAGATGTTTGGTTCCACCGCTACGAGAATGGCCGCGATATCGAAGGGAGATGTGGGTTCTGACTTCCCCCGAATAAGGTGCTTCAGCTGACAGTCTGCTAGTTGATTACAACTCTTGGGTTGAGTCCGAGAAGGGTCTCAAGCTAGCTGCGAGTCTTCCCAAGGATACCGTTATAGCCGAGGGTACATTCTCAATAACGCCCGCCTCGCTTGCCAACCCAACTAACTCTGTGTCGCAGGCTACAGTCAGTTCGACACCGGGCGAAAACACATGGCTAGATTGGGCGACTGGCGCGACAACAAGGACGAGGAGATGGAGCTGGATGGTGTCGGCGGCGTCAACATCATTGTCAAGGCAGACGTTCACAGATCAGGTCAGTAGAGTCCCTCCAGAGGGTCGACAAACCCAAGCTCACAGTAGGCAGGTATCAACTTTCCCTGCTACGCCTTCGAGAACCAGGCCGAGACAGAAGGCTTCGCCAAGATGGCCAAGCGCGCCGGGTATGGCGTCTACGGCCTGCCCAACTACGTCGTTTGGCACATAGACACCGAGGAGAAGGGCGGTAACGCATAGGCCCTTTTTGCCTACATTTTTTACCACCCTCCAGGCTGTGACCTCCCCATAGGTAGCCGCCCCTCACGAAGAACAGAAAACGGCGTTCCAGAGAGCCCAGAATTTTTATTGTACGACAGCAGACGACGACACATACCAAAAAGCTTTGACCCTCACCAACTTGAGGCAGGCGTTCAGGGGGGGTTAGGATGGGATTTCTGTTTTTGTTGTTTGTTCCTTTTTCTTTCTTTTTTTTGGATCCGGCAGGCCTTAATACGCCTAGCATTGCGCCTACATGGACCTCTTTGACAGCTAGTTCTCTAGGCTTTTTCAAACTCGGGCAGTCCATTGTCATTCCCATTCTCATACGTGTCAGGCAGCACCTGGGGCAAGGACAGGTGGCACATTGTGGTTCATTAATTCCAATTCTTGATTAATATGGGTTGCTGGTCTAGTTGTCGATGGTGGGACATTGCGCAGAGTGTAAACACTTGGGGAGTTTGCGTGGTGGCTAGGTATGAGGGACGATGGGATGGTGAACTGACGGCTTATGGGATGGGATGGACGCATGACTGGGGCTTCACTACTCCCGACCAGATGGCTTTTGGGACATAGTTTACAATGCCGGTAGTCTGGTCTGGTCAGATGGAGCTGCAAGGCCAGGAGTAATTTTTATATGCCTGCGACTTGGACATGGCAGGGTTCCGGCAGCGGTTCGGTGTAGCTTGGAGAGAGATGGGTCGAGCTGCCAAAAGTCACACCGTGTGTTCGAATCTGGTCTAAAGACCTCGCTGATGGTTGTTCAAGGACTGAGCCTCATCGATAGGGCTGCTGTATCTAAACAGTCTCAAGTGATTTGCCTGTTTGAGCAGGTACAGTAGTATAAGGAGCACAAGGGAAAATGGGCGAGCGAGTTTCTGATTGACGGGGGCAATCCAGAGTCTATACACATACATGCCATTTCGTCTTCTTCTCAACGGCGGCAACTCCTCCTCCCCAACCAACGCCTCCTCTATTTCCCTCCGCGGCGTAACCCCGACTCCATAAAGTACAGTGCTGTGCTCATCCATCCATCCATCCATCCAACCGAAACCCACCACTCTCTCCTTCTTTTTTTTTTCGCTTCTTAGTGCTTCTTAAGAATGGTCAGGGTGTCGAGGGCGTCCTTCTCCTTGGCCTCGGCGGCCAGCTGCTCGAGGATGGGTGAGAGGTAGCGCACGTCCTCCTCGGGCTTGGTCCACTCGTTCTTGGGCAGGATCTTTTGCTGCAGGCTGAGCTGGGTCGCGCGGCGGATCCGGTAGATGCGGTCGTAGCTCTCCTTGGGCGAGAGGCGGCCCAGGGCCTTGAGGACGGGCTCGTTTTCCTCGACGAGGAGGTCGTCGGCGCTAGAGAAGACCGAGTGTTAGATTCGGTTGCGGTGTGATTGATGCAAGCCGGGGGAGGTGCAATTGAGTCGATTTGGGGTCGTGGCGGGGGAGCTGGGAAGGGATCTGGCGAAGGGGGACGTCAACGACAAGACTCACCGGAGGCCCATCTGACGGTAGCCGGCCGCGTTGGAGTACCAGCCGGCGATCGGCATGATCATCTTCATGAGCCAGGGCCGCTTGGCGATGGCCGAGTAGAGCGACGGTGCAGTCATGGCGGCGGTTGAGGGTTGTTCGTGGTGCGCTTCTGGAGATGGCCGTCACCAAATCAAATCACCAAATTGCCGCGAAATCAAACGTTAGCTGCGAAGCTGTCCCGGGAAAAGCCGTTGGTGCCTGAATTGTTGCCTTGAAGGTAAGGATGTTACTGGTAAGGTATGGTAACGTAATGTTACACAAGTCCAGCGGGATGAGGTAATGGGCCAGCCAGCCCGGTTTTCGCTCAATTGACCACCAAGTCAAAGCCTGCTCTGCTCACAGGGATCTCCAAGCTTCCTTGTCTGTAAAAACACAGAACGAGCAATTTTCACCGACTTGCTGCAGGTTCCGGAACGGTCAAAGCAAAAGCTGGTCGGCCGCATCGCCTTACAACATTCAAACCCTTTTTTTTCCTCTTTCGGACAAGATACGGAATACCTCGGTATCTCACTGGCAATCACGGGCTGCTGCACGCCCTCGTGCTCAGCATTCAACCAACCCACCAAGCCGGGTCAACCGGGGCACTCGTCATTGGCCGATACAGCCCGTTCAGCGGCGCTCACCGGCCCTCCGCACCGCCCGAATTGTGCAATCCCACCGCGGCCCACCTCACCTTCAAGTCCCTCCACCATCGCTTTTACAACCAACTCTCAACACCGTTTCCAGGGGCGGACACCTTGGCCGTCGGACCTCACAACACCACTCCCGCGCGTCTGCACCCGAGCCCATGTGGGGTGACAATCGCTAGGAGCAGTCACGATCCCCTGCCTGCGCGGGCGTCTTCCCCCGCACATCGGCACCAGAGGGAATCGAAGACGAAACCGCAGTGAGGACCGCCCCGCTGCACCAGACAAAAAACATACCTTACCGGCCGAGAACCCCGCGTTCTGTGACATTCGAAACTCCAAAGAGAACTCGCGAACTACCCACCGACGACTGTGACTCTCCTGTTCCGCGAAGGCGGCATGTCTCACGACGAACATCACATCTCCTCCCACGGACAACCTGCGCCCACATCTCCGCCAGAATATGGGGTAGCACTGGCTGCGTCTCAGGCAGCGCAGTCTCAGTCTCAGTCGGCCGATCTCTCACCGGAAGGCGCAGCCTCGGCGACGGTAGCGGTGGGCGAAGCGATGCCGGACCCAACCCGGCTCACGGTCAAGGAGCGATGGGCTATCCGCGCCTCGGATTCACAGTTCAATGCGCTATCAGGCGCAATAGGCGGCTTCACATCAGGCATTGTCACCTGCCCACTCGATGTTATCAAGACCAAGCTGCAAGCACAGGGGGGCTTTTTGGCACACGGGATACGGCACCCGAGGGTTTACAAGGGCTTAGTCGGCACAGCAAGTGTGATATGGAAGGAAGAAGGGTTAAGAGGCATGTACCGGGGCCTGGGCCCCATCATAATGGGGTACCTGCCGACCTGGGCCGTGTGGTTCACCGTCTACAACAAGTCCAAGCTGTTTTTGGGTGAATATCATAGTAGGTGCGCCTGGTTTGGGGGGGTAAAGAGGTCACCCGCTGGTGCTAACCGGGCGCTGCAGAAAACGGCTTTGTCGTCAACTTCTGGTCATCCATCATAGCCGGGGCCAGCAGCACTGTTGTCACAAACCCGATTTGGGTCATCAAGACACGGCTCATGTCCCAATCAACCAGCCACGACAGGACAAAGTTTTCACTATTCCCCAAGGGTACCAACACGCCGACATCACGCCCAACACTCCATCAACCATGGCACTACAAGTCGACCTTTGATGCGGCGCGCAAGATGTATACGACAGAAGGCATCCTCTCGTTCTACTCGGGACTCACACCGGCACTCCTCGGCCTCACCCACGTTGCCGTTCAGTTCCCCGCATACGAATTCCTCAAGGTGAAGTTCACCGGCAGAGGTATGGGCGCGGCCCCCGCAGCAGGCGAGGACGATAAGCCGCACTGGCTCGGCATCCTGTCGGCATCCATCATGTCCAAGATCCTCGCCAGCAGCGCGACATATCCGCATGAGGTTATTCGCACTAGGCTGCAGACACAGCGACGGCCAATCCCAGGCCGTGAATATATGGAGGGTTTGGGGGGCGTGCAGCCGGGGGTCAATGGGGCCGCCCAACAACCACAGGCCGGACCCAAGTACAAAGGCGTTGTCTCAACCTTCCGGACCATGCTGCGTGAGGAGGGATGGAGGGCGTTTTATGCCGGCATGGGCACCAATATGATGCGCGCCGTGCCAGCGGCCACAGTCACAATGCTCACGTATGAGTATGTGATGCGCCATCTCAACCATACACGGGTACATGGGAAGGAGAAGCTGCAGTTGCAGCAGCTCGGGCAGGGGGGGTTTCCGGGGGCATAGACCGGGATGGGACCCCTTTTTTAAAAATCCCTAACCGGTCTGATGAACCGTGAATTATTTTTAGACAAGCCGATGCGAATCGCCCAGGGTTGGAGGTGCGCTTTCAACTGTACGGCCTTTTCAAGAGATACCCTATCCCCATTTCCCATTTCCCATACCCATACCCATGAGACAGCATCCAGAGGAGCCCCAGGATAGACGACGGGGGAGAACGAAAGGTAGTTTTCTTGACGCGATACCCGAATCCAAACCGACACAGCAGTCCATCCAACGATGGGCCGGCGGAGCAGTTGAGTTTAGCGATCAGCGAGCAGGCTGGGCAAGCATGTAGTGGCCGGAGCAAGCGCACAAGCGATGGTGGCACATCCTCTCATTCTTGATCGCAAGGTTCCCCTTTCTTTCTTTTTCTTGTCCTTGTCGGGGCTGGCTAGCAGGCAGGCAGGCATCTATCTACTGGGCACACCTTGCATGGATTCTTTTTTATTCTTCTTTTTTGAGTTTAATGGCTCGGCCGGTTCTACTGCATTTTTCCACGGGGAATATGGCTCGTCGTAGTTTATACTACCTATTGCATATATCGGATGGTGGGTGGCGGACTGGGGAATTGGTGCTGCACTTTCTGCTGCTTTTGCGGGAGTGGAACAATAGATGACAAGAGATGGTGTGTCGAGTTCAACACGAGCTCGAGGCTCGTTGTCTATTCCTTTCTGCCCTCGTGTGAGATGATTTCTCGATGCGGAGCCTAGTCTCTCCCATTGTCGTCGTTAACAGTTTTTCTCGAATAAAATCTAAAACACCATCCAAGAATTCTTAGACACGACGATGACATCCTGAATTCCGAGTGCACGTCTACTGTGCTTGTGGAGTTGCGAGTTGTGAGTTGGTTGGTGGCCGCTTATTCCGTCCGTACCTGTATTTAACCCCTGACAGCATCTCTCGCCAATCCCAAAACTTAACACGCCACCACCACCCGCCAAATCTCAACAACATCCCCTTTCACAACAACCTCGCCAATTGAACCAAACTAAACAAATTCAAAAAGAAAAGAATGAGACGTAAATAAAATGTCCAAAAGTAGTATCAATCCGAGGGTATGTTGTTCAATGATTCCAACGGTTTTGCCTCGTTAGCTGACACACTGGTTTTTCTCTCTCAAAGAAGGTTATGGCCCCGGCAGCGGCGTTTACCATGGCTTGTCTGTTGTTCATGTAAGTACTTTGATATCTGGGTTTTCTGGGTGAATAGGGAGCTTATTACCAATGCATCTATAGGTACACAAGATCATCTATCCGCGCGGCAAGGCGCGATGCGGTGAGTTTGTTGAGAGACAGACCTTACGGTTGGGGTTTGATAGAGAGATATACTGTGTGTGCTGATGTGTTGAAATAGAAGGTGAGCCGTGAAGTTCAGCAACAGTCGTCACGGCAAAGGGAGGAGAATGAGAGGCAATGAGAAGCAGACTGGATATGTAATAGGGGCTTGCTTGAGCAAGGCATGGCTTCGATGTCTGCAGGCGTGAGCTCGTGGCTTGCAGAGACTCGGGCGTTGGGACAGTTGCCAAAGGAAATAAGAGATACCATTTCCCATCGCTATCAGAACAGAAAAGATCACGTTTTATATATATACATGGCCGAGTTGTCCCTTTTTTTGCCGCAAGACAAACCCCCCCATCCAACAGCGCACAGTGGAAATCCAGACAAGAAGATCACCATTACTCCTCCTTCTCTCCAGCCTCGTCCTCCCCGTTAGTAGCCTCAGCCACGGGCTTCTCCTCCTCAGACTTCTCCTCCTTCTCCTCCTCCCCCTCCGCCTCCTCCATCACAGCCTCCTCCACCTTCTCCACCTTCTTCTCCCCCTCCCCCTCACCAGCCAACCCCTCCACAACCTCCCTCACAACCGTGACCGTCCCCTCGGGACCGCCGGGCTGGGCAGCGAGCACCTTGCCCTCCTTATCCACAACAAACACGCCCCGCGTGGTCCCCTTGGGCGCCTTCTTCAGCCCGATGGCGCCAATCAGCGTCGCCTGGGGGTCACTAAAAATCCAACCCAACCCAATGTCAGTCACAAAAAGAATTACCCAATCTCCGATTTCGGATTGTTTTTAAAGCCACAGTTATTTTTGAGGTGGCAATCATAAAATGACTAACTAGGCCATAGGGAAAGGGGGGGGACTTTATTGGTACATACCAAAGCAGCGGGTAGGGCAGCTTCTGCTTGTCCTTGAAGGTGGTGTTGGCCTTGGGCGAGTCGGTCGACAGGCCGTAGATGGCAAGCCCGCTGGCGGCCGTCAGGGCGTCGTAGGCGTCGCGGAAGAAGCAGACTTGTTTGGTGCCTAGAGAAGTGAGAAAGAAAGAGGGGGGGGGGGTTCGGGTTAGATATATCTGTTTAGGTTAGGTTGGAAAAGAATAGATGGGCTGGCTTACAGCCTGGGGTGGAGGCCTTGGGATAGGTGAAGAGGACTACGCCGCCCTTGGAAGAGTCGACTAGGGCTTTGAGCGTCGTCTTGGTGCCGTCGTTGGTCTCGATCTCGCCGCCGAAACCGTCCAGGGTGATGGTGTCGCCGACGGCGGGCTTGGTGGTGGTGGCAGAGGAGCCATTGGTGGTGGTGGCGCTCGCGGCGGCTTTGGTGACTTTCTCCTTGACTTTCTCGACTACCTCGGAGACCGTCTTGGCCTTCTTTGCCGCCGGCTTCTTGGTAGTTGGCGGCGGCGGTGCTGGCGCCGCCTTTCGCTTGCGCAGTTCCATGGGCATGACGGGCGTTTTGCGACTTGGGCGCGACTTACAGCTTACAGATGGAAAGTGAGGGATATCCAAAAGGGGAGTAAAGACTACGAAAGTAGGGTCGCGAACTAGTTGCGACTACGGTCTGATGAGGATGGAAAGCTGGAGAGAAAAATAAAGAAAGAAGGGAAGACGGGGAGAGATGAGGTCGGGAGCGAGCTGGTTGCTCAGGAGCTGACCAATCATAGCGCGGCGCGTCCCCAGAGGAGGGCAGGCCGCAGACACACAACCAGGGGAGGGGGGGTTCGGCTGCGATGCTCCGCTGCGGCAGAGCAACAACAGCAGGGCAGGAGCAGCAGAAAAAGGTCCGTGGGAATTGCCGTCCAGGGCCTGGATAACGGGGGACTCGGGGCAGCCCGGGCGCCTCGCCCCAGCCAGAGCTTACAAGGTACAAACAAATTCAGGAGCAGACGGCATCACCTGGGAGCTGAGAGCTGTAAGTTAATCTGTAACGGGCTGTTGGTAATTCGGCCAGCTATGAGCGTTTAACTCTCGCCCACCCACTCTGTGGCAACCCCCAAAAATGCACAGCATGATGCATATCCACTGGATCCGCAGCCTGCAACCAGGCTAGGTCTCGGCGGGCCTGTGGAAGGCTGGAAGCTGGGGCGGTGAAAGTGGTGTCAGGTGAGAAGTGTAATTTCGGTGTTTTGCGAGACTCTTTTTCTTCCCCGGAGACGAGAAGAGCAGCTTCCGTTCTCACGGCTAGGGATGTGGCCCGTGCCATCCCTGTTGGTTCTGGCCCATGCTTCCTCTTCCGAGTGGCCAATGCGTTCATCAAGTTCCAGGTTGTCCACCAACGCTTTCCCTCATCGTCAGTGGGCTGAAGAGTGAAGACCCGACCGACCTCGAAATCCGCCCACACATTCGCTCATATTGCCGCCATGGCTTCCAAGGTGGCAGCGAAAGCTGCAGGCGAAGCCGTCAGCATCACAAAGGTGAGTCCACCATCCCCGACGACACTCAATCAATTGCCCCGAGACACACAAACAAACCCGAATCCCGATATGCCTCGCTCGCCCCCGATCATCGACTAGCCAACCAACCCGACTCTAACCCCCAGCCCCTTCTTCTCTCTAGAAATACACACTCCAATCCACCGGCATCTGGGAGCGCATCCGGCGGGCAACAGCCATTGACCCGAACCGGTCCAACGGCGTGCCGCTCAACCCCTACAACCGCGTGCCGGCACCGGGCTCCAACGACCCGCTCCAGTACGACGACCCCGTGACGGCCCCGGCCGGCGACATCGCCGACAACGCGTACTGGAAGCGCGACGCCCGCCGCAACTACCCGCGCCTCAGCGTCGTGGGGCAGGCCCAGCAGGTCGCGCTCCTGACCGTCGGCAGCGCCGCCGCGCCCCGCGTCGAGCTGATCGGCGAGGCGGGCGACAAGGCCCTGGTGGCCGCCGAGGCGTCCGGCAAGGAGGCCGGCGTGGCCGGCTACCTGGAGACGAGCGGCGTCGAGGCCGCCAAGCGCGTGCTCGAGATGACGGGGGGCCTGCCGCCGCTGCCGAGCGGGACCAGTCTGAACCAGAGCGGGAACTGGGAGGTGTACAAGTACGGGCTGGAGACGGAGCAGTCGTATTCTGAGGAGTGAGTCTTCTTCTTTTTTTGTGTGTGTGCGTGTGTGTGATGGGGGATGATGCTAACGAGATGACAGTTACCCGTGCAGGTCGTTCGCATAAGACGTTGGGGGAGGGGGAGAGGTGACAGGTTGTACATAACGACACAAGACGGCGGTATAGAGGTGTGCATTTGGAACAGTCAATGTGCTTCCACCGTATTTCGTGCGTGCTGTCTATCCCCCTGTTCAGCGGAAAATTACCCAGCTCCAAGTGGACGACATTCACAACCCAGGAGCCATCTTCCCCTGTTGGATTCAGCCTGGTCATCACCACCCTTTACAAGACAACCACCCAACCCCATCCATTAAACATCCACCACCCCCTCCCCCTTACCCGCCGCCGCCCCGGGATCATGTCCATGCCCATCACTCCCCCTCTGCTTCTCCCCTCCTCCGTTTTCCCCCACCATCCGCTCAATAACCTTGGCCCGCCCCTGCGCCCTCCGTAACCGGTCATCAAAATCATGAACGGCCTCATCATTATTCTCAGTCGACAAACTCTCCGTCTCCACCAGCGCATACAGCGTGGTAATGTGCTTCCCCAGGCGCGGGTTCTCCGGTAGCGGAGGGAGCTCTGCTCTTTGCTGCTGCCCCTCCTCTACACCACCACCACTATCACGATCAACAACCCCGTTGTTGACACCGTCACCATTAACAACTGCCGCGCTCCCCCCTGCTTCTGCTGCTGCTGCTGCTGCTGTTGACCAAAAAGAAGAAGCAGAAGAAGCCTGTGTTTTTGACCCGGATGATGAGGAGAAGGAGGAGTGCCGTAGCCGATTCGCCCACACCACGGCCCGCCCCTGCAGCCGGCCGCTCTCGACAAACTTTTGGAAGCCCCGTTCGAGACCCAGGAGTCGGCCCTCGGTGCGCCCTGCCACGAGCCCGTCGGCTGTGCCCTCGTTGTAACCTTTGGTGTAGAACTGGTCTTCTAGGGTGAGCAGGCTGTCGAAGGGGTCTTGGTCTGCTGTGGCTGTGGCTGAGGGTGAGGGTGAGGGTGAGGGGGCTCGTGGGGGGGTTGCTGTTGCTGTTGCTGTTGCCATGGTGGGTGGTTTATTTTTCCCTCGGCGATGTTTTAATGAGGGGTTGGTTAGGGTGTCAATTGTTGAAATTGAAGTGAGATTTGGTTCACCGGTCGGAAGACAATGGTGAGCAAGGTGAGGAGGGAAGACTGAGGACTCGGAGTTGAGGTGAGGTGAAGACCGCTTCCGATGGCGGGGTTCTGCGGGCGAGGTGTGCTGGAACGCGGGGCTAAAATCCTGGACCCCGCACCCTGAGCGGTGGCGGCACAGGCGGGCTCACTTACACCACTTCCACTGTCTGCACCCTTTTTGGGCGATTGAAGACCCTGAAACTGCAGGTTGAATACCTAGCTGACACTGACAACATCTTCTAACAGAAAAGGAGATTCATCTTCAAGATCCAGGTTTGCGGTATTCACAGTTATATTCAGTAATTCTCATCTCTAGCATCAACATGCCCAACACTGTCTAATGCAACATCACCATCCCCCCGTTGGCACACACCACCTGGCCCGTACACCACCCAGCCTCCTCGCCGCACAGCATCCCCACGATCCCGGCCACCTCCTTCGTATATGCCGGCCGCCCACCGCTCTCATTGGCCTCCTTCACAACCTCGTCACTATCCACCCCCTCTCTCGCCTTCATCAGCGGCGTGTGCAGCACCCAGCCGTGGATGCCCTCCAAGAACTCGCGCGAGTTGGCCGCGTACATGGGGCCCTCGACGGGGCCCGGGTTGACGGCGTTGACGGTGGCGTGCTGCGCCAGCTCGCGCGACCACGTGCGCGTCATGGCCTCGACGGCGGCCTTGGTGCCGCCGTAGACGGACTGCGTGACGAAGCCCGTCGACGACGACACGGACGAGATGTTGACGATGCGGCCCGACCGGTCCGTCGGCAGGTGCGGCTGCGCGGCCTGCACCACGAGCAGCGGGCCCAGCACGTTGACCCGGTACGTCGACTCAAAGTCGTCGACCGTGACCTGCGGGAGGAGCGCGTTGCGCGCGATGCCCGCGTTGTTGACCAGGATGTCGATCTGGAAGCGGCGGCTGTCGGTGGCGGTGAAGTGCTCGCGCGCGCCCGCGATCAGGCCCGAGGCCCCCGCGGATGTGCCGACGTCTGCTTGGATGGGCACCGCGCGGATGTTGTGGGTCGAGGAGAGCTGCGCGGCAAAGGAGGCGGCCAGATCGGTCGAGGACGCCGAGGTGTAGTTGATCACCAAGTTGCAACCCTTGGAGGCCAGGTTCTCGGCGATGGCGGCGCCGATGCCTAGGTAAGGTTGTTAGCAAAGATCAAGAGCCTGTTTAAGGGGGGAAACTGACCTCGAGATGCGCCGGTTACAATACCGAGCTTGCCTTCGAGAGTTCTGGCCATTGTGTTCAGACAGGGGCGACTCTGCGAGTGTGAGGTTCAACCGTTCAAGACCAAGATCAGACACTGAGAGATCTGTCGTAAAGCGCAAAGTCAAGCAAGGGGAAATGCTGGAACAAGCAGGATCTGCAAACAATTCAATAGAGAATAGCCTTTGCAATATATACAGTCACAAAAAGAAAACAGGCGGACACAAGAACCCCCGCGGCCCGGCCTCCAGACACAGCGTAATCTGTTTTCTGTACTATCGCGAGTTGGAGAAGGGATGTTGCCCCGCACTGCGATGTCGCTCATTTGTGCGGCTGTAGTTACAGGCCTGCCTGCCCCACATTCGGCGGGCTTTCTTCTGGAGCTCGGCGCTCAACACCTCAACTCGACACTCGGCCGCATCTGCCAGCTTAGCCAGCCTCACATCTCGGCCGTATCTTCCCCGTCCGCGCCTTGAAGCGACAACTCCGCCACCATGGATATCCGGCTACTCCGCTCGTCCGACATTCCGCTGATCCAGCACGCCAACATCGAGAACCTGCCCGAGAACTACTTCCTCAAGTACTACCTCTACCACGCCCTCTCGTGGCCGCAGCTGTCCTTCGTCGCCGTCGATGTCTCGCGCCCGCCCAAGACCCCCTACGACTACCCCAAGATCGTCGGCTATGTGCTCGCCAAGATGGAGGAGGAGCCGGCCGACGGCGTGCAGCACGGCCACATCACGTCGCTGTCCGTCATGCGCACCCACCGCCGCCTAGGCATTGCCGAGAAGCTGATGCGCCAGAGCCGTACGTTTTGTTTTGGGTATCAAATTTCTGGGTTTTGGCTGACAATAACAAAAGAACTCGCTATGGTCGAGACCTTTGGCGGGCGCTACGTTTCGCTGCACGTGCGCGTCTCCAACAAGGCCGCCATCCACCTGTACCGCGACACGCTCGGCTTCATGACGGAAAAGACCGAGTCCAAGTACTACGCCGACGGCGAGGACGCCTACTGCATGAAGCTGGACCTCGACTTCATCCGCGACCAGATCCGCGAGGAGGAGGAGGACGACGACGCGGGCGAGGAGAAGAAGAAGAAGAAGAAGAACAAGGGCGCGGAGGGGGAGGAGGGCGAGGACGTTGACGAGGGCGAGGCCGTCGGCGATGTCGGGAGGGACCCTGCTGCGGGGAGTAAGGGCGACCAGAAGATCAAGGTTAAGGTCGGGAGGAGTCTCGGGGTGGGCGAGTTGATAGAGAAGGACGAGAGTAAACATAGCTAAGGGGGGTGGGCGGGCAATGGCGTTGAGAGAAAAATAAAAGTCATTTGTGTTTCGGCAGATCGTAGCACTCGCCATCACGACTCTCGGGCAGCCCTACTACCAACTCGAAGTCACACTCACAACTTCTGAGGAGTACGAAGCCTGCAAACCAAGAAGGGATTGTTACTACCTAACTACCAAGATAACTAACCAACCCCCAGAAAACCAAAACGACCGCGGGTATCCTCCTACTATACATAAAAAACCTAATACCTAGGAACAGCCCCCCCCCTCTCCTCCTCGGCAGCCAACTCCCTCGCGTACTCCTCATCCGCTTGCGTCCGCATCAACTCCATGGCCTTAGCCAGCGCCTCAATCTCCTTCTCCACCGCCCACGCCTCCACCTCCATCTTGGACGGGCCCTTCTCGCCGCCGCCGTCCCCAGTATGGTCCTCGGCAATCCGCTCATGCATCTTGAGCAGCTCGGCCTCCTTGTCGGCGACCTTGGCCTCCAGATTCCAGGCAGCTTCGTACTTGGCCTGCGAGGCGGTGTAGTTGGCCTGCGAGGCGGCATAGTTGGCCTGAGAGGTGGCGTGGTTGACGACTGACTCGACGCCTTCGTCGTTGTGGTTAGAGTTAGAGTTCTTCTCATCGCCGGGCCAGGCACCGGGTGTCCGGTTGTTGGCGCCCCAGAGGTTGAAGATGTCGTTTGCCGGCGCGGCATGGGGCTGGGGCTGCTGTTGGTCCATGCCGCGGGCGCCAAAGTGAGGCATCGGTGGCCAATGGGCCATGGGAGGCGCGGGGGGGCCGTGAGGCATGTGCGGCATCGGTGGCATCGGCGGCGCTCCGAACCCCGCTGGCGGTGCCGGAGGGTGGCCGTGAGGACCGCCGCGCCACTGCCGCTTCATGTCCCTCGCGGCGCGCTTCATCTCGCGCTTGACGTTCCTGAGCTCGCGCTTCTCATGCTTGTGGCGCTGCTTCGCATCGCGCCGGAGCTGTTTGCGGGTGCGCTTCTGGTTCCGTTTTAGTTCCTTCCAGCTGCGCATCAAGTCCTTGACTTCGCGCCGGAGGGCGACCTTGTTGAAGGGTAGTGTGGCGGGGTCGGTCGAGCTTTTGGCGGCTTTGATTTGCGCCTTGATCTGCTTGACCCTCTCCTTGGTGATGGGCTGGTCGGGGTGGTGCAACCATTCCTCGAGACACTGCTTTGTAACCGGCAGCTGGGCATCCTTGAGATCGTCGTAGTCGGGTAGGGAACCGACGGACGACTCGGAACGGATAGACGAGCAGCGAGACGTAACGCTCGACGCCGAGCTCGACCGCGACCGATGTCGCTCGCCATCATGATCATGACGACCCCCATCATGATGATGATGGTGATCATGACGACCCCGATGTTCCCTGCGTCCACGACCATCATGGTCACCCGCATCGCCACAGCCGTGACGACCACCGCCATGCGGCTGATTCCACCAACCCCCTCTTCCCCATCCCCCACGAGCACCACCCATACCACCCCAACCCCGACCAAGACCACCGCCCATCCCCCAACCAGGCGGCCCACACGGCCCCCTCACACCACCAGGCCCACCACCACCACCACCCCCAAACATATGCTGCCCATTAATCCGAATCCCACTCCCATCCGCCACAATCCCACCAATCCTCAACGACCCCGTCCGGCCGTCCGCAACAAAGGTATTCCCGATCGACACCCGATCACCATCGACATTGATCCCCGCAAACCGGAAGCCACCACCACCACCACCGCGGCTCTCACCATGTCCATGCCCACCACGACCACGACCGCGACCACCACCCCCAAAGGGGGAAGAAAACAGCCCAAACCTAGAGCGGGACGGAGCAGCAGCATCACCCCCCTGGGTAGTTGCGGTGGTGTCTTGTTGAGCAGCAGCAGGTTGGTCAAACGACGGTTCCCACGCGCCCGGCATGTGGTGCTTCTCGTCCCTGTTGTAGTCGGGTTGCGGGGGGATGTCGGTTAGGCCACCACCGCCATCTCTATTTCCATTGTTGCCCGAAGCAGTAGTAGGCTCGATGTCGACACGGATGGTGATGCGGCGCGGGGCAAAGAAGCCATCGTTCCATTCGCGGACGGTGTCGTCGACGCTTTGTCTGTGCTGGGCGGTGTCGACGTTGTCGACGTCGACGTCGACGGGGGAGCGGATGCGGTTGAGATGGGCTTCGGCGTGGCTCCGGCCTGAGGACTGGGAGCGGGCATCGTCGTTGTTGTTGTTGTTAGTAGTAGTGGCGGTCATGGCTTCGGCGCGCAGCTTGCGGTCAATGATTTGTTCGTTGGTGGTGGATGAGTGATGGGGCATCAGATAGTTGGCAAAGGTCTGCCAGTCTTGGATGCGGACGTCCCGGGCCGACAGGTTGCTGGGGTAGGGCAGCGTGTCTGGGGTAGAGTCCCGAGCGAGGGTGATGGAGTGTACAATGTGTCCTTGGCTGCTCAGGGCAGGCGCTGGACGTGTCTCAAAGTAGGCAGCAGCAGCTGAGCTTGCGGCATGGTCGAATTCACCAGCAAAGTTGGACTGGTGAGAGCTACGGGGCGTGAGGGGAGGGGTATAAATCACATCCCCGTTGGTGGATGTGGTGGACCGAGAGGTGTCGTCAGCGACTTGCGCGTCCCGCCCAGAAGACGAGTAGATGTCTGTCTCAGTGTAGGGCGGTGGAGGCGCGTCCTCGAGGTGCGAGGTCATGATGAACTGGAGTGCATGTAAGTGGGCCAAGCTTCTGTGTGCAAGGGTTCAAGGTTGAAGAAAGTCGTCGGGCTTGCCACTGCAACGGAGTTCGCTGATTAAATGTGAAATGCCTGAGGGAACGATCACGATTCTACACACAAGACAGCGGCGAGGAGGGAGGGAGAAAGGTGGGGTGATTCTGGTTTATTGGATGTGCAAGAGAGTCACAGTGCCCATGTCGCCGCTCAGCGTTGCCCGAGGCGTAAGCTCGGAAAAGCTTAATCATCCCCCCCATGTCTAGTGGCCGCCTCCCATTCGCCAGAACACGATGCTGGGGCCTTGACGAAAGCGACGAAAGCGACCCTGTAAGGCTTGGCTGACCTCGCCCCTTTGTTGGGGGTTCCTCATTTGTTCCCCGCACCTTGGTCCTACGCAAGCCGGTCGGGCTTACGCGGCCCGGGGATGAGGCAGTGGTTCAGCTTCTGCACATGCTGTCAATCATCGGAGTTACGAAGTTTCGGATCCCCTTGCGCTTCGAGGGCCACGAGGCGCTGTCGCGTCTCTGCCCTGCAGATCGGGTGTGCCGAGATTGTGGACCAACCGCCTCATGGCTCGTCAAGTTGCAAAGAGAAGCCTATATCCTCGGTCTTATAGTGGTCTGCGAGGATGCTTGCCAGGTGGTGCCGTGTTTGAGGACCCCTGAAGTCGACGTCAGTTACACGGCGAAAAAAAAAAACGGCATCAAACCTACAGATTTGTGAGGTAGACGTCGACGAGCTCTGGCGGGATATAGTCCGTGACTGTGTTCTCCACATCGAGCGCATCGACGGCGGGGCCGTTCGCGTAGCTCACATAGGTGGAAGGGTTGCCCAGCTCCCTTCTCGAGACCTCGTCCAACGGATCCTCGGGGCAGAACTTGAAGACGGGGCAGAGGACGATGACGGGCTTGAGATATTCGTGCGCCGCCTGCGCGGCAATGCACGATCCGCTGTCCACAAGCAACCCTCCGTTCTGGTACACGGCTTTCGCGCCGAATATAACCTTGTTGACCCGAGGTATGTAGGCCATCAAACCGTTACTCGCAAGGTTGATTGTTTTCACTCCGGCCGCGTTGAGCTTCTTGCGTAGCGTGGCATAGGGAGCTTCGGCAGTCGTGTGGCTGGGAGATTCGAGGCTGGCGATGATGACGGTAAACCGCCGTTTCGACGCAGCCTTCACCAGAAACCTCTCGACGGTCCTCGAAGGTTGGTAGGCCAGCACGTAGTCGCCTGGGTGAATCTGAATCTCTGCGAAGCCCGCGATCTGGTCATCGGCCTGGTTGATCTCGTCCAAAATTTCCTCAATCCCGTCCATAACCTCGGATCGTAGGGCATGAACGCTGGCAGGCTGGGCTTGTGACATGGGAGTCGAGGCGCCCGTCATGGGTGAGTCCCCGGGGTCTGCCACGGAGAGTAGGTTGAACATGGACTTCGAGACCTGCAGGCCTGTCGAGATGGCTGAGGGAGAGGGGCGGATCGGAACTGGTGCAGGCCTCTGTGCGGGGTATGTGCTCGGAGTCAGACTCTGAATGTCGGAAGCCGTCTCGCTGACCAAATCGTCGGCGTTCCTCTCCTCAGAGGCTTCGTCCCGGATAAGACCCAGCACGCGCCGTACAACGTTCCCAATGACTGGCTCCATCGGGGCAGCCCGTGCCAGCCTCGACCCCGCGCTCTGGACTCTGGAAAGGAGCTGGTCGACATCGCGCCATTTTGATTTGGCAACAACCTGGCGGAGGATGTGTGCAGTTGCTTTGGCGCATTCGTCGCCCTGGACTTGTCGTCGCTTGAGGAGGCTGTGACACCGCGCGTCAGACGCCGTGAACAACGTGTCCGCAGGAGGGTCGGCTTACAATAGTAGAGACTCAATTGAGGCCTCAAGAGTTTGGCTGTTGAACGACTTTATCAGGCTGTCCAGAGTAGGCGCGTGGCTTGCTTGGGAGGGCGCCATGGCTTTGTCTCCCTCTGTCTCTGCGCTCGGTTCCGGGGTGCTGAACTGGACGCCGGGGTCTGCACGCCTTCACGGTCGCCGAGAACGAAGACTGGAAATGATTCGATATCTAAAACGAAGATCGTGCTTTCGAGTAGCTGGACTGCAAAAAGAGACCACGGCGTTAGTGGAGACAGAGTGTGCTTCGACCGATCGATCGAGGTATGTTCGGGTTTGAATTTCGAAGCTTGCCCGATGGGTGAAATGAGTCAAAATGTCAATGGCATCCCACCTCTAGTGGGGCAAGCATTGTGCCCCGCACTCCGATCGTCTCCCGTCAGTTGCTAAACCCCGGAACAGCCTAGGCTAGCCCAAAGCCCCACAAAGGCACGCCAAGATGTGCAACTAAGCGGTACGGAGAAAAATTTAGCCTTCGAAATTTCAAAGTTGGTTTGGCGAGCGGTTCCATCAGAAAATCTGGCGGGCAGGCGACCATCGAATACTCAGTATCACCAAGACATTGTCATTGGAAACTCGACTAGTCGGACTTGGAATCCCACGGCTTGACTCCCCCAATTCCACCAAACACAACTATCACGATGGCGGCAGAAGACAGGGTCGAGGTCGTTGACGACAAGAAGCTGAAGAAGGAGAAGAAGAGCAAGGACAAGTCGGAGAAGAAGGACAAGAAGCGCAGCGACAATGACGGCGTCCGCAAGGAGAAGAAGGACAAGAAGAAGGACAAGGTGAAGCAGGATAAGCTCGCGCGCGCCCTCGATGCCCACCTCCAGGCCGACGCCGCCGCGTCCTTTGAGGACGACCAAGACGAGGCGGCCGAGGTGGACCCCGAGGACATGATCAAGCCCGCTGAGGAGCTGGTACCGTTTGCGCTGCCGCTCGCCGACGACAAGGCGCACAAGAAGATCTATAAGCTGGTCAAGAAGGGTACGTCAGTTTCCACACTCTCTCTTTTTACTTTTGCGGGATTGTTGTATGTCTTCCACTCAATTGAGAACCTTACTAACAATCCCCACCTTCCCTCCAGGCGCCAAGCTCAAGTCGATCCACCGCGGCGTAAAAGAGTGCGAGAAGGCCATCAAGAAGTGCCCGCCCAAGACGGCGGCATCAGGCGAGATCCCGGCGCCGGGGCTGGTCATCATCGCGGCCGACATCTCGCCCATGGACGTCATCATGCACTTCCCCGTCCTCTGCGAGGAGCACGGCGTGCCGTACCTGTACGTGCGGTCGCGGGCCGACCTCGGCGTGGCGGCGTGCACCAAGCGGGCCACCAGCGTGGTGATGCTCAAGCCCGAGGGCAAGAAGATCGGCGGTGCCGCGAGCAGCGACACTAAGGGCAAGAAGAAGGATGCCGACGCCGAGATGGAGGACGCCGACGACAAGAAGGTCAGCGCAGAGGACTACCTCGAGGCGTGGAAGGATCTGGCCAAGTCGGCCGAGAAGCAATGGAAGATCCAGGTCCAGCCGTGGGTCAAGGGCACGCACCCGCTACAGATTGCCGACAGGGAAAAGGCGAGGCAGGCGAGCTCTTGAGTCCGGTTCGAGAAAAGAAGGAAGCTGCTTGTTTCTGTCTTGGAATTGGGAAGGCTAGAGCACGATTCGTCATGATTCCTCCTTCCGTTCTTGGCCCGGTCGCATCCGATTGACCGGTCATGGACACTACTACAACGGCAATTTCCAATCTGGATTGTCCGTTGTTGTTCACCTCTGGCTGTATGAATACAGCCAGCCGGGTTTGCTCTGTTGGCTTAATGGCTCTCTTGTGTAATGGATGGCGTTCAGAGGGTTTGGCTCTTGCATGGGTTACGCGAGGAGGTTAGAGGACTCCTGTTGTAGATACCGAAAATGAAAAGTTCCTCTTGCCCCGGCGTCTTGATTATCATAACATCAAGACACATACTCGCTGCTGGGATATGAAGCTAAAAGACGGCAGATTCTACCAAGACATCAAACACAGGTGAGATAAAGTGGCAACTGTGTGATTTGGTAACTCTCAGATTCCTGAATGCTAACGCCGAGATACGATTACAGCCAAAGCAAACTATGAATTCACCACCCGTTCTGTCCCGAGCTCACTCTATGGGGTGCGCTCGATGCATTCATCAAAGACTGCCAACTCCGTCCCACTCCCTGCTTCTCCGTTTACTCGGACCGGAAAGCGCTCCGGCTCAGAGGTGTGCCACCGGCGCCGGTGCTACAGATTCGAGTTAGAACCCAGTGATAAGTTTATCTCGGAAGTACGGCGGCGACTTACTGCTCAAACGAGTTGGTGCGTGTTCCCCACCAGGTCATGAAGACAGACAGGCCGATAGTCTCAAACAGCTTAGCCAGGACGCTGACGCCCACCTGCTCCAACGCGCGCTTCTCGACGAATAGCTGGCTGAAGAACTGTGTTGTGGTCTTGGGTTAGCAAAAAGTCTTTGTAACCCCAACGAAAGAGAGGAAGAAGAAAAGAATCATACAGTAGGAGCGCTGGTGGCCGCAAAGATCAGACCGCCCAAGTACGCCGCGCCCTTGTAGCTGAGGGTGCCCGTGGCGTTGATGAGGGCGCCGACACCATACGACTGCAGGGCCGAGCCGACGAGGGCAGTGCCCCACGCGACCGCGGCGCCCGTGGCCTCCCGCGACCGGAGGAACTCCTCCTTGGTGTTGGCCGACTTGGCGCGCTGGTACGTCTGGCCGAAGAGGGGGGTGAGCACGGCCAGCTCGGCCGTGTGGTTGAAGATGGTGCCGAGGGCGATGGCCGACGGCTTGACGGCGGGGAGATCTGGAATTGCTGTTAGCTTGCTGATAGGGGGCTAAGTTGTTGGATGACTCCAATGTAGGCGCCGTGATTGCCCATTCATCTCCCAATTGACACCTCTCGATGTGAACCCCAAGATCTCAGAACTAGTTCCCCGCACTCTAGATTGGGTGACATCAAGCAGCCGGGAAGCAAGCAGTGGTATTCCCTCGAACGAGTTGAGACTCGGCCCAGTTGGGTATCTGACTTGTAGTTCTGGAGATCCGAGATTCGAGAGGTGTCGGCTTGAAGATGGCAATTGCTTCATTGAACCCAGCAAAGGGGGCCGGAAACGGAAGCGTGACGTCGACGGGTGTGGGGGAAGGGGTTCACTGACATTGCAGAGACATGTTGGATGGTGTGTGAGGTTGGTAAGGGGGTTCGTATGGATCTCGATGTAAAGATCAATGGAAGTGCTGGTGGTTTGTTGACGTGTGAGAGAGATCAACAGAATGAGGAAATAGGCAAGTTCGTGTCAATTGAGTGGCCAGCGGGCGAGCCAGTTTATAGCAACAGCGGGAGGACGGAAGCAGGGCCACTTCTCAGTGTCACCCCTCCCCTGGCTTCCCATTCTTTGTGCGTCACAGCTCCTCCCTCCCAGCAGGAAAGGGACACCGTCGGCCTCCACTCTGTTAGGCCATCTGCCTGAATCTGGGTGGAAAGCACTCCCACTTGGGCCCAGGCGCATAACATCATCGCGGCGTAGCTTCCCCGGGCTCGCGCCTTTGAGGAGCTGTGTCATGACGTCATGACCTAGGTTTTCGATTTGACCCTAGCCTCCTCGCCCCACCTCAGGACCAGAGCACCAAAGTGACCAAACGACCAACGGGGTCTAACGGGTCGGCCGCTTGTCCCGCGGTAAACGGCGACTAGGAGCGGCACTGGATCGCACTCGAAAAAGCTGTTTTCGGCTCTCGTGTGACGCAATAGAGGGGATTGTCTGTCTCTGACCGACGCTGCCCTGGCGGTAGTGTCTTATCCCTGGTCGCCAGGAACCCGCGATCCCTCTCCTGTCAAAGTGTCCACCTCGTTCCACTGTAGAGTCCTTGGAAACCGGCAATCCCCAAAGGCTGTGTCTTTTTTCTTGTGTTGGGAGGTTCAATGCTGCTGTCCAGTATAAAGTGTAAACAAACCCCACCTAATACCACAGTATTGCGACCAAGGGTTAGGGTTAAACAAGACAGCGCCTGGAAACACCGAATATCATCTATCAGGAGGATGAAACTTGAAGTCGTGAACCAACCTCAGGCCATGACTTCAACGAAAACCCATTGAAGCATCAAATACAAACTTATTTATGCCACCCAGGACGGTGGGTTACTTCCCACTCCGAGACCCATCCCCTCGAAAAGGGAGAGAGCCATTGCCCACGTACTGAAGATAACGATGATGATAAATGCCCCTCGCTGGACCACAGGACGGAGCCGTCATTACTAGCATGCTTGCTATATAAACATTGGACTTCTTTTTGCCGCCGCCGCCCTCCCCTCCCTCTGACTCGCTTGCTCTGTCTCTCCAAAACAAATAACAATGACAAATGCCCCCCCCCCCCGGATAATGCCAATGGCTATGCTTCTTTCCTCCCCACCCGGCCGCCCCGGTCTATCCCCCGCCCCCTCAAGCCATATGCTGTCCGTCCTCTCCCCCGCGCAGAGCCAGGAGCGCGCGCACGTCAGACACGTACTGCAGGCCTTCCAGGAAGGGTATCAAATACATCAGGTCACTGTCCGTAGGGTCGTTAATCCAGCCTTGTATCGGGATAGCGTTGTCTGTTTGAACCAACCTGTGTTAGAGATATATATATATACGTAAAAAGAAATAGAAGGGTGTTTCCGGAGGGGCATGCATACCTTGATGAAACATGTAGCTCAGCGGGCTATTGTCGAGAATCATGACCTTGCTCAGATCGGGCTCGACCGAGCTGAGGTCCTTGATAAAGGCGCCGTGGCGGAAGGTGCAGTGCTGGCGATAGTAGCGGGCCGAGAAGTACTTGCGCTCGGCCTCGAGCCAGTCAATGACCGGGTCGGCGTACTCCTGCACCGACGCCGTGAAGACGACTAGGTTGTACCACTTGCTGACGCGCCGCAAAAACTCGTCGCAATGCGGCCGCTTGTGCACGTAGTATAGGATCGGGTGCTGTGGCCCGATGGTCGCCCCTTGTCCTGCGCCTTGGTACGTCGTGTTGAGCCGCACCTCAACCATGTGCCCCGAGCTCATGCGCCCGCCTTTGGACATGCTGTGGATCAGCGTCTCGTCCAGGTCGAGGATCAGCGTCTTTTGGTGGCGGACGTCGGTCAGTTCAACGTTTTTGTTGATGTACGAGGGTTGTCGTCGCGGTATTAGGGGTCGCGGAGGCGCCGGCGTCTTGGGATACTTGGTGAGAGCGCCGGCGGGGGAGGTGGGGGATTTCAGCTGAGCTGAGATGTCGCCCTCGGCATCGCCAGATCCTCCGCTGCCTCGGACACCGGCCGACTGGGATTTGCGATGCTTCCGCGGCCGCAAGGCCTCGTCCGAGTGGAGCTTGATTCTTATTGACCGTTGTGCTGGCGCTATGTGGTCGGAATCCGGGAGTGACTTTGAGCGCGAATGCTTTGCACTTGAGCCTCGACGGCTGCTGCCCTGCTTTTTACGGCCTTGGTCTGACTCGGATTCCGACGAGAGCCCAGATGACGAAGAACCGCTCGAGCCGATAACACGCATTTTTCTGCTGCTTCTGCTGGCGGACCCGTCCATACCCTGTCGGCGCTTCTCGGACGCATCTATCTTCTCGTGATAATCCAACGCCATCCTCTTCACATCACCCCCGTAGAGGCCAAATAGTTTCTTTAGTTGCTGTAGTGGCGCAAAGTTGCCGTCCTCGTCGCAAAAGCAGGCGTACAAGTAGACACCGGGCGTAGCGAATGCCGACAGCATCCACCGTATCGAATTGACAAATGCGTTTGCGATGCGCTTCGGATATAGCACCCACGGGGATCCCCGCGGGCTGAACTCCTTCGACTGGGCTATTAGGGGGGTCGTGTCGTCGATCGGATATCCGTGGCTTCGGTCGTCATCTGCCGGCGTGCCTTCTTGCCGTAACTCGTTGGACTCGTCCATCAATCCATCCTTCTCGTCAATGTTGCCCAACGCGCTCTCGGTCTGGTTCTGCCGCGGCCCGTCCCCGTCGGAGCTTACTGCTAACCCCAGAGCGCTAAGGGAGTTCGACCTCGTCGGTGCTGGGCTCGGCGGAGGAGAGACTCGGGCCGAGATGATGTTGAGAGAGTTCATCTTGTCGCAGACATCGAGAAGGCCATCAAGGAGGGATGCGACCGCGCCAGGGGGGTTCAAATGGGGGGTTGCCGTGGGGGACTGAGGCGGGTGTGTAGATCTGCGGCCAAATGGCCCAAAGGCAAAGTGCTATGCGCTCAACACACACACGGCTTTGTTGCTGCGGGACTGTTTGTTGGAATCTGCGGTGTCCGGGACCCTCCGGGATCGGGTGGTGTGGGTTGGTGATGCCGAGAAAAGGGTGAGGGACGGGACCCAGGGACTTGCTGCGGCAAAGGCCGGGGTTCGTGTTAAAGACCAGACGGGACGGTCGATGTCATCGGCCTCGGTTCCTTTTCAGATTGGAGCCCGATGCCCTGGTGCGTTTCACAGGCTCGCTTGCTGCAAAACAGCGGCAATTCGAGGGAAAGGATTTGACAAGAAGACGCCAGGTTGCAGGACAGTACAAGTCTTCTCACATACATGTGGCTTCGCTGGGAAAGATCTCATCCAGAGCACCCCGGGTTTATCAAACCGGCAATGGCGCTACGAGAAAACGCGGCGCTAGCGAGAGGTTCAGCAGGAGATCCCGGCTGCTCAACAAAAGGGACCCCTGCTGGGCCTGCCGGAGCCCTGCCTCGCACCCGAAGAAGCTCTTCACGTGCCAGTTCCAGCGGCCAGGCAAGCCCAATTCGGCGGGATCCACAGGCATCTCCCCACCTGCCGAGCACCAACTGGCCGTTTGGCAACTTGGACATCACTCCTGCAACTCAGCCTTGGAAGCTGCACATTCGGATGGAAGCTTAGGAATTAGGTACGCTTGTACGAAAATTCGACCATGCTTTTCTTATTTCTAGCAACCTAATCCCGGGGCGTCCCGAGGCGTCCCGCCCTCTGCTGTATATTAACCATATCCAAATCGAAAGGACGGCTTTGCAGCTGCTACTACTGTAACTGTCTAGGGTTTGCAGCGAACCAGGCGCTTGTGTTGTTGCCTCTAAGCTTACGTGGCTGATGGTCAGCGAGTTGGCGTTCGGTGCTAGATCCGGAGACCCGTCTGCAAATATCCCACACAGCGGCGACGGCTTGTCTGACTTTTCTCGTGATCGAGAAGTCCGGTGTAGAACATTTGACTCGGGCAACTCCAGCTGCCAACCTTGGCGAGCTTGGGTGATTCGGACTGCAGCGGGACGCTCTGCCTCTCTTGCACTGCATGTCCGCTTGCTAAACGGAGACGGCATCCCCATGGTTACAGGGGCCAGTCACAGAAATAAGAATCCAGGGGCAGCACGAGAGCAGCAACCAGGTCTATCCTCAACTCCAACGTTTGTGATGTACAAGTGCGTCTAGTTATCACACAGCTTCCTTCTTCTTGCTTCCTTCCAAAAAGTCCTGTCTCGTTATCCGTCCCTTACTCCTCGCCACCGCCAAACTCAGCCCGGCCTTGCTTCGAGTTGAGGTAGTGGTTCCTATCACTCTGTTTAGGAAAATTTCTTCTGTGCTGTTGAGAGGGAAACGCATACCGTTCAACGGCCCAGTTCATGAGGTAGTAGCCAGCAACCATCGAGGGAGCCCAGTAGAGCACCTGAGCACTGACGCGCCTCCAGGTGTTGAAGATGGCGTCGTGGGCAGCGCCGGCGAGGGGGTACTGGCGGTTGGGGGCAACGCCGTACGAGATGATGCCCTTCTGCTTCATGCCACCTGTTTCAATATTCTGTCAGACAACCGTGTCTTGTAATTTCGGGTAGGGTATGCCGTCGGCCTCCGGGTCTCCTCCGCATCCAATTGTCCCGGGCGCGGCATGGCATCCAGTCCGTCCCATCGACGTCGCCTCGCATCGGATTCCACTCACCAAAGTTGCCCCAGTTACCGATAAAGCTGCAGATTAGTTAGCAATCGCTCCAACTAATAATGGACATCCCAATGCGCCGTGAGGCTGCCCCTTCGGAGGCTCGGAAAAGGCGCACTGGGAGGGCGACCACGTCACAGGGAGACTGACTTGCCATGGCGGCCGAAGGGGGCGCCGCCGCCGCCTCCAAGGAGAGTCTGGGTAGGGCGCATTGTAAATCGGGGGTCGAGACAGGCGCGTTATGGGGGAGAGTCGTCGGTTGTTGCGGGCGTCGAGGCTGATCTCGGAATAGCTCGCGGCGGTTCTGCAATTGAAATCAGTCGACAGAAGCCGAGAAACAGCGCCCCATTGCGGCTAGTGGTGCAACTGCTTGCCACGCCCGGGCCTCTTTGCGAACCCGCCTCTGTGGCTTTAGCTCCACTTTTGCAAGAAGCTCGATCCATTTGCAAGCAAGCAGCTCAAGGCTCAAGCAAGCGCAGACCACGACGACAAGCTCAAGCAACACGAGCATAACAGAGCTTCCCTCGGTCCCGCCACATCTCCAACCTCGACAGCCAGCAGCAGCACCTGTTGAGCAGGCAATATCGATCAAAATGGCGGCAAGAGGTCTCGGATTTCTCTACTCGGCCGCGGTTCCGGTGGCCATCGGCTACGGATTGATCCAGTCGTCCATCTACGATGTCAAGGGCGGCTCGCGGGCAGTCATCTTCGACCGGCTGTCGGGTGTCAAGGAGACCGTCGTCAACGAGGGCACGCACTTTCTGATCCCCTGGCTGCAAAAGGCCATCGTCTTCGACGTGCGCACCAAGCCGCGCAACATCGCGACGACGACGGGCAGCAAGGACATGCAGATGGTTAGCTTGACGCTCAGAGTGCTGCACCGGCCCGAGGTGCAAGCACTGCCCAAGATCTACCAGGTTAGTTCAGCCTTTTTACCAGCCCCTCTCCTCTGTGCCCTGATTGCCCACTTGATGCTGACAACAACCCGCAGTCGCTCGGCCAAGACTACGACGAGCGTGTGCTCCCCTCGATCGGCAACGAAGTGCTCAAGTCCATCGTCGCCCAGTTCGACGCGGCCGAGCTCATCACGCAGCGTGAGGCCGTATCCGAACGGATCCGGTCCGACCTGATGAAGCGGGCGAGCGAGTTCAACATTGCGCTCGAGGACGTGTCCATCACCCACATGACGTTTGGCAAGGAGTTCACCAAGGCGGTCGAGCAGAAGCAGATTGCGCAGCAGGACGCCGAGCGGGCGCGCTTCATCGTCGAGAAGGCCGAGCAGGAGCGCCAGGCCAACGTCATCCGGGCCGAGGGCGAGGCCGAGAGTGCCGACGCCGTCGGCAAGGCCATTGCCAAGTCGGGCGACGGCCTGATCCAGATCCGTAAGATCGAGGCTAGCAGGGAGATTGCGCAGACGCTGGCGAGCAACCCGAATGTGGCGTATCTGCCGGGCGGCGGCAAGGGGACAAATCTGTTGATGAATGTGGGCCGGTAGACAAGAGAAGGGGCGCTGTGTTGATGAGACGATAACCAGATGAAGGGCTTGTGTATTACTACTCTATGACTGCTGTTTATTCCCCGCTTCGGATTGCCACGAGAATGGAGTACGGGTTTCAATCGGTGCCTGCCTACCTGTAGCATCCATGTCATGTCATCTCAACCATGTACATACATGTACCTCTCGAGCAAGATTTTGTCTTTCCCATCAGACACCTCAGCAGGGTTTTTGTACCGAGTTGTGTCACACATCCAGCTGCTGCCACCCAAGTCGTTGCTTCAAAGAGTAGTGCCCCGACATGTCTCAGCATGGCAAGCTCAGAGACGTTCTCTGTGATGCATTAAAACATGTAAAGGCAAGAGAGAAAAATGTAAAAGAATTTTGAATAGAACAGGAAAATATTAGAAGGGTGTATTTAATATTCCGTAATAACAAGAAACAAGAAAACCTAGAAAACGCCAGCTTTCTCGCTGTATTTGGTGGTGACGGTAAGTAGGGCCGCAGGGGTGATGTTGAAGAAGTTCCCTCAGCCCAAAACGCTGCTGCTGCAGCCTTGTCAGCTCCGTCTTGGCGTGTCTCATTTACATCCTCCAGCATCAAACACCACTTCAACAAAGCCAACGCAACATCCATACCTTCATGACTCCGCCCCGGGCTGAGCATTTTATATATTCTTTCGCATCTCATCCTTTGCGGTTTCAGTGATACCCTCTTCTAAAGTTACGAAATCCGGCCGATGGGCTTCGGCCCTCGCACTTTCCAGCCAATTGCCTCGGCGTCGGTCTCAGTCGCGCCCTCTCTCCCCATCATTTGTTGGCAGCTCTGCGCCTGGCCGAGGAAACTAGAATCATCCCTCATTTCGCCGGCAGTCCGAGAAAAAAAAAGGCGAATCCAAACACACTCTTTTCATTCCCCCAGTTCAATTGGGTCCCCTCCACGCCGTCGTTGTCTTCCCCGGACGGTCCTCCTCCTGGCCTCGTTCGTTTCGCTACATCACCACTACTTTCAACCCGACGCTTTCCCTTGGTCACGGGAATTAGGTACCATCTCTAGAGCACAACGCGCACGCAAGTTCTGCAGCGGAAGGGAATTATCCTCCTCTTGGCCTCCACCGTTCGTTCCCACTTCTCTTCCTGCTACCGTCACCTTTCTTGTGGCATTCCGAAGTACTCTCAGATCCCCTCCATCCATGGTTTCCAATTGGTACTTCGCTTCCCGTGACACTCCTTCCTGGTGACCTCCATCACCCGCCACGGCCCTCGCCGACTTCGCAACATTCATTATCTGACTCATTGCCAGATACCCCTCCACCACGGATGCGATGGATGCCGTTTTGCGCAACTTCAAGTTGATCCCCTGCCCGGCAGGGGACAGCTGCACCAAGCCCAATTGCCCATGGCAGCACACCCGGGACCAGAACTCTCCGGCGGCTCCGGCGGCTCAGGCAGATGGCGGCAGCCAGGACGGAGACGGGCCACGAAAACGTCGAAAGGTCTCTTCTGAGCCTGCGTCTACCCCAGCACAGCCTCCCTCGACAGAACCGGAGCCTTCTCTAGCAAAGGGACCAGTGTCGCCCCCGCCCTTGAAGCGAAAGCTCCCGCAGCATCCAAACCAACCAACTCCCATCGCAACACCAACCAAGCCATCACCAAACCCGCCCACATCCTCTGCGCCAACACTCAAACCCAACCAGAATGCCACGCCCCAAAACAGTACACCTCAGCACGCCATGCCACAAAAGGTCACACCAAGACAGCCCGAAACTCTGAATCCTCGGCATCTGAAGACGGCAGCGCCCGCAGCCCATGACTTCCGATATAAAGCGCTCAAACTTCTTCATGGCCAGTTCCAGCGACTTAATGACGAACTAAAGAAAGATGCCAAGGATGATGAGCAGAAGCTCGTTCTTTCAGCCCAAGACCTCATTTGGTTAGCGCTAGACGAAGAACAGAGAATGGCGACCGACAAACCATCCATCTATCAGAACGTTATTAAGAATCGCATCATGGCCTACAAGCGAATGACACCGGGTCAGTGGAGGGATGAACGCGTCGCTGAGTGCAAGAAGAAGGAAGCCCATGCGACGCCAGGGTCCAAGACGCCGAGAAAGTCGGTTCTGGGGCCCCCCAAGGTCATTCAGACCGGCCTCACCCCCCAACAAGAAGTCGCGTTCCTCACTCATCTTCACACCCCAATCAGTAACCTCTCTAACTGGGGCTATGTCCCGACTCCTCCGAGCGACAAGGAGATCGCCAAGGCGCGCGAGGGAGAAGAAGCCTCATTGGGTTATGAAGTGTGCGACCGTTGTTCGACTCGCTTCCAGGTATTCCCCGGCCGTCGCGAGGAGGATGGAGCCCTCACATCAGGAGGCAAGTGCCTCCACCATCCTGGCCGGCCATACTACCCCGAGCGCGTATTTGGCAATCCCGACAAACCGGCAAGACGGTACCGGTGCTGCCAGCAGGTGGTGAGCGAGTCGGCGGGCTGTGTGAGTGGCAACACACACGTTTTCAAGACGACATCTCCGGCACGCCTGGCAACTGTCGTCCCTTTTGCCGAAACGCCGGCAAACCCGCTAGTGCCTAAGGACCGTGCCGTCTGCTTTGACTGCGAGATGGGCTACACGGTACGCGGGATGGAGCTGATCCGTCTGACGGCCACAAGCTGGCCCGACGGCAAGGTGCTGCTGGATGTTCTTGTCCGGCCGGTCGGCGAAATCCTGGACCTCAATTCGAGGTACTCTGGCGTGTGGCCCGAGGACATTGTCAATGCCGACCCTTGGTCCGCCGAGAAATCCAGCACTCCAGACCAGACGGAAAAGCAAGCAGGGGAAGGGGCAGCCAAGGAGAAGAGAAAGAAAATGCAGATTGTCTCATCGCCCGTCGTAGCCCGCGATCTGCTCTTCGCGCTACTCTCACCCGACACGCCCCTGATCGGCCACGGCCTGGAAAACGACCTAAACGCTGTCCGAATGGTTCACCCAACTCTTATCGACAGCATCCTGCTCTACCCCCACCGCCTGGGCTTGCCGATGCGCCACGGCCTGAAGATGCTCATGGAGACCCAGCTGAACAAGGCCATCCAGGTAGAAACCGATGGAAAGGCCATGGGACATGACAGCGCCGAGGATGCCCGTGCAGCAGGGGAGCTGGTGCGGCTCAAGGTGCAGGAGAAGTGGGGTGCTATGAAGCGCGAGGGCTGGAGCCTGGTGAATGGGGAGTTTGTGCCGCCTAGTGGGAAGAAGGAGGGTGCCCTGAGCGAGGCGTTTATTGAGGAAGGCGAGGTGCCCAAATAACTGGGATGGGCTCAAGTGCCTGCGGCTTGAGAGGGACCAAGGGTTTTTGGGTGCCTGTAGTTTGGAGAGCCCTGCGTAGACTCTATCACTCCTGCACATAGGCATAACTGGAAGTGCGTTACCAGCGGATATTCGTGATTTGTTTACACGCTCGAGGTGGCTGCATTCGTGAAGTATTGTTGGCAAGTGCTCAGCCCAGGGCCGTTGCCAAAGCTGTCTCCCTTTTGGACCAAAAGTCTCGCTAATCTCAAGTGGTGCGGCCTAGACATCGGCACTTCTGGTCTCCACAGTCTCGACCTACCTTGAGGTGTGGTCAACAAAGCAGCCGGCTCCGCTTGCAGTGCTTAGTTCCCTTCGTGACGTCAACAAAGAGCCCGGTGATCAAGCAAGTGAAGTCAAGGATGGCCTGTTCGGCCTGTTCGGCCTGTTCGGCCTGTTCGGCCTGTTCGGCCTGAGTGATCTCTTTGCTGGTGGCAAGAGATTAGTCTCGTGTCTGTAGCTCCAACTCAGACACCGCTAAAGGAATAATTCACAGCTCCATTCATCATCCCATTTCCTCTTTCTACTGCCATGGTTATGCTATACTTACCATTACAAGGAGCCTACTGTCTACCGTTGGAGTGATTCCCACTTGATTTATTTAGATTCAAAATCGCAATAGTTACTCCTTAGATATATATCTCTTCAGAATGTTGACATCCAGAAGAGTCGTCGACTCGGACAAAAGTAAGCATCATCAACCCCCCTTTTCCACAACCACACCCCCCCAACTCACCTCCCAGTCTGGGCCTGCCTCATCACAAACGACTCCTACCTCCCCGGCCTCCTCACCCTCGCCTTTTCCCTCCGCCGTGTCGGGTCTAAGTACCCCCTCGTCGCCCTCCACACGGGCTCGCTCCCTGACAAAACCCTCGACGCCCTCTCGGCGAGAGATATCCCCCTCCAGCGTGTTCCAGATTTGGGTCCTTTGCCACCACCATCATCCTCCACCTCCGATGGGGACGGTAGTAATGATTGGTACGCAAATGACCCCCGGTTCCGCCAATGCTTCACCAAGCTTGCCGTTTTTGCCCTGACCGGCTATGCGCGCGTGGTCCTTCTCGACGCCGACATGCTCGTCCGCCGCAACATGGATGAGCTATTTGAGATAGCGCTGGACGGCGAGAACCGGCTGTTTGCTGCCGCACGTATGTTGTAGTCGTTCCCATCTTCCCTTTCCCCCCCCACCCCGAGAGAAAGAGAGAGAGAGAGGGAAAGAAAGAGATAGAGTCTCACCAGTAACTAACTTTCCTCTTATCCAGACGCCTGCCTCTGCAACCCCCTCCACCTCGCACACTACCCACGCACCTGGACGCCCCCCAACTGCGCTTACACGCTCCAACAACAAACCAACCCCGACCTCGCCCAGACAAGCGGCGGCCCGGCCGCCTCGGGGATGGGCCTGCTCAACGGCGGGTTGATTGTGCTGTCCCCCTCCTCCCGACGGGCCCAGAATAACAATGACAACGACAACGACGTTGATGATGATGATGAAAGAGGAGAAGAAGAAGAAAAAGAAAAACAACCGGAAATCTACTCCCAAATCACCGCCTTCCTCCACGACCGCACCAAGGCCACGCCCGCCCGCCTGCCCTTTGCCGATCAGAGTCTGCTGAGTGACTTGTTCCGGGATAGATGGGTTGCGCTGCCGTATGTGTATAACGCCTTGAAGACGTTGCGGTGGGAGGCGGTGCACGGGGGCGGGAGGGGGATTTGGTATGTTTTCTTTTTACCTTTTTACCTTACCTACGTTTTGTTGTTTTCTTTGCGGGGTTTTACACATTACCACTCCTACTACTTACTATATTGTATTTGGTGGGATTATGGCTGGCTGTCTCTCTCTCTCTCTCTCGAGAACTAATTGTGGAGGAGGGGGGGGGGGTAAAGGATGCTACAGTCCGCTGAAAGAGACACATGGCTGACGCTATTGCTCAGGAGAGACGAAAACGTCAAGAACGTGCACTACATTCTAACGCCCAAGCCGTGGGAGCTCGACGACGCGCAACCAGTCGAGGAAATGGAGGACGGGCCGGACCGGTGGTGGAGGGAGGTCGATCTGGAGAGACGGCGGTGGGAGGCTGAGAGAGGGTTAGATGGGGATGATGAGAAGAATGAATAACGGGGTCGGTCAAGGGAGCAAAACATCGGGGTTTGAGCGGATGGCTGGTCGAGAATGGCACTTCGTGGCTGAGGAGGTCGGTAGGCTGCATCGTCTCATGGGTAGGTAAGTCTGTTTTACCTGCATTGCTTGCCGTGTGGGAAATACCCAAACTGAAAGGGAGATCTTCACCGTATCATCACTGAATCAAAGTCACATCACATCCCCTGCTCCTCGCCGCCCAGCAATTAGAGAATCAACTTTTATTTACGCAATACACTATTCCTATTTGATTAGATATAGCGTGATCGCGTCACGCGTCATACTCCCATCATCGAATATAAAGTCGGTCGGTTCACCAACTGATGCAGTACCTCTCCAGGCCTCTTCCGTCGCGTCCGATGAATAGCCCCTGAACATCCGGGGTGAGCCCGGTTGGTGAGATGGGCAGAACGTGCATTACTGGTTGGCGCTCGGCAGAGTTCGAGAGGGATGAAGGAGGATGGGTTGGGTAGGTAGTGGGTGATAGGTCGTGGATAAGTAGGGCGGGAGGGAGGTGGAGAAAGTAGTCAAATGACGAGATTAGAGAAGGTAGGTGTGTAGCTTGTCGGACTAGGTTGTGTGGTGCGTGATGGTGCCCCTTTTCCGCTGGTTGATATTAAGGATTGTTGCGCACCGTCAACTCCTTTTCCTCCCCCCAAAGAGGCGTCGTGGCATCGTTACCCGGGAACCAGAGATGCCGTGCCACCGGAAACCTTTGTTGCACCAACCGCGCGGTTGGTGTCGTTGACGTGCATCATCAAAGCAGGGCCATGCGCACCCGCCGCAACGCCATGTTGTTCCTCATGATGATGTACGCTGACCATGTTAAATGCCCCCTTTTGTACGCCGAGACGCCACTGCGACTCCGCGCATTCGTTCCATTGCGGACCGCTCATCAGACCCGCTGGTAGAACAACAGGTAGGCGACCTTGTTCTCCTTCATGCTCTCCTTGTGCTGTTGCTTGGCCTTCTGGCCGCTGGTAGAAGCCGACGATGCCCCATTGGCGACGTTGCTCCACTTCTTGCCGCCGGCCGCTTGCTTCCAGCCTTCCTCATCACCCGTCTCCTCATCGTTGATACCGAGGAACCGGTTACCAGAAGCAGGGTTGCCTGCCTCTTTCCGGCCTTCGGTCTTGCTGGTATCCTCCTCGGCACCACCCTCGGCGACATCCTCATTCCGCACCCGCCTGATGACTGTGTCATCGATACGGATCCACTCCCGGCCGTCCTGGCGGCGAACATCGGCCGTGTAGTGCCCGCCGCTGGCGTTCTTGCCGTGATGATAGACAACCGCAATCAGGCGGTACCGGGGAGCGCCAGAGTTCTCAGCAAGGATGCTGTTGCGCGTCTGACGCGACAGCACTTCCCGCGGGAACTCAAACTCGAGCGGATAACCGACCTTCTTCCAAATCTTGACAGTGCCGCCGTAGCCCTCGGCATCGAACTGGAAGCGCTTCAGATGCAGGACAAGAACCGGCGGCACGGACTCGATGAAGACCTGCTTGGTCGCCCGGATGTCCTTACCGTGCGGGGAGTTGAAATCGCCGTGGAGCACCTCGGGTCGCGTGAGACCCTTGAGGGCATCAATGATGTTGCGAATCTCGGGAGAGCCGATGTCGAGTTGAAGGGGCTGATAGGGTTCCAGGGTGACCGACGTCTTGTTGCCCGGAACACGCAGTTCGGAGCGGAGCTGCCCGCCAAAGATTTTGGTGATGGGCGACAAGGTATGGGAGTGACCAGAGGACCTCGTGACGGCCGAGCGCTGGCGAGGACCAACCTCGAGCCAGTCATCTGCACCCTCCATGGCCTCATGAGCCGTGGACGAGGTAGGAGAAGGAAGAGACGAGCTAGCGGCAGTATCGACGGGTGCCGCACGCATCACTTGGGCACACTCATCATTGAGACCCTCGAGGAGAAAGCCAAGGAACTCCTGAGCATCTTGCTGATGGCCGCGCTGCAGTTGTCTGTTAGTACCGCACGCAATTCGAAATCTGATTTGGGCACTTACTCTCATGCTCGCAAAGCGCGGAAGAGTACGAATGGCGTCGTACACAAATTCGGGTGTGAAAGGTTCGCCATATTTCTCGTACTCCTCGCTCTTGAGACGCTTCTTGAGCTGATCGGCCGACGGAGCCGAGTCGATCCCTTTGAACTCGCGCATGAACATGACCCTGTTGCTATTAGCGTAAAGTTCGGTATAACCGAGGATTCGCATAGACTCACATGGCGTCCATCAGGGGCGTCTCGCTCTTGAAGCTGTGAGCGGCCTTCTTGCTGACTTGATCCAAGAAGTCATAGAAAGGAATGCAGAAGATGAGAACTTGTAACACCTAGCGAACTGTTAGAAGGTCGACATGGTTCGGTGGTTTGGAGGTCAGTTCTTACCGAATTCATATAGCACATATTGCCTGTGTTCACCAGGCCCCTCGGCTCCAAGAAGGTGAGTCTGTCAGGGGCACTTGCACGGTAGGCTTGCAAGGCCTGCGCAAGCGAGCTCGCGTTGGTCTTCGCAAAGCTACCGGTTCCGGGCGCCACAGCGGCTTCATCTGCTGCGCTGCCGTTGGTTTGGGGTTGGGCAGCAGCGTCTGCAGAGCTAGTGCTTGCAGCGGCGGGGACAGGTTTGGAAAACAGGCCCGTCCACAACTTGGGCTTGGACCAAGCAGGAGCAGGCTGAGGAGCCTCGGGTGTGTTCACCTCAGTGGTGCCATCCACACTTCCGGCGGTCTGTGTGATGGGCTCGGGTTGCTGCTCGCCGGGGGCGGTGGTGGCTTCAGTAGAGCTCTTCTCAGCACTAGCTGCGGGCTTAGTTTGTTTGGGGCTAGCCTTGGGCAAGGCGGGGACTACGGGGAGTGCAGGCACCGCGGGTGCCACCGGCCTCGCAGCGGCCGGAGTGCCGAGCGCAGCGGCAGACGACTTGGGAGGCTGCACTGAGCTCGGCGTGGTCGGTGGGCTTGAAGCAGCGCCCTCGGAGCGCTGGTCTTGTGTGGACGGAGTCTCAGACCGGGTAGTAAGGGCATCGGTCTTGGGCTCCGGTTTCGGGGCAGCGCTCGTGACTTGCTCAACGAAGGCGCTCGTTTGTGTCTCGGCAGGAATCTCGGCACCGGGTGCATGTTGACCGGGCAACTCCAAACGCTCAGCATCGGCACCGAGAGCTTTCTTTTTTCTCCTCAGCTTCGATGTGCGTTGCGGGAATGTGAGGTCGGGGTGTGACAGCCAGGGGAGCTGAATACGAGTCAGTACGGATCCTGGACACAGTGCCGAACAAACGCAGTTCCGTAGACTTACCGGTGGTCTGAAAGGCTGGCTGGGAGGCTCATCGGAAATAGTCGGAGACGGCTTGACTTGGGACTCGGAAGCCTGTGGTGGGAGATGGACCTCTTGTTGTGACACTAGCCGGGACCCAAGCTGGGACCCAAGCTGGGATCCAAGGCGGGGCTCGGGCTGATGCTCAGGCTGTCGAGACAGCTGTACTGGTGCTGGCACTGGGTGCTGGACGGCCTCGTGCACCTGCTGGATGGGAGGCGTCATGGGAGGAGGAGGAACAACTGCATGAGAGTGCGTCGAGGACGGAGTGTGCGGGATAGGAGGGATGACGGGTGCTGCCGCGGGCGGTGGAGGGTGATACGGCGAAGAGACGATCGGGGAGTGTTGGGCGGGGCGGCCATAGGTTTGCTGCAGAGGCACAAAGTGCTGCATTGCGGGAGGCGACCGCACATATCCGGCGTTGGGATACGGCATGTAGCCGGCCGGGCCGGGCATGGCGCCGTTCTGGTAGTGCGGCGGCACGTAGTAGTGGGCGGCGGCATACGGGTTCGCTATGTAGTTGGCGGGATACATTGGCTGGCTGACATGCTGCTGGCTGACATGCTGCTGGCTGACATGCTGGTGGTGATGGTTGTGATGGTAGGCATGGGCGGGCGGATAGTGCTGCTGCCGGCCTCCACGGCGAGGCGGAGGACCGGCGGCGGGCGCAGGGCCCATGTCGGCAGCGCCTTGCACTTGCTGCCCAGCCGGCAGATGCCCGCGGTTGTTCATCATGCCGGCCTGGGGTGGGTGGTGATGTGGGTGTTGCGGTAGCTGCTCACTCGCTGTGAGGGCCACCGCGGCGAGACGGCGTGAGTCGGGAGCCCAGTCAGAGGCCACGGGCTGATGGGGTAACAACTCGGGCTGGAGTTGGAGAGTGGGAGGCGGCGTCGGGGATGGCGACGCTGATGGATTTTGAGCGATTGGCCCGAGAATGGGGACGGTGCGGGCTAGCGATGGCTTCTTCTTTGTCACGATTGCCCTTGCCCTGTCTGCTGCGACGATGCGGGAGGAGGCAGGTTCCTCGGTTGAGGTGTTGCTGACTATTTATTTCGGATTATTTTGCGGCGCTGCCCGGCTGCTGCTTCGATTGCTGCCGCTGCTGTTGCGCGTTAGTTAGTTGGAGCACTTTCCACCGCGTCCGTCGCTGCCGTGCTGCCACTTGCCACTGTTGATGGCTTCGAAAAGATGGCAGGATCAGGATGCTAGCGCATTCGGTTGATGAGTGGCTCCGTCGTTGAGCAGCGCGCAATGGAACGCCAAGAGGAGGTGATGTTGGAGCTGTGGGCGGGCTTTTCGGGGGTTTCCACCTCTGACATTTTTTATGCCAGGCCGTATGTCAGCGAGAGGGAACACTAATAAACTCCGGCGGCAAAAGCCTGGCTGGGCGGCGCTCGGGCCACAACGCGGCTGTCGCTAATCCCACCTACCCACCCGACCAGGGTTTGTCGCCCGCGGTTTGAGTTCCTGCCCGGGGTTGCGCTTGACACGGGCCGTTTCGGGAACTGGACTCAACCCAACAAACATCAACAACCAACACCAACAAACACCAAACAAAATTGTCGCCAACAACAAGATAAAATGAGTGTGCAACGCGGTTTGTATATTCTGCTATCAACATATTGAGCAAATCAATGCGAAGCACCGATGATGAGATTCCGATTATTTATTGGGTCGTGGTCGATTCAACCAACAGCCATGTTTTTCTTGGGTTCGGGAAGCAACGTCCCGAACAAGAGCTAGCCTCTTCATCTCCCTGACTCTGACCGGGTTACTCGTCTCGAAACAGCCACCTCCCTCCTCCTCGCATCGCCTCGCGCCATCTCTCTTCGACAAGCCCCCTTTCCAACCTCTCCGCTTCCTCTTTGCTCTGTTCGATTTCCTGCGTTGAGGGGAAATCCGGGTTCCAATACCCCGGTGGCGACGGCTTCCTTGCAAACCTGTGTCGGTGCCGCCCATACCGATCGGCCAAGTCTTGTATCTTGGCCTTGAGCCACATGTCCTGTCTCTCCGCGCGCGTCATGTCGACGAGTCGGTAGGCCTCGTTGCCCAGGTAGTTCTCCATCATCTTGACGTCGGCCACCCTCGATAGGATGCCGGGCCCGCCAGCGCTGAGCTCCGATTCTGCCATGACCCGGAATTGCTTTCCACAGCAGTTGGGATCAGTGCACCCGGCAAGCTCCGACCGCTCCTCCCTGTTGCGCACAACTTCGTCAAAGGCATATCGGTAGCCGTTGTTGGACTTTGGGTTGACCTTGAAATCCTCCGGCCGCAACTCCGCTAGTGTCCGCTCTCGGAGCCGGCTAGGCTTCGCCGGGTTGCCCTTGTCTTTGAAAGATCTCCGAAGGGAGGTGGCCGGGGAGGCCTTAACCGCCGGCGACGTCTTGACGGGTGCATCTTGACGCGGTCTGATGTCTTTTTCCGGTGGCATATCGTCGATATTTTCCTTGTCAAGATGGGGACTGGCGTAATCACGACGTGCGGGAGTCGGTGAGAGGAAACCAGCCGTCTTTTTTGGCGAGCCGTGATTGAGGAGCGAGTGCAATCGCCCTTGCGCCGGTGTCTGATGTGCGGGCCCCTTCCCAGCTGCATGCCGGGGGCTGGGAGAGTAAAACGACTCGACCGTCTCTTCAGCAACATCGGCAATCCCGGAACTCAGAGTCCAGCCTGCCTTGATGGGTGACCTGTGGCTGTCTCCGTATGTTCTCGAAAGCTGGTGCGTAGATAGAACAGCTGCAGCCGGGCGATCAGGGTGTGTAGAGAGATCGCGGGACGGCGTGTTCAGTTCGTTCTTTCTCGAGCGTGCTCCGGCAAAATGCTGCTCGATAGACACCTCGTCCTTCGCGGGAGTCACTTCGTCTTCTTCCCGGAGGCCTTGATGTTCTGAAGGCCGTTGCTTCCTGGGTGTCGGCATCCCCTGGTCCTCGTCATCCAGATCAATGCTCTCGTGGGGACAAAAGAGGGGAACTTCGCCAGTGATTACGGGGTCCGAACTGGTGCTCTGGTCACTCTTAATCCTGCGAGCCGGCGCTGTCATCCCAGCCTCGTCCTCCGTGTGTTTTCGTTTGCGTATCGTTCTCTCGGAGACAACGACCGGGGCATCCGAGGAAGGCTCTTGCTTGATGGCAGCTGCGGGTTTTGCAGCCGTACCCGGGGGCATGGATGGTAGCTCGTCCGCTCCCTCGCTCCCGTCCTGCATCGCCTCATCCCTTGATCGTACCGTATAGCCTGGCATCGCACTTGTCGGTGTCGGTGTTGTATTCTCACGGTTTATTGACTCTTCAATGGCACCATCAAGTGGCGGAGGACTAATCGCTGGCGGTGGGCTGGAGTCCGATCCGGAACCAAGAGCGTCATCAGGGGCAGCTCGCGCGGTTTGAGGTTTAGCCTCGCTGGGAGCAAGGAGCCGGCCATCCGTGTTCTCGTTCCGCTGAAGCCTCTTCTCCAGCCGCTTGACCTTGGCCTCCACCGATAGGGCGTACTTGGTCCAGCTCTCCCTGGATTCGCGGTATTTCATGGCCGAGCGTCGTGTTTCGTCATGCCGCTTTTCTAAAGCTACGTGCTTCATAGCGAGCTTTGTATATTTTTTCTCCCAGGTTGGCTCCTCAAAGCCGTCTGCTGAAGGACCAGCACCCAATGTGCCAATGTTGCCGTCGGCGGATACCCTCGCAAGCGCAGGCCGTGCCGTCGACGGTGCACATTCACCAGATGCTGGGGAGGACTGAGGAGACTTGACATCTTGGAGAACCTGGTTCCTCCGAAGCTCGTCAAGATCCAGAATGAGAACCTGATTCTCCTTCTCAAGGTCATCTACCCTTGCAGCCGTGGTCTTCAATATATTTATCTCTTCTAGGAGGGATGCATGGCGGTCGTCATCCCGTTGTTGTATTTCTGCGCGAATGTCAGCCGAGGACTTTGAGTCTTTGACTGACCCATCGTCGAGACGTCGACGAGAGGTTTAGAGCTTTACACTCACCAGCAGCGAGGTCCCCCTCTACCGTATCACACACCGCTTCCAGAGCGGCAATGAGAACATGCCGGCCCTTGGAGGACCAGTAATCCATTATTCCGTATGGTTATTCGTACCGCGTGAGAGAACAAAACAACCAGAGAATTCGAGCGGGTTCTCTACGAATTGGTTTGGGAACCGTGCATCGCGTCGCGTCAGGCGACAGGCGCCAAGACCATGGATTTGACGCGCCCTCTCACGTGACGCCATCAAAATGAATTGGGGGCGGGGCGTTCTTGATTGTGCCAATCGATTTTGATCTAATCTGTACAGAATACAACGTCACAGTCGTCCCATCATTTTTCATTTTCCGTCCTCGGAAGATCTGGCCGGCTCGGTTTTACCCCTGCATCGGCATGGAGCATGGAGCACGGAGCATGGAGCTTGGGGTTGTTAGCATCATCAAGATCCGAACCCCAACCCCTTCAATTCATTCCGCGCCCTTAGACGACGAGTCCAGGCATTCTTACCAGACAAATGTGGTGCCCGGGATGGGACGGAGTCGACGGTTCTTGGACCCATTCAAACCCTCTCGACGTGTGATATATTCTGCTACTCTCGGTTCTCAGGCAGCCCTCCGCTGCCATGTGATGAATCTGTTTACCGCTGTCTTCGGTCAAGGGACTGCGGTATGTTGGGGCAGCAATATCGGCACCCACACTTCGATGCGACCAGCCGGCCCAGTAGACGCTGATATTAGAGGAGACATCTGCACAGATGCAGTCATATGAACAACAGATGCGCCATTCCAGGCCCGTCGAACCCTCAATGACCTCCCACGCGGAAAGCACGCTTCCGGGCCACGGACAATGGCCGTTGACAGATTGCGCCCCAAGCCGCTCGACCTCTCTTTGGACTTGGCCGTCGCGCTTGACCTCCCGAGCGCGATACTGGATTACAGCCGAGAGGATTTGGCTCCCGATCCACAGGCTGAAGCGCCGTCGACGGTGTGAACAAGGCAATCCTCGGCAGGGGCTGTTGCTACACCACCTCCCCTGCTTCTCCAAACCGCCATGGCGCTGGTGTGGTACACCAGGCGATCAGACAAAGCGGCCAGGATAAAATCTGCGAACATGCTTCCAGCGGAGTTCTAGAAGATATCCTGAAGGGGATGCTGTCGGGCGGCAGCCGACCTGGATAAAAGGCACGCAACAGAACCGGAAAATCGTCCGGCTCTGCCGCCCTGGAACGGCACCATGAGCGTCCCTAGATCTCCACGCTCTGCCGCCGTAACAGGCCGTCCGTGCGAGGAAGCATGAATCAAGAGCGGCGGGGTCGACGGCAAAGCAGCCGAGCGGCGGGAAGTGTCAAATCGCACATGGGCTGGCTCGATCAAGTTCAGATCATAGCGGGCGTCTTTATTTACACACATCGCAACGACGCTGAGGGCAGGCTCGTAAGCCCCACAAGCCTCCCTCATTCCATCCTCACATCATCTCATCTCATCTTAAAGAGAGAAAAGCCCTGGGGGAGCGTGGACATGGGACGGGCAAGGCAGCTTAAGCCACGTATCAAGTCCGCATTGGCTAACTGCAGTTGGCGACTAACAGGAAGACAACACGGGGATGTTCGAGAAAAGAGATGGAAGCTCGGACGAAAAGATCCACGCATTTAATGCAGGGGCAAGCGCCTGCGTCTTGTTTGGGTCAGCACGCCCATTCACCGTGTATGGGATGGCTGGGATGGGGATGCCGCCGTTGTTCGTTGTTGCTGAGAGGGGGGGAGCCCGAGAGGAGGTAGATCCGAAAGTGATTGACGAGACATGAACCGAACTTGAAGCCCTCACAACCTCGATTCCGTCTTCCGTCTTCCGACTGGCACTGTGTTGATAAGGGACATACCGAGGCTCGATTGTGCGGAAGAGAGATGGACGAACCAAGGCACGACGAGGGGGGGGTCTGGCACGTTCCTTTCCTTTCATGGACTCCTGTCGCAGAAGCTGCATTCAACCGAGCCTGCTTGCATCGGGACCGTTTCCATCTGCTGCCCCGGCTGACATCCCAAGATCGGCCTCCACCCCGTCCCGTCCGCGCAAAGCCAGTTTGAGAGAGGCGAGTCCCTGACTTTCCAAGCACAAGGCGCCCTGGGGCGACGACGGAGCAGGGGTGCCCCACCCAACTGCCACGTCCAGAAAATTTCAACCCACCGCAATCCATTTTCTGCCAGGTAAACCCGCTCCTTCGTTCGTCTGTTTCTCGCCTCGACTCCCTCCCTGCCTTACCTGCCTTATCGAGAATCTGGGATAGTACTTTAGTTCCCGGTACCCCTCCTCCGCCCACTGCTTTCCCTTCCCACAACAAACAAACTTGTGGTCAATTTGCAGGCAGAGTTTGTGTTGCACAATTCTTCCTTTTCCACACAACAAATCCCACCTTTCAGGTCAGTCGAAAAATTACCCCACACCAGCAGCCCACCCCACCTTCTTTTGGTTTTGCGCCCTCCTCCCCCTCAAAACCTACCCTCCATTACCAAAACATATTTTCCATTCCCACCCAGGCATTTGGAATCTCTCTCTCACCACTTACAATCCGACTGACCGGTGATCGCGTCGCGCAGAACTCCAAAAACCACTCCGATTTTCACCACCGACCACATCATTCACCATGGACTACAGCTCTCAAGGCCGGGCCTGCTTCACCTGTGAGTTTGCCGTCACAGTTCCTTCGCTCTGGCTTTTGTTTGCCCCGCGGCTCTGAGCGCAATTGCCGCCACCCACCACCCAAATCCTCGGGACGGTTGCGCATGATGCACGGCATCTCAGTACTGGCGACCTTGGTCGGGTAGCTAGTTGGCATGTCCCGCAACATCTACGCGCGAGCGCGGATGCCCATCCGCATACACAAGCACAGGAATTTGGACAATTCCTGGGCTTCGCGATGTTGGTGCATCGCAGCGACCAATCTTGCAGCGGTTCTCTTTTCTCTGCACCAGCGCGACGGGCATTGGGGAAAATCCTCTCTGGAAGTCGGACATTCCAACCAAGCCCGTCACCCCAGGTACGGGCTGGACACAGACGAGCCCGTCCAAAGGTCGCTCGCTGCTTGCGCTTCGGAGCCGCTACCCTCGCAAAACGCACACAACAACACACTTGAAAACGTCCTTCTTGCTTGAGTTAGGGAGAGAGACCATCTGACATGAGAGATTTTAGGCGGCCAAACCACTCACCAGGTATGCAATCGTCGGCGAGCGAGAGGGATCGGTCATGAGGAAGTATCGCAATGTTGCCCTGCAGCCACTAACTCTATCCTTCTAGGCTCGTGACTGCCCCAACAAGGGTGCGGCTAAGTGGTAAGCCAACATCCTATCCCCCCTTTTTTCTAGACACACGATCGCTGACAATTGATATAGCTACAACTGTGGTGGTAAGCTCTCTTGACTACTGTCGAGCCTCATCGGGACGAGTTGCGCTAACAGGACGCTGCGACTTTCAGGCGAGGGTCACATGAGTAAGTAGACACAAGCCCTGCGCAACCTTGGCGATAAACTCTAACTTTGGACCAGGCCGTGATTGCCCCGAGGGCCCCAAGGACACCAAGACCTGCTACCGCTGCGGCCAGCCCGGTCACATCTCCCGTGACTGCCCGACCAGCGGCGGTGCTGGCCCCAGCGGTGGCGGCCATGGCGGCCAGGCCGGCGCTGAGTGCTACAAGGTAAGCCTCCATCCTCGGAATACAAAGATAAAAGCATGCTGCTAACAGGAGGACCTAGTGCGGTGAGGTTGGCCACATTGCTCGCAACTGCAGCAAGGGCGGCCCCGCGTACGGCGGCGGCGGCGGCGGCGGCGGCGGCGGCGGCTTCAACTCCGGCTACGGTGGCGGTGGCGGCGGCGCCGGCTTCGGCCAGAAGACCTGCTACTCGTGCGGCGGCATCGGCCACATGTCTCGTAAGTCACCACAACCTCTCGGCTCTTCCCTGCCAACTCCAACTAAACCCCCTCCAGGCGACTGCGTGAACGGCAACAAGTGCTACAACTGCGGTGTCTCTGGCCACCTGTCGCGCGACTGCCCCAAGGAGTCCACCGGCGGCGAGAAGATCTGCTACAAGTGCCAGCAGCCCGGCCACGTCCAGTCTCAGTGCCCCAACAACTAAGTTGTGGCAATGAGACGGCCGCGGTTACCTCCGACCACCCCGGTTCGTTCGGTCGGTCAGCCTTTTGCGATTTATTCTAGCTCTTTACGATCGAGGTAGAAGAGGAGACAAGGGGACTCGCTTGATTGGCGGTCCCAATGGAGGTTGACGACAAGCGGGTGCGCTATACACTGCCTTTCTGGTGGACCGGTCTGGTGCTCGCGCGCTGGAGCTCCACGGGTTGTATTGCTGGTATCACGGTGGCCTGGATACCCTCTCAGTTGGCAATGTCCTCGCCTGGTTTTTCTCGCATTCTCGGCTTGGAGCCATGGTTTCCCCAAGTTATTGCTGTTTTTTTTCCCCTACATCTGCACAAAAACCACACTTCATTGAGAAGGCATCACGACCACGGATTCACCGGGCAATGGAAAAGTTTGACCATCTTGGCGTCGGGACGGCGAGGCTACCTTAAACAGGTCTCCATTCAAGTCTCTCTCATCGGGTGGAGCGCTGCATTCGCTTCGTTGCACGTCTGGCTTATGGGGTTCTATCTCACGGATTAACGACTAGATCATGGGACTGGAATGGGCTTCATCTCAGGTCTCATAGAAATGACACGGTCCGGGGTTTCACTATCTTGTTGATGATCCTCTCTTCGGATGAAGAACTTTTAAGTGCAAGGCGTAATCCTTCCTTTCTAATTGAGGTTATCCTGCATACTAACTTTAGCTAATCTGAAAAGATGATATGATGCCCCCAAAAAACAAATGCCTACCCAACCAACAACCATGGATGAAACTAGTATGCCTATGTACATAAAAGATACCTTGAACACCTCTCTCTCCCCCTTCTTTACAAGACGGCCTTGGGCATGAACTTCATGGCCTGCCTGACACCGAGATCACCCAGCACCTCCTCGGCACCGCCCAGGATGGCATCGAACTTGTAGGTCCGGTTGAAGTTCTCAATGACGCGGCCCATGCCCGTCTGGGTGAGGCCACGACCGCCCCAGATCTGGACGGCCTCGTCGGCGATCTCGTGAGCGGCGCGGGTGGCGCTCATCTTGAGCAGGGCGATGGGCCCGCCCAGGTGCTTGGCCTGGTCCGCGTAGGCCATGTTGCACATCTGGTACGTGACCGTCTCGAGCCACGACTGGTGCGACTCGCAGAGGGCGATCATCTTGGCCAGCTTCTGGCGGATCACGGGCTGGTCGATCAGCCGCTTCTTGAAGACGAGCCGCTGGTGCGCCCACTTGAGCGACTCCTCGACTACGAGCCGCATGTACCGGATCGTGGCGCACGCCATGGTCCACCGCTCGTGGTTGAAGTTGGACAGGATCACGTAGATGCCCTTGTGCTCCTCCCCGAGCAGGTTGCCCACGGGCACCTTGACGTTGTCAAACGTGATGTAGGTCGTGCCCGCCGAGGGCGAGTAGGACGTCTTGATGGGCTTGGTCTCGACCCCGGCGCCGCGCTCGATCAGGAGCACCGACAGGCCCTTGCCCGTGTTGACGCCCGTCACGAAGTAGTCGGAGAAGACGCCGTTGGTGATCCACTTCTTGGTGCCGTTGACAATGTAGTGCTTGCCGTCGGGCGTCTTGGTGGCGGTGGTGCGCAGGCCGGCGACGTCGGAGCCCGCGAAGGCCTCGGTGATGGCCAGGCAGATCTTCTTTTGGCCCGAGAAGACCTCGTCCGAGATTTTGGCCTTGAGCTCGGGGTTCTTGCAGAAGTTGAGGATGCAGGTCAGGCCGATCACCATGCCGGCCATGTTGCCGTCCTGGAAGCCGCGGCAGGCGACGCGGACCTGCTCCTGCGAGCAGATCATGTCGTGGAAGTAGTCGAACTGCTTGCCGTCGACGGCGCCGTCCAGCAGGTCCACGCCGTGCAGGTGCTTGCCGGGGCCCATCCGCATGTGCAGCACGCCGGCCTTGGACATGCGCTCGATCAGCTCCTGGCTGACGTACTCGCCCGACCGCTCCTTCTCGAGCGCCTCGGGGGCGACGTGCAGGTCGGTGAACTCGCGCATGGCGCGCTGGAGGCGGCGGTGGCTGTCGTTGAAGTAGGGGGACTTGAACTGCGGGGTGAGCCAGAGCGGCTCGGCGTAGGGCACGGTCGAGATGTCGCCCAGCTGCGGCGTGATGATGGACTGCTCCTCGCCCTGGATGGTGCCGACGGCCAGGTCCGAGTACTTTTGCAGCACCTCGTGCCGGTGGAGGTTGTAGAAGGCGACGGTCGCGTCGGTGCCGGCGACCTGGCGCAGCACGGCCTCGCCGCCGGGGTGGGCGTCTAGGAACTCGGAGACATCGTAGACGACGGCATCGATGATGAACCACGTGCTGTCCTCGGTGTTGTTCTTGGCGACCTCGGCGCGCGTGAAGGTCTTGGAGGGGACTTCGAGAGGCATGGTTGCGGCTGCGGCTGTGGCTGTGGCTGTCACTCGGGGGGATGGTAGGATGGGAGGGGGGGTATCACGAGAGACAGACGGGACGATCAAAGAAGACAGCTCGAGTATCACTGGAAATTCAAAACTGGCCAACAACCGTCGTTTTATTCTCCTGTCATCGTCACCGGGACAAGGGTCAGTGAGGATTCCGTCCGGCTGGTCGGTCGGACTCTGGGGACTTGATTCGGCTCGTCCCCCTTGTCTGCCTCGGCTCGCAAACGGTTTGGGAACCTGGGGATGGGAATGTGGGGTGTCCGCCAAGAGAGGTAATACAAGGTGGTTGATTGGCTAGAGTCCCAAGCCCTACCCTGCACCTGTCTCAGCTTCTTGTTCTGCGCATGTGATGCGCGGGACTCGCAATGAACGGGTTGAAAGGTTCCGAGCTCTTCATGACTCGGCTTCTTCCGGACTTGACAGTTGATTCTACACAGTATTGATGTAACAATTCATTGTTTCTTTTTCTTCTGTTTCATACTTCCCATGTACATACAACTATGATGGGAATGAATCTTCGACACCCTTGAGCCTGAGGGCGTCCACAAGTTCTCCAGCTTCAGCCACTGTCGTCATCGCTGATCACCCGGCCTGATAGCAGGTACAGATTATGTAGGTGCGGGCAGCGTGTGCTGTATTTCACTCGACGACGAGATGTCAAGAAGAAGAAAAAAAGAGGATCCGATAAAGTTGTTTTGTATGGGGGCTTCCGAGTTGTCCCTGGCTTTTTGGCTTTACAAGTCGGCAATCGAGGGACTCTCCGTCTCGTGTTCTTTATATCGCAGCCCCTCATTAGAGACAGTATCAACGTCAACAAACAAGAGCCGTGGGGCCGGATCAGCAATCTTCGCTTCAAATACCTAATTCCCATTTTCTTTCTTCTTTCTCTGTTTTATTTACGACGAACTCGATAACAAGTGGGCTATTTTCGGGTCCAGGCTCCATCCGTGCCGCCGAGGAACCCCGCTCACACGGCTTAACTATCGGTCTGAGTCGGTCTAGATTTCTTCGGCCAGAAAACACACCGATTGACTGCTTGTCGAGATGCGATACTGTGCGTTATGCACAGCGGCCAATCCGTTTCCCATCTGCGGAGCCTCCTGACCCTCCCGCTCCGGTGAGCACACTTATCCTTTTTCACCTCGCCTTGACACACGGCCCGGCCGGGCGGTCAGATGGCATGCTCAGCAGCGTTGTTGCCATTGGCCACTCGCCCAAGGGAAGACCAGGAAGAGGCACGTGGTGATACCAAGTGGTGCGCCCGTGAGGCCCGGCAGAATTGAATTGAGACCTGTCTGTCCCAGCCACGCCGTGTCAAGTCCACTGTGCCTCGCCAAAGGTAGCTCCTTTGACGCCGCCCCTCGGTTCTTGAGCCCTAGCGCGGGCTCTAAATATAATTGGTTTTATGGCCTGGCCGCCCGAGCCCACACCACCACGGCGCTGCCATACCGTTGCCCGAGAGGTTGGAGAGCTGTTTCGTCCCGTCCCGGCGGGTAGTTGGACAGACCTGGCCAGCCGGTCGGTAGTCGTTCCCGTTGCGACTCAAAAGAACCCCTGAGCCTTGTCCCCGCAGATGACGACTCCCTGGGTCGGCCGTATATATATAATCTTCTCGGCCATGGCATCGCGCTTGTGAGCCGCTGGCACACATCCTACTCCATTTCACGGCTGTTCTGTCTGTCTATCTCCAACCAGAACCAGAGACCAGCAATCCCCACCCACTGGCGTAGAGTTCCGCTCCTCTCTTGATATTCCCGCACCCCTGCCGGTCTCCCTTATCGAGCGCGTCTCCAACCGTCCGTCAGCATGGATGCTCACCCAATGTCCGTTACCAGCGCTGCTCGCAAGAAGACGTCAAAAATATACCAGGACCTGAACACCACCCGGCTTCACAGCACATCGTTTAGGAAACTGAGCATTATGGATAGGGTTCTGAAGGTATTTGCCACCCAGCCCAGAGGTAGCTCCTGAATTACGTTCTACCTACCACATATCCCACGCAGGGAACACTCGTGATAGTGCACAAGCGGATACCCCGGGGCGTTGCAGGGCTAGAATATAGGAAACGTGCCGGAACGCAGTGCTCACAACCATGCGCCACAGCTCGAGACCCTCTCGCCGAGCAAGAAACCACACATTGGAATCATTGGGGCCGGCTTTGCAGGGCTTCGATGCGCCGACGTGCTGCTCCGAAATGGATTCCGTGTCACAATCCTGGAAGCGAGAAATCGTCTGGGTGGCAGGATATACCAGGAGAGGTTGCCTAACGGTCACTTGGTAGATGTCGGCGCCAATTGGATTCACGGCACGACAAACAATCCAATTATGGATCTGGTCAAGGAAACCAAGACAGCAGTCGGCGTGTGGGATGACCACTCCTACGTGTTTGACGAAGATGGACAGCCCCTTTCTCCCAAGGAGGGAGAAAAGTACTCAACTTTGATGTGGAATATCATCGAGGCTGCGTTTGAGTACTCGGACAAGCACGGGTCCGAGACCGACCCAGACAGAACTCTCTTGGACTTTTTCCAAGAGCAGGCCGTGAAGAGGATACCAGACACCGAGGAGGGCTATGAGAAGCAAAGGTACATTCTTCTCCAAATGGCCGAGCTATGGGGGAATTTTGTGGGCAGTCCTATAAGTAAGCAGAGCTTGAAGTTCTTCTGGCTGGAGGAGTGCATCGAGGGCGGTAAGTTTCCAATGTGCCATCGGCCAACCCCCCCCCCCCATTGGTGGTTGGGACCTAACACGTCCTAGAAAATCTCTTTTGCGCAGGGACATACAGCAAGGTTCTAGAGAAGGTTTCTCAACCGGCCATCGACGGCGCAGACATCCGCTATCAAACCCGCGTCTCCGAGATTCACGGCAAGTCGACGGCACAAAATGACGTGGTCAGGGTCAAGACGACAGACGGTCAGGTCCTCGAGTTTGACGAAGTCGTCGTCACTTGCCCGCTGGGCTGGTTGAAACAGAACTTGCAAGCCTTCTTCCCTCCTCTTCCAGACCGGTTATGCAAAGGAATCCAGAACATCAGCTACGGGTGTCTGGAGAAGGTTAGCGCTCCCTCTCCCTCTCTCTGTCTCATCTCTCCATCACTTCATCTCCCCGGACTAACACTCCCCAGGTCTACATCTCCTTCCATACCGCCTTTTGGCTCACCCCGTCCCCGGACGAAGGCCGCATAGTCCAAGGCTTTGGCCAATGGCTCGCGCCCAAATATGCGCCCGACTCCAACCCCAACCGCTGGGTCACCGAGGTCGTCGAGCTGGGCTCCCTCGGCGCAGCAGCCCATCCGACCCTCCTATTCTACACCTACGGCGATCAATCCCAGTACCTGACCTCCAAGCTGCGCGCTCTCGCGTCCCAAAAGGAAAAGCACGCCTTCCTCCTCGCGTACCTCGAGCCCTACTACGCCCGCCTCCCCTCCTACGACGGAGCCAGCGCCGACTGCCAGCCCACGGCATGCTTCGCGACGGACTGGTCGGGCGACGAGCTCGCGGGCAACGGGAGCTACTGCAACTTCCAGCGGGGGCTGGTCGAGGGCGACAAGGACATCGTGGCCATGCGGAACGGGGTGCCGGGGGAGGGCATCTGGCTCGCGGGAGAGCACACGGCGCCGTTTGTGGCGCTGGGGACGGTGACGGGCGCGTATTGGAGTGGCGAGCATGTCGGGAGGAGGATTGCGCAGGGGTGTTGGAAGGGGAGGGAGAGCTTGAATCTTGAAGGGGGAGGAGTAGACGGTGGGTAGGGTTAGGGTTGTGGCTTTTATCATAGGACATAGAACGTTCACCCAAGGTAAGGGGGGGCAGTAGCTCACGCAAGTTTGCAAAGCGAGTAACTGTTGCTTTGATGTTTAAAATGGAAACTCTCCAAGTCCTTCCAAAATGAATCTGTCATTTGTGATCTTCCTTCGTCCTCACCTCCCTTTCCGTGGTTCCGTCAAGACTGTGGTCATCTGACGCTTTTCAGCACGGCATTGCCTATTTGAGCTGAGCAGGAAACTCCGCTAAGCCCACTGTGTTCACGGCTGGCGACTCGTCGACTCATTCGGCAACCTGGAAGGCAGCAGCAGCAGCACCTTCAATTGCGAACCCCTGTCCACTTACAATGGCCACGTTGAGAGCAAGGCTCAATACCTAATTGAAAGGCTGGAACGTTCCAGGGCCCCTTTCCCCTCTTCAGCCCGACCAATGCCAATTTGTTGTTGTTCAGGTCGCTTAATGGAGGTTCCTTTTGTCGAGTTGCAGGATTCACCGACGACGGTTGGGCCTGGCACAGCACTGTCCTTGTAACCGCAGAGCGCCCGGACGTGGGGCCTGCAGACCCCGGCCACTTCCCCACGCCTCACACTACCTGTGGGTACCGATAAGGGCGATCACTGATTCGGTTCCCTACCCAACGCTCACAAGTGCACTCAACATCCGTCACGGGTGTCCTGGTCCTGCACGCGCATGCGCCATGATCAACCGCCAACACATGGATCGCTCGGTCGCTGGTTGACTTCTTCTCCCTTTCATCACACAACCATAGCTTTCGTTGTCGTGTCTCACTCAACCGCCTTGTGTTCCGGCAACATAGGCGGTCTCTTCTCCTCGTTCTGTGCCATTAACCTGACTGACCCTTTGCCGCCATCGGACACTGTATTCGGAGTACCAGAGCCGAGAACCGAGAGCATCGAACATTTGCAAGATGATGCCCGCATCAACATGACGACCTTCTCGACGACTTTCCTCCGAACCCCGTACCCAACCCCGGTGGACGATTAATAGGGCGGCACCAACCCCTCAACCCTTTCGCCCCATCCATCTCTTCCATCTCGATTGGGCGCCTGCGAGCTCCCCGCCACCTCCCACCTCCCACCGCCCACCGCCGCATTTTACGGCTTCCATCTCGGGGCTTCAAGCGGCCATAGCGACAAGCGATAACGCAGCGGCCCACCATGGCGTCCTTCTTCCAGTCCTTCCGACGCTCGTCCATGGCCAAACAGCTGCTCCGCTTTGCACTTTCTCGCCTGGACATTCTCGATGAACAAGCCCTCGATCTGGAGAACCTCGACTTTGCCCTAGGTCGGAATACCGTTCTAGAATTCCGCGATGTCGGACTGGTTCTTCAAGTAAGCTTCCCACCACTCCACTCCACTCCTCCCCACACCCAGCAGCTGACATGGCTCTGCACAGAAACTCGAGAGGCTCCTGGGGCTCCCTCCAGCCTTCAAGCTCCAGAAGGCCAAGGTCCTCGTCCTCCGAGTCACGATTCCCATGGACTTTTACACTAGCCCCATCACGGCTGAAGTAGATGGCGTGGACATCCGCCTGAAAGTGGCATCCAAGCAAGAAAAGGACCAGCAGCACACTGGGAAGCAGGGGAAAGGCACAGCCGCCGCTGATGTAGTGCCGACAGCTGCCCACCTCGCCCAGTCCTTTTTGGAGACACAGCCCGTGGCAGAGAAAAAGGAGCTGGAACAGGCCCTCGCCGCCGAAACCCAGGACCTCGGCGCTTCTGTGGCCATAAGCGAACCCGAGAGCGACGATGACTCGCCAGTCGGCACCGGCCAGGCCCTGTCGCTGCCAGCCTTCTTGACCGACTTCCTCCAGGGCATCGTGGATAGGATTCAGATCCGTGTGGGGGGCGTTGCATTCCAGGTCGACGTTGAGGTTCCGGTAGACCCTACCTCTCCAGCTCCCGAACCCGTCACTTTCCAGTTGTCAGTGGACAGCATCAACGTGGAAGGTGTGACTTCGTATGGGGAATCGCTCGATGAAGCTCCCACAATCGTGCATAAGGAGGGCAAACGCCACATCCTGCTGGACAACATCCGAGCCGCCTTGATCTCGGAAACAAACGTGTTCTCGTCCTTGGCCCAGTCCCCGTCAATGCCGTCGTCCGCGGCCTCACGCTCGCCCGTGGTGGCCGAGACACCTGCGTTCCAGGCCCTTGGGCTAGCTAGGAGTGTGAGCTCCGACTCGATGGCCAGTTCCGATGGCTTTTCTCAAAGTCGTTACCCGTTGCAGGACAGTGAGGCGGCCTTCAACATTCCGTACGATTTCGGGGAAATCAACGACCCGGATCAAGCTGGGGAGCCGACGTCACCCCTGTCCACTCCGAGAGCGTCCATCTACCGAGGCTCCCCACCACCAATCATCAGAGAACATGCACAATCGACGGTCCTGGAGCCGTCGCCCGCTGCCTGGTCGTCAACTGTCGAGCGAGAGGCACGGTCGGAGCCATATCTTCGTCCACCCGAAGGTTTCTCCTTGTCCAACGACCCATCTCCCACAGCGTCCATCCACTCCGAGTCTACAAACAATAGCTCGGGCGGCGCGCCGTCAGAGGATTTGGCCCAGTCGCATATTTACAGCCACGAGGATGCCGAAAGCATGTACATGAGCGCTTTTTCACAAGGTGAATCTGTTAGGCTGCGCGCCGGCATGCCGGGCGCTTGGGATGCTTTCGGGGACCCTGATGAGCATGAAGCCGTGGCTGCGCCTTTGACAACAAACCTACGAGCCCTTCACGAGGGAGCGGAAGGTAGTAGCAACGCTTTTGCCCAAAGACCCCCCCAAGGGTTCCAAACAGACCGGCTCGCAACACCGAACGAACTGATCTCCCAAGATCGTGAGATGGAGATGGCCGGCTTGTACGAACAGGAGCCTGTTGTTCAGGAGCCAGAACTCCCGCAGGACGATATTCCCACCCCCCGTGGGCCAACGCGCCTGGTCAAGGAGATTCTATCACTCAGTTCTATTTCTGTCTACATTCCGTCGAGCCAAAAACACATCAACGTCACGGATCCTGACCTCGCGAGATCGGTATCCCCAAATATCCCAGGGGCATTCTCGGTTCATTCAGTAGCGGCTATGAGTCCCAAACTTATGCCAGTGAGTGAACCAGTTGCGGAGAAAGCGCCCATCGATCCATCCATCGAGATTTTGTTGCAGCCCGTGGAGGTCCGGTTCGATGCGTCGATCGGATTCCTGTTGGCAATGGTTGTCTCCCGGCTTCTCGAAGCGGCCCAAGGTGGATCGAGCGAAGCTGTCGGGCCAGCAGCCTCAAAGTCCAGTTCCAAAACTCCGGACATCAAAGTCACTGTCGAACAGCTGTCAGTTCTTTTCCTGGAGAAACTCGCAGGCGTTGCCGACATTCCTCAGAGGATCTTCGAGAGGCGGACAACAACAGACTTCAGCTCTGATGTGCTACTCCAAGCTCAGATTGTGGACCTCCGGGTCTCGCTGTCCAACCAAGGTTCGCAGCAAGAGGGGACCTTTAGCGTCGAGAAGCTGAGGTTTGGATACGCGAATGACGATATCATCTCGTTTGACCGCTCAGTCCTGCTGTTCGAGTCGGTGGCAAACACATTTCCCACCGCAGGGCAGGACATCTCGGTGAAGACGACAATGGGGCCTGAAACCTCGCGAATAGACATCAACACGTTACCCCTCCATATCAAGCTGGATCTTCAGAGACTTGATGAGACGTTCAGCTGGTTCGGTGGGCTCAGCAGCTTCCTTAACATGGGGGCTTCGATTACGTCGAACGCGTCGAGGGCCGGCAAGAATTCGGCCAAGCCGGTTCAGAAACCCAGGGGTGTCCGGTTCGATGAACCCATCCACCCCGACGACCGGACCGTTACCAAGGAAAACAAGACAGACTTGCGCATTAATGGCCTCCGAGTGGACGTCGTTGGAAAGGATTGCAGCGTCTTGGTGAACACTAGCGCTCTCAAGCTTGTCCACAGAGAAGAGGGCATGGGCATCCACTTCAGCAGGATCCGGTTGTCTGGGCCGTACCTCAAAACCTCTAGAGCTGAACCTGCTGTCGTGGCCGAGGTTTTGGATACCCGGGTCGAATACCTCTCGCTGCCCCGAGCCAAGGACCTCGAAAGATTACTCGAGCTTATCACTCCGTCCAAGTTCAAGTTTGACGAAGACGAGGACGAAATTATGGTGGACACCCTTCTCAGGCAAAGAAGGAAAGGACCGGTGCTGTCCTTGGCTGTTGGCAAGGTCAGAGTTGATGCGGGCGACCTCCACCAGCTCAGCTGCCTTCCGGGTCTCGTCGATGACCTGGCGAAGCTCGGAACCGTTGCAAAATATCTCCCCGAGGATGATCGGCCAGGCCTCCTGACACTGTGCCAAGTCAATAATGTCGAGTGCCGTGTCGACGTTGGCGGCCGGTTCGGCGCCATTCAAACATTTCTCAAGGACCTTGAAGTGGCCCATATCTCGCTGCCCGAGCTGATGGCTATCGCACTCGGCGAAATCTCGGTCACGCGCAACATGATTGAGGAACTCGTAAACACTTCACCAGCTCCGACAACTGGCACGTTGCAGAAACCACCAGTCTTCATGATGAGGTTGGTTGACGACATTGAGCCAGTCGTCAAGGTGAAATTGATGGGGCTGAGCTTGGAGTACCGGGTGCCCACGATCATGGACATTCTGGATCTCTCTGAAGATGCTACGCCAGAGGATTATGAGGTCGGCCTGGCTGCGTCGGTTGCGAACTTGGGCGATCACGCCCATGCTGCCATCAAAAGAGCACCCTCGGGTTCGCTCTCGTCGACGGGTCAGGCCAAAGCCCCGAGACCGTTCAAAGTGGATGTTGCCTTCCAAGATTGTCTGGTTGGCTTCAACCCCCTTGGCTTGGCCTCTAAGCTCACCCTCGTACTCACCGATGCTCATCTGGATTTGACGCCAGGGAAGCGTGACACCCTGACGGCAATCACAAGTCTGAAGCGGGCTGCAGTCCTACTAGTGGACGATGTGTCCATTCTCGAATCGGCCGGGGCTCCTTTTGCCTCGACACGGCGTCCGCAAGCAGCTCCGTCTCCACAGGTCACTGAGCTGTGTACAAAGGGATACGTTAATATTTGCCAGATTTCCGCGGCGAAGACAACAGTGAAGGCTTTCAGGGATGCAGAGGGCGAGACGCAGCTGGAGGTCGAAGTCCGTGACGATCTCTTGGTCCTCGAAACCTGCGCGGATTCCACGCAAACTCTTATCGCGTTGGCCAACGCGCTGACACCACCCACGCCACCGAGCAAAGAGATCAAGTATCGGACCACTGTTGTTCCCGTCGAAGACTTGCTGGCCTCTATCAGGGCCGAGGCTTTCGGCCAGGCGGAAGGGGAGTACGACTTTGACAATGACTTTGCGCTTGCCCAGGAGATGGGGGGGGACTCTGGCAGCGAGATCGACTTTGCTGGGCCAAATGACAGCCCACTCAATTTCGAGTCGCAATACCTTGAGGAGGCCGTCCAGGAAGAGCTATTCGATGCGACATCTCACTCGATGCTTGCAGGCGTCACAAAGGTCGAGGACACCACCGATGGTGTTCTCCTCAGCACTGCTGGCTTTGAGAAGGAGGGCAGCAGCGAGGTTGAAAGTAGCAGCGACGATCTTTCCATCAAGGACGACCACTTCGCGCGGGGCTCTCTCGTCCGCGGCACGGCGCATCGCTGGAACTCCAAGGCGAACAGGTACGACCAGCATAACGATCTCAGGCTCCAACGTAGCGCGCTAAAGGTTTGCGTTCGTGACGTGCACGTCATCTGGCACTTGTTTGATGGCTACGACTGGGCGCGCACCCGCGAGGTTATTGCCAAGGCTGTTCAGGAGGTTGAGGCCAAGGCACATGAGCGACGAGCCCGGACGGACCGCAGGGGTGCCTACGACCAAGAGTTCGAAGAGGACGAGACTGTCATTGGCGATTGCCTCTTTAACTCGATCTACATCGGCATCCCGGCCAACCGCGACCCGAAAGAGCTGACCCAGGCCATCAACCAGGGCTTGCAAGATTTTGGGGACACAGAGTCGGTCGCCACCTCGGCTGTCACAACCACGACACTCCGCGCGGCTGGGCAGCACCGCAGATCCAAGAGCCTCAAGCTCAACCGGAGCAAACGCCACAAGATCACATTCGAGCTGAAGGGCGTGAACGTGGACCTGGTTATCTTCCCGCCAGGCTCGGGGGAGACGATGAGCTCGATCGATGTTCGCGTGCGCGACCTCGACATATTCGACCACGTTCCCGAATCGACGTGGAAGAAGTTTGCCATGTATGACATTGACGCCGGCGAAAGAGAAATGGGCGCGAACATGCTGCACCTCGAGCTCATCACCACAAGACCAGTGGACACGCCAGCCACTGAGATGGTCGTAAGCGCCACTATCTTACCCCTGAGGCTGCACGTCGACCAAGACGCCCTGGACTTTATCACCAGGTTCTTTACTTTCCGAGACGAGTCAGCGCCCGTCCACGCGTCCCCCAGCGATGTACCCTTTATCCAGCGGATCGTGGTCAACAGCATCCCAGTGAAGCTCGACTTCAAGCCGAAGCGAGTTGACTACGCCGGGCTACGCTCGGGGAAAACGACCGAGTTCATGAATTTCATGATCCTCGAAGACGCGCGCTTGGTTCTCCGTCGCGTCATCCTGTACGGCGTCTCCGGGTTCGACCGGCTCGGCGAGCAGCTCAACGACATCTGGACGGCCGACGTCAAGGGGAACCAGCTGCCCGGTGTGCTCGCCGGCCTGGCGCCCGTGCGCTCCCTCGTCAACGCCGGCAGCGGCTTCCGGGACCTGATCGAGATCCCCATCCGGGAGTACCGCAAGGACGGCCGGATCGTGCGGAGCCTCCGGAAGGGCGCCACGGCGTTTGCCAAGACCACGGGCACCGAGGTCGTCAAGCTCGGCGCCAAGCTCGCCATCGGCACGCAGTACGCGCTGCAGGGGGCCGAGGGCCTGCTCGCGCCCCACCCGGCCGGCGGCGAGGGGAGCAGCTCGTCAGCCGCCGTCGCAGCCGCCCTCGGCGACGACTGGGACGAGGACGAGTACGAGGAGGAGGTCTCGCGCAAGATCAGCCTCTACGCGGACCAGCCCCTCGGCATCATCCAGGGCGTGCGCGGCGCCTACGCCAGCCTGGCGAGGGACCTGTCGCTCGCCCGGGACGCCATCATTGCCGTGCCGGCCGAGGTCATGGAGAGCCAGAGCGCGCAGGGGGCCGCGACGGCGGTGCTCAAGAAGGCGCCCACTATCATCCTGCGGCCGGCTATCGGTGCCACAAAGGCCATTGGGCAGACGCTGTTGGGGGCGACTAACTCGTTGGATCCCATGAATCGGAAGCGGGTTGAGGCGGTGAGTTTTTTCTCTTTATGCGTTTATGGTGTGGAATTGTGGTTGCTGACTTGTTGTGACGCAGAAATATAAGAGGCATTAGCCCTAGATTGGGGGTGCTACGAGTCATGAGGGTGAGCATACTTTTGGGTTGGGTTTAGGTTTAAGTTTGGGGTTTGGGGGTTTGAGAAATGTCTAGCATGGATGGCATTTCCCTTTTTTTTCTTTTTTTTTTTTCTTTTTGGCCTACAGTATCTCGGTTGGTCTGGGTTTTTTTATCACTCCACTACTACTCCCAGACTGAGGAAGCCTGGGGTCTGTTTGATGCTTTTCTTTTTTTGTCAGAGCATATCATATACATGCACCCTCCCTGGATGAGTATGACCGTTTTACCATGACGTACACCTCTCATGAATCGAGTTTGCATTTAGATTGGCGCTGGAGGGGGGGGGTGGGCTCGGTAGAATACCGGCTGGCGCGGGGCAGATGCTACTGCGAGATTGACTGAGATAATTGAATATTAGGTTGGCCTGATGATGGGTGTTGGGTGGTGGTAGTCTGTTTATGTTGGGGAGTGAGATGTGTTGGGATGTTGGGATGTTAGGAGGATAGGGTGATATACCTATATCTAAATCATGGGCGCTACTTGAATCACAAACATGGTTCAGCAAAGAAGGGTTGCGCGTTCATATCTCGTTATAGTACATTGGTATACATTGGAAGCAACATGATGCTTTCCTTAAGCCTTCCTTTATCCCACTGAAAAGAAAGTTGATCCCCCATCAATACCAGCAGCAGCCCAAAACGCAGGAAATCCAGACCAACCCGGTAAACCATCGAGACATAACCCAGAAACAAGCCCGCCTTTGCTTGGTTAACCTAACTCACCACTCACTTTGACCACCAACTCCAAACCAAACCAAACCAAACCAAACTAAACCAAACCAAACCAAATCCTTTTGTTGAAACTCTGATTTTCCGTAATACTAATAACCACTCTCCTCCCTCCTCCCGTCCCCGTCCCCTTCCTTGTTGTCACCACCACCACCGCCCCCTCCCTCTCTCCCAGCCCTCTCCCCCGCCTCCCGAATCGCCTCGTCATCCCCCCGCAACTTGGCAAAATACCCCTTGACATCCTCGGCACTAATGACCTGCTTGCTCTCGGCATAGTGCTGAAAAAAGGGCATCAGCTTGTCCTTGAGGTGCTGGTAGGCCATGACGCCCTCGATGGCGCGCACGCGGTCGACGGCGCGGAGGGCGGATTCGCCGCGGTCGTAGATGCTGCCTGAGGCGGAGCCGTCGTTGGGATTGGAGGGGGAAGGGGAGGAAGGGAGGGATACGGGTGGTTCGTAGGTTTCTTCTTCTTCCAGGAGTTGGGGGTGGGGGGGTAGGAGGGGGAAGCAGGAGGGGCAGTGGCAGAGGTGGGTGCGGAAGGTGGGGGTTAGGAAGAGGGAGAAGGGTTGGGTTTGGGTTTGGGAGGGAGGGGGGAGGGTGGTGAGTTTGCAGGTCGTCGGGGTGGGGGTTGTTGGTTTTTCTTCGTCTTGGGAAGGTGAAGGCTCGGTGGGTTCGGTCTCGTTTCTTGGGCGCTTGGAGGTCTGGGAGTCGGTTTCACCGGCGTCGTCGCCGTCATCATCGTCGGCTTTGCGCTTTTTAGACTCGCCGTTGGATCCTCCGTTCACAGAAAGGGCCGCTACACTCTTCGGCTCCGGAGCCGCGTCGCCTTGCTTGAGAAAGACGGGTGCCAGAAAGCCCGGGGTGCCGGCGTATCGCTTGATCCAGGGATGAGCGTCGACACACTTGTAGCAGATGAAACTGTCAAACTCGTCCTCGGACGGAAAACCTGGCGGAGGTGGCGGGTCGTTGTCGTCCTCCTCCTCCTCTGCTTCCCCTGTGCCCGTGTCCCCGTTTTGCCCTTCTGTCTCCGCATGCTCGGTGATGGTTGGCAGCGAGCCATTCGTCTCGGAAAGCTTGGTTTCCTGTTTCACTTTCTTCGTTTCCATGTTCTCGAACCACTTCGGACCTAGGCCCACCACACACCCAGGATGCCACCAGTCCTCGCCACAGCCGCCCGTCTCGTGCGTGCCCAGGCCTAGGCACTGGAACATGGTACCCTTCTGCTGGAACGGATCGTAGTCGCACTCACAGCCGCAAAATCGGTTCCGGAAGTTCTGGTTGTACTTGTTGTTGGGGCTGGGCGCCTCCGAGTGGACGCCACCCTTAGTGTTGGTCTCCGGATCGATGCGCAGGCTGCATGGGCTGGACTCGGGGAAGCGCGTGGTGCCGCAGTCGCAGGTAAAGTTCCGCTTGTTGAAGATTTCGACGAGCGTGTGTTCGCCGTGGCACTGCACGGAGCACGCATAGCAGACACCGGCGGCATTGTAGGGGTCCGAGGGGTGCGCGGGCGGCGGATTGCAGGTCAGGCAGGCAAAGACACTCTGTCGGAGCGGGCCTAGGGGCTTTGTGCAGTGCTCGATGCTCTTAGAAACGCGTTAGCTGATGTTGGCGGTCCGAGGATGGGGAGGGGGAGTCGAGGAGGCAGTCGTACGTAGGGCAAGGCTTCGCGGGCATCGGCCTCGAGCTGCATCTGATCGCGAAGAAAGCTGAGAACCATGTTAGATGTTTATGATTAGACTATTCGGATATTATAGAGACATACTCTGCAGCAGTCTGCGAGTCGTCCGACTTTTGCGAGATGCTCTCGGTGCGCGGCTTGGTGCGCGCGACAGGCGCGTCGGCGCTGGCACCGGAGACGGCGGGCGCCGCGGGCGCAGAAACGGACGGATCCATTGCGGTTGACTGATGAGATGGAAGATTGGTGTTTTGGTCAAGGCGCTAGTATCCAGTTCGGGTTCGGCGATGGAAACGGAGTTGCCTGGGATTGGATCGCGATAATCAGCTTCGCGTTAGGGGAGACGCCTTGCGGAGCTCAGAGCTCTAAGTGGGAGCACACAGGGCCAAGGTGGGAGGGATCTTACGGCCGGGAAGCCCCACCTCCTCTCAACGCGCGCAGCCAAACCAAGCAACCACTTAACGCGACCGCCCAGATTAGGCTTAGCGGAGTCGCGAAAGCGCGTTGCATGGCGGGCGACGCGAAAACCAACCAGGGGTGAAGCAACGATTGTGGCCCAATTCCCGTCATTTTGCGTCTTCCCCTCCACAACTTCGACGGCAGTGTCTCTTGCTCCTGCAACCACCACAACACCAAACTCGAGTTACCGAGTTCCCAGAGACACGGCAAACATGAGGTATGTTTACGATTTAAATGCGGCCCTGAAATGTCTCATTCTACCCCTCAGAGACAGCTCCTGACGAATCTAGTTCCCCGCTTCGCGAACACCCGTCCTCGGCGAACCGGGGCATGCCGTCCAGGGCCGGCCGGAAGCGTGCCCGCACTAATGGTGACGATGCTGCTTCCTCGGTTGGCGGTGCCTCCAGCCCCATCATGCCCTCCTCCCCGCCCGCCTTCAACATTGCCCACGGCGGCGACGATGAAGACGACATTGAGGACGAGGCCGAGATCCAGGATGATCTCGACGACCTCGACGAGATGGCCGAGGATGACGTCGATCTGTTTCGGGAGGGCTTCGAGCGGGATTACCGTGACAGGGCCGAGGACACGTACGAAGGCCCTGATATCGACGACGAGGGCGACTTTGATGCCATGAACGTGGGCGACAGGCGACGCCTCGAGGCCCAGCTGAATCGTAGAGACCGTGAAGTCGCCCGGAGACAGCGCATCCCGGCCGCCTTCCTGCCTGGCGAGGATGATGATCGCGACATCGATCTCACCGCGCAACCGCGCCGCCGCCGGCATCGGTACGACGAGGACCCCGACGAGGACATGGATGCCGACATCATGGACGAGGAGCTCTCGCTCGAGGCCCTGCACGATGTCAAGGCTTCCAGCTTGACCGACTGGGTGGCACAGCCAGCCGTGCAGCGGACCATCAAGCGAGAGTTCAAGGCCTTCCTCACCGAGTACACCGACGACAGCGGCTCGTCCGTCTACGGCAACCGCATCCGCACGCTCGGCGAGATCAACGCCGAGACGCTAGAAGTCTCGTACGAGCACCTTTCCACCTCCAAGGCGATCCTGGCCTATTTCCTTGCCAATGCGCCTGTCGAGATGCTCAAGCTCTTCGACGAGGTCGCCATGGACGTCGTCCTACTACATTATCCGGACTACGAGCGCATCCACTCCGAGATCCATATTCGCATCTTTGACCTGCCCGTGCACTACACCCTTCGCCAGCTTCGCCAGTCGCACCTCAACTGCCTCGTACGAGTCAGCGGTGTGGTGACCCGGAGATCCGGCGTGTTCCCCCAGCTCAAGTACGTCAAGTTCGACTGCTCCAAGTGCGGCGTCACTCTAGGCCCATTCCAGCAGGAGTCGAACGTCGAGGTCAAGATCACGTACTGCCAGAGCTGCCAGAGTCGCGGCCCCTTCACCCTCAACTCGGAGAAGACGGTCTACAGGAACTACCAGAAGCTCACCCTTCAGGAGTCTCCGGGCACCGTCCCCGCCGGCCGTCTTCCCCGGCACCGTGAGGTGATCCTGCTCTGGGATTTGATCGACAAGGCCAAGCCCGGCGAGGAGATTGAAGTCACGGGCATCTACCAGAACAACTACGATGCCCAGCTGAACAACCGCAACGGGTTCCCCGTCTTTGCCACCATCCTTGAGGCCAACAACGTCGTCAAGTCGCACGACCAGCTTGCCGGTTTCCGCATGACCGAGCAAGACGAGCACCGGATCCGCCAGCTCTCCAAGGACCCCCATATCATCGACAAGCTTGTCAACTCGATCGCGCCCAGCATTTACGGGCACACCGACATCAAGACGGCAGTGGCCCTGTCGCTCTTCGGCGGCGTGGCCAAGACGACCAGGGGCGCCCACCACATCAGAGGCGACATCAACGTGCTCCTCCTCGGTGACCCGGGTACCGCCAAGTCGCAAGTCCTCAAGTACGTAGAAAAGACAGCCCACAGGGCCGTCTTCGCCACCGGCCAGGGCGCCAGCGCCGTCGGTCTCACGGCTAGTGTCCGGCGAGACCCGCTGACGAGCGAGTGGACGCTCGAGGGCGGCGCGCTGGTGCTCGCCGACAAGGGCACCTGCCTGATCGACGAGTTCGACAAGATGAACGATCAGGACCGGACGTCGATCCACGAGGCCATGGAGCAGCAGACCATCTCCATCTCCAAAGCCGGCATCGTTACCACGCTCCAAGCTCGCTGCGGCATCATCGCCGCTGCCAACCCCATCGGCGGCCGCTACAACTCGACCGTCCCCTTCTCGGCCAACGTCGAGCTGACCGAGCCCATCCTGTCGCGTTTCGACATCCTCTGCGTCGTGCGCGACACGGTCGAGCCGGCCGAGGACGAGCGCCTGGCGCGCTTCATCGTCGGCTCCCACAGCCGCAGCCACCCTTTGACCAACAGCAGCACCAACAACAACCACAACAATAACAGCAACACCCAAGCGACAGCCGGCGCGGGCGATTCGATGGAGGTCGAAACGGACAGCAACAACAACAACACGCAGGCCACGGAGCGCACCGACAGCAACGAGGGCGGCGACATCCCGCAGGAACTACTCCGCAAGTACATCCTCTACGCGCGCGAGCGCTGCTCCCCCAAACTGTATCACATGGACGAGGACAAGGTGGCCCGCCTGTTTGCCGACATGCGCCGCGAGAGCTTGGCCACGGGCGCCTATCCCATTACCGTATGTCCTCTCCATCACTCCCAAAAAATGTATCCCTTACTGATGTATGTATGTATGTAATTATAGGTCCGCCACCTCGAAGCCATCATCCGCATCAGCGAGTCCTTTTGCCGCATGCGCCTGTCCGAGTACTGCACCTCCCAGGACATTGACCGCGCCATTGCTGTCACGGTCGAGAGCTTTGTCGGTAGCCAAAAGGTGAGTTGTAAGAAGGCGCTCGCGAGGGCGTTTGCCAAGTATACGCTTGCGCGGCCTGGGGCGGGCGCTGGGGCTACGAGGGGTGGGAGAGGTGGGAGGGGTGGGAGGAGGGGGGTTCTTGCTTCGGCTTCGTAAATTAGTAGGTCGCCGCCGGTCGGTCTGGGTTTGGCTTGGTTTTATTGATTTATAAAGGTGGGGTGGTGGGTTGATGATGGGGTTGGTTTATTTTGTTGAGGGCGTTTAATGGAGTGCTGTCTATCTGATTTGGTGGTGTTGATAGAAAACGAGAAAGGGTTGTAGTAACGAAGGTGATGTCAGGATTCATGTGTTTTCTGTAAATCCTATTGAAAGTGCGTGCTTGCTTGGGTATCTGTTACAACGCTTGAACTTGGCCGCTTGGGAATTTCCCGAGTCAACCCACCCTTTAAATCTTTGCCTTACTGCCCTTGAAGTTTGGTTTTATGGGGATCTTGGGGTGCCCACCGGCCAACGCCAAACCAGTGACCTCCTCGAGCGCTTCCACAGCCTCATACGCCTTCCCAAGGGGCACCCTAATCGTCCCGAACCCAGCAGCCTTGGCCGCCTTCAAGTTCTCCCCAATATCATCCAAAAACACAATCTCACCCGCCCGGACGCCCTCAGCCCAACCCAGCGCCCGCCCCCTATCCGAGCTCGCATTCGCCCTGGCGAACTCGTCCACCTTCTCCAGCGCCAGCTGGTAGATCCTCGGGTCGGGCTTCCGCAGCCCGACGTGGGCCGACGACACAAACACGTCAAACAGGCTCCGGACGGGGTCGTCCAGGAACGCCGCCTGCGAGTACTCGTGGTCGGGCGGGAAGATGACGGTGTTGCTGAGCGCCGCCACAATGTAGCGCCCGCTCGCCCTCAGCGCCTGGAGGGCCGGGTACATCCACGGGTCGGGCGCCCGCGCGGCGGCCATCATGTCGAAGAAGAGCCACTCGCCGTCGAGCTGGGGCACGGGCGGGACCTCTTCCTGGATGGATGGGTTGCTGCGCGCTTGTTGCTGGGCGGCTGCTGCTTGGTAGAAGGCTTTCCAGCGGGCCGGGTCGTGCAGGTCGCGGTTGAAGCCCGCGAAGAAGGCCGCGTCCATGGGGATGCTGCCTGTTTCGAGACGGTGCCAGAAGCCCGAGGGGGCGGTCTTGGAGAGGGAGTAGTTGATCCATCCTGGCGGGATGCCCAGGCTCAGCTCGTAGTCGAGGATGGACTGGAACGGGGAGACGACCTGGAGGTTTATTAGTACTAATGAGAAACGTGACTGAAATCTAGTAAAATATATCTTATGGGGTTGCATACGCAGACGCCGCCAATGTCAAAGAGGATGACCTTTGACCGCTTTTCGGCGGGCGACGACTGTGCCATGTCGTCGATTGCTTCGAGAATGTATTCAACAGGAAACTCTTCAGAGAGCATCCCGATGCTATGTAATCCCACGGCTGGAATCTTGGAATTGTAAACAAGTCATTATTATAAGAGCGGTTCCCAGCTCTGGAGTCTGGACCCGTGTTTAAGATGCCGGGCCGGAGCCTCCATCCATGGGCACGGAGCACGGCTAGCGGGGGTTGAGGACCTCGGCTCGGCTTCCTGGACCTGCCTGCCGACTGGCTGCAAGGCAGGCGGGCAGAGAGGCTGGTTGGCAGACCTGGACTCATCACTGATCAGGTGTCAGGCAGAGGGAGGCCCGCCCAGTGCTTACATAATCCTCGTCCCCAACCCTGCCCCTCACCGCCCTCGTCCCCCACCCCAATCCAACTTAGGGCTGTGGGGTGAATTTGGCCCACGAAATAATCGTGCCGCGAATTTCGCTCCTTCGATTTTGCAACCCGTGTTGTCGACCCTGCCGCCAGTACGCATCGCCCACCGACAAGCAGACAAAATGGTAAGTTGAACACGCCGCTTCGCTCGCTATTGCAGCACTGGACGATGGATATGGAGAGTCAATGCAAGATGCTTCGGAGGGGGAAATATTCTGAAGCGCAAATTGCTGACTCGGGGATCGTGACAACCAGCCTTTCCACAAGCTGGTCAAGAACAGCGCGTACTACAGGTGAGGACAAAACAATTCTGGCCCGATCAATGGTGCCACAGGCAGAAAATACTGACCGTGTGCAGTCGCTTCCAGACCAAGTACAAGCGCAGGAGAGAGGGCAAGACCGACTACTATGCCCGCAAGCGCCTGATCACCCAGGCCAAGAACAAGTACAATGCGCCCAAGTACCGCCTGGTAGTCCGCTTCACCAACCGGGACATCATCACCCAGATTGTCACATCGGAGATCACCGGCGACAAGGTCTTCGCCGCCGCCTACGCGCACGAGCTCCGCGCGTACGGCATTGAGCACGGCCTCACCAACTGGGCCGCTGCCTACTCCACGGGCCTGCTCCTCGCCCGCCGTGTCCTCAAGAAGCTCGGCCTGGACAAGGACTTTGCTGGTGTCGAGGAGGCCGATGGCGAGTACACCCTGACCGAGGCCGCCGAGACGGACGACGGCGAGCGCCGCCCCTTCAAGGCCTTCCTCGATGTCGGTCTTGCCCGCACCTCGACCGGTGCCCGTGTCTTTGGCGTCATGAAGGGCGCTTCGGACGGTGGCATCCTGGTCCCCCACTCCGAGAACCGCTTCCCCGGCTTCGACATGGAGAGCAAGGAGCTCGACGCCGAGACCCTCAAGAAGTACATCTTTGGCGGCCACGTCGCCGAGTACATGGAGACTCTCGCCGATGACGATGAGGAGCGCTACAAGAGCCAGTTCGTCAAGTACATCGAGGACGATGTCGAGGCCGAGGGCCTTGAGGACCTTTACTCGGACGCTCACAAGGAGATCCGTGAGGATCCCTTCAAGAAGGAGGAGAGCGACGAGCCCAAGAAGACCAAGGAGGAGTGGAAGAAGGAGTCGCTCAAGTACAAGCAGAAGAAGCTCACCTACGAGCAGCGCAAGGAGCGGGTGCAGGCACGGATTGCCGAGCTTCGGGCCGAGTAGATGGGTTTTGCTAGGGACCGGTCGCATCGTCTGGGCTCATCATGGCTGCTTGTTCTTTAGGCGTTTCTTGTGCCACATCGCATTGGGCGGGGGCACATGGGGGTAAATGACCAGGGTTCACCAAAAGACCAATCAACTTCCCATTGTGCAGATGATCGAGATCCCTTGGGTGGGTTGTGTGACGCAAGAGCCGCTTCAAGCCGGCGATTGAGCTGATGTTTGATGCCTCGAGGCTGCTACTCTCTGAGTTTCTCCCACTCTGAGCTGAGTGCAGTTTATTGCACGTTTGTGCGACCACTGCGGGTGACCGTTTTTTGTCAAGGCCGGAGAGCCAATAGACCCTGTATCACATGAGCGATCGGCGAGGGGCTCTGAGACTCTGTCCTCTGAACCCGTGGGGATGGGATTGGACACAGAATCCAGAACCTGGTAAGCTAAAAAACTGCGAGCCACACAAGGCGACGCCGGTGACGATGAGGTCATTTGGACGCGGCGGCTGTGGCGGCGGACTTGCTAGATTGGGACGGGCAGATGATGGGAGTTGTGACTTTTCCCCCTTTCTCGTCGAGTTCTCCCACTATTCTTTTCTCTCGCAGTTACGGAGCTCTCCCGTAACCCGTTGCCGAGCCCGGTGTGTTCTTGGCTTGCCAACTTCGGGCTTGGCTGAGGTGGAAAGTTGGGTTCGACTTTGTTCTCGGGACTCGGGCGATTCGGTTGAGGGGCGAAGTGAAAAGTTGCTAGACGGACTGTGTTTGATCGGTTCTGACTGTGGATGATAAAGCTTCTTGGCAGCATCATGTCTCATCAAGAGTATTCTTGTCCGGGACAGTTGACTTTGGGACTTTGTTGGTCGGATTTTTGATTGATAATACACCTTTTCACAAGCCCTAGCTTTTGGTATCATGGTCGGTCGAATTTCAGAGGTATTTCCAACCTACCTAGGTACGACAAGGGCCCCTCAGGCCCGTAACTACCACTCTCCCGGCCGTACGCTAGTTACTTAGATGGATCCAATGTTGAATTCAGGTAGCCACCTTCATGAGTGTAACCGCCGGCGTCGATTTTTAATTGCGGTGGAACAGGGTTTCTCTCTCGCACAGGATGACTTTCTCAGATGTCTGTAGCTCGTGTACATACGTAGGTACTGTGTTCGACGGAGTAGATGGACCCCTATTCAGCGCCGAATCAACGCGAAAGCGCACTGGTGGAGCGCTCGCCCTCTTGGCCGGGGTTGGGTGGGGTCGGGGGTCGCTCCGGGGGCAAGCCGCAACCAAGTTGTCACGGACATCTGTGCTGCTGAGCGAGCTGAGTGACCGTCAATTTCCGGGCTCCCGGGCTCCGATCTGCCCTGTAGAAGGCCGGGGCGCCATGAGATAATCGCCTCTTGGCTTGAGGAGGCCCATTCCACCCGAAGTTCGTCTTTACATTTTATTCTGAACCAAACACGGCACTTGCAAATTCAGGCCCTTACTGAGCACCATCAATCTGCAGGACCCCTACGCCACCGAACATCCCCCGCGCAGCAGCTCTACCTGAGTTATCAAGGTACTGGTACCTTACCTCACCCACATTACGTTATCGGCTTGCGGTGAGCAAGCGTCTCAGCTCAGCCGCCGCCGCCTTCGACAAAAAGGAAGGCTCATTCCCGGCATTCTCAACAGAGCTCAACAGCCCGGGGATAAGTAAAGGACGGCGTCCACCTAACTATTGGAAATCACAGGCACGCGAGCACGCACCTTTCTTGGCCTACCCTCGATTACCTTCTTTGCACCGCGTATTGCGCCAGCTTGACCGAGGCCATGGCTGTCACGAGCACCACCAAATGGCATCAGTGACGGAGCCCCGCCGACAAAGAGCACACCACACACAGCAGAGTAGCCTTTGACCCGCCGCAGACAACAACGGCCCGATCAATATATATATTTTGGACTCGGCTATCTCCGTTCTCGGCTGCCTCGAGGGGAATTACCGCATCGTTCGATTAGTTATTTGCCTACCTAGGTAGTTTTGGGGGATCGAATCGCTGAGCCCGCGACCTCGTTGTGGCGCATTCCGCAAACCATCATTGTTCGGCCAGCAAACTGCGGTGCGACGACTGCAAGATGGAGCACCTCCAGGGTTTGGATGTGAGCTGGATGACGCACGGGAATCCGAAAGGTTCGCAACCCGCTTCCGGACGGCAACCAGCTTCACTTGCATGAAACTTCAGATGAGACCCAGAAGTACTTGGCTAATCCGGTCTTGAAACTTTCTAGACAAGGTTGCGAGGAACGCGACGGCGCGGCCAAGGTCGCTCTCCACCCCGGCTCACGACTCTCCGGCGCCAAACCCGGCCCCCAACCCTCCCTCGTCGCCAGCGATCAATGGCAACCAGACAGAAGAACAGGGAAAACAGACCACCACACTCGCGCGCTCAAATTCTGCGAGGACAAGTTCAGACGAAAAACCACTCCCACCCGCCACACCCTCACCGCAACGGCGCAACTCCTGGTTCTCCAACATCTCGTCCAAGTTCACGTCCGGAGGCGCCGCCGCCCACCAGAGCCCCCCGCAAGCGAATACTGCCTCGGCGAAGCCCGCCGAATTCTCAATACCCAAGGTCATCCCCGCCAAGAATGCCGTCCTTCAACATGGGTCCAGGTACGAGGGCGAGGCCCCCTACACCCCGTGCCCCCCGAAGTCGTCCCAGACAGGCCTACTGCAAGTCTTTCGGAGACTGTCGTCTTCCAACGGCACGCTCAGTCCGAACATGAAAACACACAACCACGGGTTGGTGGAACGGCGCGTGTTGAATGTCGATAGCTTCAGGGAGCGCTGCGGTATCAATGGGTTAAACCAGGCCAAGCTTCGGCGGGTGGCTTTCTGCGTCGACGTGGAAATTGCGCCCATGCCCAAGTATGCGGATGAGACCGAAGACAAAAGGGGCTCCAAGGCGAACCAGGACCAGAAGAAAAAGATCAAGGAAAGGGGCGAGGGTGAGGCGTTGAAGCATCCCAAGGCGGTGGAAACCCAAAAAGAGGTGGACGGCGAAATCAAAGCGACCGGTGAAGAAGTTCCCAAGGCGCCACCAAAAGAAGGAACCGAAGCCGGGGGCGAGCCACGGCCGAGTATAGACAGCACATCCGAGAAGGCCACGTCGTCCGACAAAAAGAAGGAGAAAAAGAAGAAGAGCGAAGAGGAGAGGAAAGCTAGAAAGGAGAAGAAACGGAAGCAAGCCGAGGCCAACGGCAGCATCCCCATGGAGCTCTACTACGACAGCGACTCCTCCTCCAGCGGCACAACACCCCGCCCTGGTACTCCCAAGCTGCAGGTACTGCCAACCACCAACCCAGTCAGGATATACCGGCGGTGTTGCCAGCTCAGGGAGACACCGATTCTCCGAAAGGTCACGGAGCAGCTCATGGACTCGGCCAACTGCTCAACCGAGCCCGGCATGGTGGAGAAGCTCGACCTGAGTGGCTACTGGATGCAGCTGGCCGATCTCGTCACCCTTGGGGACTACCTCGCCGTCGTGCCCGTGAGGGAGGTAATTCTCGACAGCTGCGGTCTGACAGACGAAGGTCTCCGCGTGATCCTCGCCGGGCTGCTCGCGGCAAGGAAAGGTGATGGTAGGCGGAGGAAACCGCTCAACGGACCCGATGGCTTGACTGAGCAGGGCGGCGTGGTCGAGCGGCTGGTTCTGAAGAACAACAAGATTGGCCCCGAGGGCTGGAGGCACGTATGCTTGTTTATCTTCCTCTGCCGGACGTTGAAGAGTCTGGATCTGTCGGGGATACAGTTTCCTCGACAAAACCCCATTCCGGCGCCTGGGCCTGTGAATGGCAGCCCCACGCCCGCGGGACGCCAACCGCAGGGTTTATGCCAGTTGTTGTCCAAGTCGCTCGGGGAAAGGCTCGGGGGCTCTACGCTCAGTTTGCTAAGTTTGGGCCAGACGGGCATCAGCACGGAGCAGCTGGGGTCGATTATCGACGGTGTCATCCGCTGCGGTATCAAGCGACTGGGTCTGGCCAACAACGACATTGATGCTGAAGGCCTTGGACACGTAGCACGGTTTCTCAAGACCGGTCTCTGCGAGGGACTTGACCTGGGCGGCAACGACCTCCGGGAAGGGCTCGCCACGCTTGCGGATGCCCTGACCGCCGAGAGCTGCCCGCTGTGGGCGCTGAGTCTGGCCGACTGCAACCTCACGCCGTCGACCCTATGCAAGCTGCTGCCGACGCTGGCCAAGCTGAAGCTGTTTCGGTTTGTTGATCTGTCGCATAACCACGAGCTGTTCGACTCGGATCCCAGCGCGGTGTGCGTGCTGAGAAGGTCAGCCACCTCACACCCCCTCTGTCAATTCCGCTCTGCTGACTTGTGCTCTGTAGGTACCTCCCCAAGATGGTATGCCTCAAACGTATCAACCTGGCAGACTGCGCCATGACTCCAGAGCAAGTCATTGCCCTTGCCGAGATCCTGCCCGAAGTCACCGGCCTCGCCCACGTCACCTTCCTCGAGAATCCGCAGCTGGTGGAGCTGGCGACGAATGCTAAAACCGACGAGACGCAGGAGGAGGCATGCGCGCTGTTTGCGTCTCTGTTGGCTGCCGCGAGAGTGTCTCCCACCCTGGTGGCTGTCGACATCGATGTGCCGAGTGAACAGTCGAGCGACCTTGTCAAGGCCCTGGCCAAGCAGGTCGTGGCGTACTGTCTGCGCAACATGGAGCTGGCGGCCGTGACGGCCGCTGAGGCGCAGGCGGAGGTGCTGGCGAAGCCTGAGCCTGAGTATCCCGATGCGCTGCAGCGGCTGGTCGGCCATGACGTGACGCTGTCGTCCGACATTGACGCCGATGTGGATGCCGCGCCGGACGAGGACTATGTCATTGGCGGCACGGGCGTTGTCAGGGCGCTGGCGTGCTGTCTGAATAACCGCGGCGATGAATCGAGGCGGCAGTCGGGCGAGTTTATTCGCGATGTTGAGAATGGCGTGGCCCAGCCTCCGCGTGCGGTCCCCAGCGGAGGCAAGGCCAAAGAGACTTCCAAGCACTTGTTGCTGAGCGCCAGGAAGATCAGGCTGCGGCTGCAGCCGGCGATTGACAAGGCGAGGGCGACTGCGAACGATACGCAGACTTACCGTATGTTTCTCCCTTTTAAAGAATTCTGACATGGACTAACTTGATCCCCAGACCGCCTCATGTTCCTTTCCAACACCCTCAACGGCATGATCAAACGCTTTGAAGACGAGTTCCCAGACACGCGCGTCTCAGTGTCAGGCGACAGCGGCATTGAAATGCCCGACAAGGAGGACGACGACGAAAATCCAACTGCCCCCATCCTCAACTCTAAAGACCCCGCCAACCTCATGGCCGCCGCCGCCGCCGCCGCCGCCGCTGCCGACGAAGACGACCCAGAAAACCCAGCCACAGCCATCCGATCTCCCTGCATCTCCCGCTCCAACTCGCTCCTCTCCCTCAGCTCCAAAGCCCTGGCCCACGAGGAGGGCCGCATCTTGCGCGCGGGCCACAAGTTCCGCGCCGGCGTCGTCGCCGACCCAGACCTCCGGTCGGAGCACTACGCGCTGCTGACGTCGGGCGTGGAGATGGTGGGCGCCGACCCCAACCACGCGCGGCTGCTGCACGAACTGCTGGAGGAGCTCGGGGACGAGGGGCTGAATGAGGAGGTGCGGGAGAAGGGGACCGTGGCGGTCTTTCAGCAGCGGAGGGAGGAGATCTATAAGAAGCTGCGGGCCTCGGATCCCGTGTATTGGGATCGGTTTGTGGAAAGTCAGGAGATGGCTAGGGCTAATGTTAAGTTGGAGGGGGCTGCTGCGGGGGTGGGGGTGGATGGGGGTGGCGCTGGGGTTGTGGGTGTGGGTAATGAGACGGCGGTGGAGGATTGAAGGAGGCAGATGAAGCAACATGGGGATACCTGCCTGGCTTCAAGGCGTGTTTTTTTTTTCAGGGGGAGTCTCTCCTTGCTAAGTCGGAATGGAGCATGATGGAGATGGGTGATATCCAGTACTCTTGCTTTGAAGAAATTAAACTACATATGCGAACGGCAATCAATGGACACCTGCTGTAGGATAACACTATTCATCTCACAAACCAAGATCAAGTTTTTTGGTATATTACGCGGGATATCATGTAAAGGTACATACAGCCAATCTTCTTCAACGCATGTCCTCCGCCGGGTGCCACCCACTCCATACTCCAATGCCATGAGCATCATGGACACGTGAACCCAGAGGAAGAAATCCTACTTGTACATACATCAACTCAACCACGAGAGGGCCTCTCATTGCCCCGACGATCCCGTACTGCTTGCTGCGCTCAACGGCCTCGGCGGTGGAATAGGCAACATCACGGCCCCCGAATCCTCCCTCTGCATCGGCACCCCGCCCATCATCATCATCATACTCTGCGGCGCCCCCGGCGCAGACGGCACCTCGGGCGGCACCTCGCCATGCTCCTCCTCCTCCCCCCCCCCCTCCCTTCCGCCACCACCGACAATATCCCCCAACTCGGCCGCGGCATTCGCCAGCTGCTGCTCGGCCGCCAACCGACCCATCTCGTCGAGCCGCTTCTTCTCCGCAACATCCACCAAATCATCGTCATCACTCCAGCACGGATCATCCTCGGGCAGATGGGGCATGGCCATGCGCTTCCAGAACCGCAACTCCTGCCGGACGGCCTTGGACGCGACCCGCCTCTCCCACCGGGCGGCGCCCAACCCATTTTTTTCCTCCTCCCCCTTCTCCTTCCCCTTCCCCTTCTCCTTCTCCTTCTCCCCCTCCTCATAGCACCGCCCCCGAAAACGGCGCAGCAGGTCATTCGCCTGGCCCGCGCGCGCCTGCATGGCCCACACCTGCTCGCGCAGGCGGCTGTTCTCGGCGCGCGCCTCGGCCAGCTGCGCGCGGTAGCTGCGGTGCCAGCCGGCGACGTCGGCGACGTGCTTGGCCTTGTAGTCGTGGAACTGGCGGAGCATGGCGGCGAGCATGGCGGCGTACTGCGTGAGCAGCGCCGCGTTGGCGTCGCGGGAGAATTTGGCTTTTTCGAGCGCTTCTGAGAGGATGGAGATTAGGGTGTCGAGGTTGGGTTCGTGGGCTAGTTTTTTTTTGGCTTGTTAGATGGATTGGGGATAAAGAAAGGGGTGGAGGCGGGAAAGAGAAAAAGAGAGAGAGAGAGAGAGAGAGACGGACGCACCTTTGACTTCGTCGGATGCCGAGTTGACTAGCTCCTCGTTGCCTAGTGAGTGTGTCCTCGCGCGGCTGCGCACGCGGCCGACGCCCGAGACGACTTCTTCGAGGGTGCGTTGGTTGTCGGATAGCTGGCGGCTCAGCTCCTCGACCATGCCGTAGATGTAGTTGAGCTCGGACTGGTGGCCGGCCGGGGCCGGAAAGGGGACCATGCCGCCCGGCATGTTGCCGCCGTTGACGCCGTTCATGGCGAGGAGCTGCGAGTGTGGCGGCTGCTGCGGCTGCTGCGGCTGCTGCGGTTGTGGTGGGGGTGGTTGTTGTTGTTGTTGTTGCTGTTGCTGCTGTAATTGCTGCTGTTGTGTCAACTGGGGTTGTTGATGAGGGCGCGCGGCCAAAGACGGCGGCGGCGTTGGTGTCTGCTGGCGTTGTTGGGGCTGATCGTGGATTGGAGCTGCTGCGAAGTTCATGGCGTCGGCGCTGGGCTGCAACGCGCTCGAACCCCTGTAGGAAAAGACAGGGACAGGGGTTTTTTGAGTGGCTGTACGGAATACACGTCGCGGTACCAGGTAATTAACGATCGTGGGGATGAAAAGCAGCTTGACGGCGTCTCTCGTCTAAAGTTTTCCTCGAATTCTGTTTGGGTTTGCCGCGTCTCCAAGTTTCCATTGGAGAGGATCGGCGCGAGCTGAGGGCAAACTGGACCATCCAATGCAACTTTGATTGCTGTTAAAAAACCAGGATAAGTGTTGGAAACATGTTTACGGGCATAACCCGTGACAGGTCGTAGTGTAGGGTTAGGGTTAGACGGAGGCTGCAAGCCCTGGAGTGGGCCTTGCACTCGCGCAGATCGTAAATACCTATACTACGGAGCATGGGGCCAAAAGAAACTAACCCAGTCTGTTAGCGTTGAAGTCTCTATGTTAGCTTGCTCTAGTACCCAGGGCGATGGCACTACCAAAAGTACCTCGGTACTAAGCTGTTTTGGGTAGTTTCTTTTGGCCCCATGCTCCGTACTCGTTGTTAATTCAAGTAACTAAGGGACTAACCGCTACATCTGTCACTGAATCTGGGTTACGGCTGTCAAAAAGAACAACGCCACCAAAGATACGCGCCTCGGTTCAATAGCCAACACTATTGGCGAGGCCGTTCGGGTATTATCGTGGTCGCGATACCACGGGTGGCAAAAAAGAGTAGTAGGAAAGGTGGCACGGTAGTAGAACCGCTTGTCCCCCTCCTCAGAGGGGCGCCACCTGCCGAGGGTATCGTCCTTGTGTCGGTTTGTATCTTGCCTGCATACATAACCAAGGTACTGACATCAAACCCGGAACACAGTGTCTTGGCCTCCTCGGCTACATCAGGGCAGAGTTCTTTAGGTTCATCAAGGAGCGGTCGATTGTTGAGATCGGTAGCTGTTTGATTTCAGCACCGAGAGTCCCCATATTTCCCAGTCGGGCTTGAGGTGCGTTAAAGATGGCAACTTGGGAAGGATGGTGTTGGCAATGTACGGGATAAGACGGGTATCTACTAAGGTAGGTAATACTAATAGGCACATCTGTAGACTGTAGGTAGGTCGTCAGTGCGGGTCTCGAGCTGCGCTATACCCGATTGGGACGAGCGCTTCCGTTTTCTAGTGGTGCAACAGCGTGTGTGCCGGGTTCTTCATTCAATCATCCGTCAATGACAACCAAAGGTGAATGAATTCGGCATTGTGCCGCAACTTTCACTTTCAACATTCCTAAATCAAACACAGCAACCGACCAGCATGTCGACGCCAACACCGGGAAAGCACCCGCTGTTGCAGCAGGGTAAGACACCGTCGCAACCCCACCACGGCGCGACAGCGACCCCCTCGGCCTCGACGCCTTTCTCAGTCACCCAGGCCGCGTTTTCCCCCCGCGGCCCGCGGTCATCGCCCCAGCAAGTTAAGAAATCGCCCGCCACCATGACCTCGGCCACTTTGGGCCGCTCCACGGGGCCCGTTAACTTCGACAGCCCCTCGGCAGCCGCCGCCCTCGATGCCCTGGACCTCAATTCGGCTCTGGATCTGGGCCTTCAGACTCTCGGAAACTTGGGTAGAGCCAGCGAAGACGAGAGAGCGAGGCGACTTGACGCTGTTATTGAGGTCCTCAGCGTACGTTCACCCGTGAAGCCCTGCCAGAAATGCGACCTGACCAGCGTCACTAACCTTTTCAAAGCGGAGCAAAGGCTTGGTCAGCGAGGCTGGCCTGGAGAGACTGGCCAAAAAGCTCGATCTGGAATTCATGTGGGAGAATTCGATGGGCAGCGACGACAAAAAGACGCTCATCGTGGCCGGTTCCGCGCTGGAACTTCTTATTGAGTTTTCCAGCAACATCGTCCAGTCGGTTGCCCTGGCCTTCCCAGACTCGGCAGAGATCGTCAACAAGCATGCCCAAGCGGCTGGCGAGATTCTATTCGACGACCTGCGGCTCCGCGAGGGTCAAAGCCCGCTGACCAAGTCGCTGGAGAGTTTCGCTGCCAACTTTGAGCGCCTCGCTATGTTGGACAAACTGAGCATCAGCCCCGGACTTAACATGTACGAGGCGGTGGCCGGTATCTACGAAAGTCTCTGCCGGCTCCACGTCTGGGAGCTACAGAAAGTTCGGGAGGATCCTGCGGCGGCAGCCAAGGGCGAAGTGCACCTCGAGAACCTCGTCCTCTCCACGAAAAGCGGGAAGCCGACCATGAACACGAGGGGGCGTGTGGGCATGACGCTCGATTACTGGAAGCAGAGGAGGCTTCAGCCACCAACGGACCCAGCCATGGCCGCGTGGGTTGAAGAAAACGAACAGACCTGGAGCATCCACATCGGTTGTGCGCCGGCTAGGGAGATCGGCGTCAATCCCGTTCGAATCTCAGACAAGTGGATCGGCACCAACGTCGAGAAAATACCACTTCCGGATGAGCTGCACACGGGTGACCCGATCATCGACTGGCTGGAGCCAGAGAGCACCTTCGTTCCCACGCCAGATCCGGCAAAGGCCGATCCGATGCAGCCCGACCCGTCACTTATGGGGCCCCGTCTTCCCGACGCAGTATTCCACGCCACCTTTGACCCCCCTATCCACATCCCGTCTGAGCTGTGGAACCAGATCCAGCAGCTGGGTTGCATGTTGCACGAGGGCCAGTTCAAGCAGCTGACGACCTTTGACAGTCTCGTTCTCCCGTACGCGCCAGGCAAAGGCCCCGACGTCGCGGAGTCCAGGACAGTCACCTGCAGCCAGAAGAAGCTCTTCATGGCGCCGGGCGAGACGACGAAAATGTCACTCAAGAGCCACGTCAACACGCTCTGTGTCTATAAGCCAGCGCTGAGCCGGACTCTGACCGAGATGACGTTCTCCCACCCGCAACAACTCATCACCATCCTTCCCTACCTCCGGCAGTACGTCTTCCTCGCCATGCTGCTGGAACACAGCTACAAAGAATTCCCCATCCCCGAATGGCTGCTCGACTTGTCTGATAAGGACGAAAAGTCGTCCACCAACACCAACAAAACAAACGCAATCACCACCAACCAAAACGACTACCAAACCTTGACCTCCGAAACTCCTTTCAACCCCAACAACAATAATAATAACAAGACAAAAGAACAAAAAGAAGAGCCGCCGCTCAACATAGACACGGCCCTCAACATGCTCCCCGCCGCCCCACAACTAGGAGTGGTCTTTCCGCTGCTGGGGGAGAACCGGTCGGCTAATGTCACGCTGGAGATACGGGAGAACGGGCACGTGCATGTCGAGGCGCAGGATGTGCTGGGCGAGGGCAACATGGTGTCCCCCAGCGGGCGGCAGAGGCGGGTCGAGGATGTGGGGGCGCTGCTGGAGAGGTTGGAGGATTTGGGGAAGTGGGCTGAGTTTATACGGACTAGGTGGGCGGTTTGATGAGTTGTGTTGGTGTACTTGCTTGGAAAGGTGGTGAAAGGGGGGGGGGCGCTGGATAGGTTTAGTGGTGGTCATACTGTACTCAGTACCTTAGATAATTTGCGTAGGAGGCATCGCTATATGATAGATATGATTTCGGACAGCGGGTTCTGGGTGGACTGAGCAGCGGATGCGCCAGACCAAACAAACCCTCTCCTCTCTAAGCAAATCCAGCCGGGCCAGCCCATGCTAGATATAGAAGGTCCACATTCCTAAATGTCACCGAGCTCCCCCGGTGGCTTAACGGTCACTGGAGGAGCTCCCAGCGGCGGTCCAATTGGTGTTTGGGCCCGTGATTTCTCGACCAGGGCCACCGAGAGGTCATGGATTCGAGCAGAAGTCTGGCCTATGTTGAGTTTACTCCAGACAGCAAAAGTTTCCTGCTTCCAAACACCAACAACTGGGCTCCCGCTGATGTAGTAAAAATCCGCCCCGGTGTTTCACCCGCGCGGGTTTTTCGTAACCAATTGAAATGGACCTTCGGGGGCCAATTGGGTAGCTTTTTACCTTTTTTTGGTCCTAGAGTAAATGCCACACGCAATATTTACAGATTACCGCACTTAGACGCGGGAGAAAGGGGAAGAAGGGTAAAAAGAGAAAGCGGCCATCTCCCAAGAGTAGCGCAAATCACAGCTGTCATACCATTGATGCATCCTATGACAAAGTGTTTTGTTTATATTTTCTACTCTCGATTTCCATATTGTATCATCTATATACATTTCCCCAGACTAATAAATGCACGTGCAAGATGAAGGGGGCTCGCCTATATCGTAGACTATGCATAATAAAACCGTTGATAATCAAATCTCGGAGCGGCTGGGCGTCATCACCCACCCACTTCGCCCTCCTTCCCGCTAGGGTTGACGCGACGGGACGGGACACCACCATACGGGATGGACGGCCAAGGATCTGGGTGATCAGTATGTCACTGAATGTGGAACACCTATGATGTAATTCCGTAGGTACCAACACGGACCACCTCTTACTTGCACCGCCGCGACGCCGCAGGGTAAGACGTTGTCAGCACTCTGTTTTTTTCGTCTATCGATAGTTTACTAGTAAACCAAGTTACTCCGGTGAAATCTGTAAGCGGGCGCGTGTTTGGGTTATTTAGGGCAAGCTGACGGAGCCAAAGTGCACGGCGCACACAAAAAAAGGCCTCCTTTTTGCAACCTGCATGCACATGCATGCAGCCACCGAGGAACAGAGGGCTTGTCAAAGGTGAGTGGTGGGGACGCGTTAAAAAAAAAAAAAGGAGTTCGTTGGAAAAATACAAAACGAGGTGGGTGATGTCCCGGCGTCGATCTCCCCCGGTCCCCCGTTCCCCGTGGGCCGTTCTCTGTTGATCAGGGTTCAGGGGCAGCAGCATGTACACTACATGTGCGGCGTCCAGTCGGGAGTTTGCGATCGTCCCCCCCTGGTAACTGTACTTTGTGCCGCCGTTGGAGGAACTATCCGGGCCGGGGACCTGGGAGCCCTGGGGTCGGGGAAACTTGGAAGTGGGAAAGAGGGTGGAAAACCGCGTCAGTGGAACAGGGGTTCTTGGCTAGGGGTCGCGAGAAAGAGGGAAAAGGGAATGGCGGGATGGGGCCATGGTGGGTTCTTTTCTTTTTTTTTCTTTCTTAGGATTCTCGGCAGTGCGCGGTATTTTTCAATTTTTGTTCGTGTTACCCGCCCGATTTGGAAGTAAGAGGACGTTTGGACGCGATCCCGTCGCGGAAGAGTCTGGCCTTTTGTTGATGTTTGTTTTGGGACGCGTTTGGATCAAAGTAAACAAAACAAAAGGAGATTGCGGGAGCCTGCGAAAGCCCGTGGTTGAGGACATGGTGGCTGTTCAGGCAGAGGCCACGGCATTGACCATGATGACGGATGACAGTTTCGACTCTCGGCGAAGGCGGCGGTGGCGAAGGGAGCTGTGACTGACTGACTGACGCGAGGGACAGTTGTTGGCCATCAGAGGTGGCCAGCCTTGGTCATTTTTAGGGCTCTGGGGGGGCACGGCGGGTTCTGTAACACAGCATCCCCTTTCTTGAGGCATGTGATGGCGGCAAGCACACGTTTCAAGTGCGGACCTGCATTCTTACATGCGGGTTGAGGGGGAGAGGATGACGCCTGCAGCCTTTCAAGCGCGGGGGAGCGAGGGAGGAGAGACGGAGAACAGAGCGGTATAGTTAAATCTAGCGGATCTCGCGTCTCTCCACACACGCTAAGGCCTCCCCTTGGCCCCCGCATTTGATTGGCTGCGGATGGCGCTCGTCAAGGACTGATCCTGATCCAAGACGGTGGATGCTCTCGCAACTGCCATTGAAATCGAAATTCTCACCGCTTTGAGAGTCTCGAACCCGCACTCTGGGAACCATATGGTTCGTCCGAAGCGGTGAGGTTTTGAGGGATCATGGTGGTGCGTGACCGAATGGTGTGCGCTCCTACCTATGTACCAGAGCTGCGGCGGCATGCAGCTTTGTCTGCTGCGATCGTCTTGAGACAAGATGATATCACATCTAGCTATCGGCCGTCACATGGCCTGTCATTCTGTCCGGACGGCCGCTCTGGGCCGTGTCTTGCCTTGGGGAGCAGGAACAAGAACAGGAACAATGGATGGCCGGCCGCTGGGGGGGAAGTTGCAGGAGGGCGCAGCCATTTCCAGGCCTCGCCCAGAGTCGCCACCCTGGCTCGGATGGGGTGGGGAGCGGGACAACGCTAACGTCAGGCACGACAGGGGGGCCCTGGCACAACGCGTCCATTGAACGCGAAAACGCGTGAAATCAGCCAAGTAAACAACAGTGGCGTCCCATCTTTCTTGTGTGCTTCGCCGCGCCATCTGCCACCCTTCGGCTTCCCTTCTTGCTCTGCACACTGGATGTGATCGCCAACTGTTCGTCCCTGAGATTGCCGCCTCCCCGGATCCTTCAGCGAGGTCATCATCGCATTCCTGTGCCTCACTCCTCTCCCTTGGAACGCCGTCGGTTCATCATTGCGTCAACCCCGCTGATCGCATCGCAAACCGACATCCTGGCCCGACGGCGCATTTTCCCCGCCCGTCCCGGTCGCAGAGTCGATAACGCTGATATCGACCCCCAGCCCTGACTGCACCTTCTCTGCGACATGTGTTTGGCCAACAACAACAACAACGACCACTAATAAGGCAGGCAGGAGCATTGTTGGAGGACTTGCAGTGCTTTCCAACTGGGCAACAGGCAGTCGCAAACCAATCTCGAAGATGCCTGACAGGCACCTGATCTGACGTGTCCACGCCCACGAGACCACGCGCCCTTCGAGTCGAGCCCCAGCCTCTGTTGCTCAACAACCTCTCCAGGTTCCAGGTTTCCCAGCAAGAACGACCTGCTTTGCTAGCGAACGATTCCTGCACTTTTCTCCCGTCTTCGAGTGCCGACTGGCTTCGCCTCCCCGACATCAGATTTGTCTTGCTTCACGCCCGAAGTGCGCGTGTCGCCCATTCGATTTTTGGCGTTCCCTTGTGCAGCCAGCCCATTGCTCCCGTCTGCGAGCTGCACTGGACATTCATAGCGCTTGTCGCCCGATCCTTTGCTCTGGCGGCAGCCCCTCACCCTACACCGACGTCGTCTGAAATCCGCATTTTCCGACAGCCTCTGGACAACCGCTCGAGTCCTTGCAGTCTGGGTTTTGGGTCGCACCTTGGTGCTTGGCGGCTCTTGGAGTTGACGAGGGATCACTTGGTTGGTTTGGGCCGAGGTTGCGGGAGTTGTGTGTGCTGTTGTTGCTCGCAGCAACAGAAAAGGAGCGGCGATGTCATACTCTAACGGAAGCGGGGGCACACTTACACTGCCCTCACCCACCCATGTTCACCACGTCGACGTTAGCGCAACCGTTCGGTCACTCCGGCGATCTCTTTCACGATCGCCTTCTAAATTCAGGCTCTCGGGAATCGCATCTTCCAAACCTATTTCGCCTATTTTTCGCCAGTCGCCGAGCCCGTCACCGAGTGCGCAGTTCGAGCAGGCCGCACCTGCGACCGCCCCTGCGACACCAGCCTTTACTGCGGGACCACTCTCACCCACTTCTCATTCAGCACCACCGCAGTTGCAGACGACAGGCACGCCCTTCAGACCAAACATCAAACTCTCGGTGCGTTCTACGAGGACAAAGCCGCTGACCCGACCCCTATCCCGGTCGCGACTATCGCCCAAGAGTCCCCTGAAGCGCGTTTTCGGCCCCTCAGCCGATTCTGGCAACCAAATCCCCTCATCTGCTTCCCTCGCCGAAGCGCGGGGCCAAGAAAACGCGACCCTTTCCGACTGCCCCATCCCGCTGAGCCCCGCGACGCGCCGCAACCTTGAGCGGCCCTCGCGTCATTCCATGCACCTCGACGTCTCTGGGTCGACGAAAAACGGCATCTCAAAATTTATGGAGGTCAATAGCGAGCCATTCCCGGCAATTTCCGTCAGCCCGCTCAAGCGGAGCGACGCAGCCATGGGTCTTGGCCAGACAAGCTTCGGAAGCCCGGTCGCGAAGCGGCGGAGTCTCCACGCGATTTCGACCCTCGGAAGCGACCCCTCGGTTTTTGATCAGACCCCTCCCTCGCCTCAAAATTTCGACATTCATGAGGACGGCAATCACGAATACCAATTGACTGGGCACAGCGCGTCGCCGTTCCGGGACTCGGTTGCTTCGCCTGTCCCTTCTGCGCTGCCGAAACGCACGTCTTCGCTGCGCAGGAGCACCCTGCAGCAGCGCCATGGCAACAACCAGCCCTCTCTGGGTAGGCGCGCAGGCGAGAAGCAGCTGGCACAACTCGCGACTGAACCCGGCACGCCGGGCGCGCGAAACAGACCCAGACTCTCGCTTGATCAGTATGTCCCACCCGAGGAGCGAGTCAACCCTTTCTCCCAAGGGCCCCTGCCAAGTGCGACGGCCCATCCAGTTCAACGTCCGGCAAACCAACCTCATCCGCTGTCGCGGCTCGTGTCGCAAACATCATCGGGCTCGAATCTTGCCGATGACGAGTTCCCAACTCAGCGGGCGCTGCTCCCGCAGGTCTTGTCGAAGTCGCTACCTCCCGGATCGCAACCGCCGGTAAACGATGCGGAAGGAACCTCGACCCCTCACTACAAAGGGGCTAGACCGTTGCAGGCTGCCTTTATGTCGACAGGCCTCGTTTCCAAAATGAACCGTAACCGGGACGGTGGCCCGCTCGAGCACCCAGGAGCCAAGGTTGCCGCGATGCCCGACACGCCTTGCAAAAAGCAGCCCTACTACTCGGCCACTTTCCCCCCCCAAGGCGGCAGCGGCGGGCGGCGGTCCCGGATTTCCTTTGGGAGCCCCTCCACCCCCTTCAGCGCGGTTGCTGCGCCCATTCGTGGAAACCTGTTTGGAACCCCCCAGGACAAGTCTGGCAGCCTCTTCTTCCAGCAAGTTCGCTCCGGTCACACGAGAAAGGGAAGCATGCTGAGCGTGGATGGCGATGAACTCCCTGGACCCCACGATGACCTCCCTCCAACCCCGACAAAGAACTTGTTCTTCAAGTCGCTCACGGCTCCGGCCGACGGTGCCCAGACACCTGATGACACTCGTTCTTTTGCCGCTCGCGCTCCCTTGTTTACCCTCGGCAGCGATCCGAGAGCTACCAATGCTGGTTTCGAATCTGACGCCCAGACTACGTCCAACATGGATGCGCAGCAGGGCGACGGCGTCGCCCGCCCCTCTACCCCCTTTTCCAACGGATCGCCCTGCTTCGGCTTTTCGTTCGCCTCGCTAGCTGGGAGCCGCACACAGCCCGTGTCATTCGCCACACCTGCACCCGCTAGAACATCATCGGTTCTCTTTGCGACGCTCAACAGTGCGGCAAGTCAGTACTCCAAGGCCGAGACTGTCGCTGCAGCGGGCCCCTTGAACATGGAGGCCGTATCACCTCGCACCCCCCAAGACGCGGCAGGGTACTCGATGACACCGCCCGACCCGAGCAGCTTGTCCATCTCGGCCTCTCAGGAGGGGAACGCAAGGCTCTCCCGAACCCCTGCGACCCCCAGCAACTCGCAGGCCCGGCAACTTTTCTCGAGCTTTGCCGATCGCCGCCTGAGCATCACTCCCCAGAATGGACATGGCCCCAGTGACGTTGACGAGTCTCTGGTCTCCCGTTTTGACAAGTCGGACATCATCGGCAAAGGCGAATTCTCCCAGGTGTATCGTGTTGTCAAGTCGTCTGCTCCTGGTTCGTTCATGATGATGGGCTTCTCGACGACCCCGCGGACGCCTTCAAGCCCAAACTCGGATAGGGTCTACGCCGTCAAGAAGCTTCGGATGCCGTTCAATGGCATCAGGGACCGCAAGGCCAAGCTTCAGGAGGTGACCACCTTGCAGTCTCTGCGCCACTCCAGTAAGGTCGTGCAGTTGATCGACAGCTGGGAGCACAACTACCACCTCTACATCCAGACCGAGTTCTGCGCCGAAGGTAGCCTCGACGGGTTCCTCAAAGCAGTCGGACAGGCCGGTCGGTTGGATGACTTTAGAATTTGGAAGATACTCTTGGAGACAGCTCAGGTGAGTCGAAGCGCGCCAAATAACCGTGACATGTTCGTATTTGCTAACTTGGATGGCAGGGATTATCTGCAATTCACCGGGCTGGGTTCATCCACCTTGATATCAAGCCTGCCAATATCTTCATCACTTTTGATGGTTATCTCAAGATCGGTGACTTTGGCCTGGCAACTCCTTGGCCGGCTGCCAAGGGCATCGAGGCCGAAGGTGACCGCGAGTATATCGCCGCCGAGATTCTGCGCGGAGAGTATGACAAGCCTGCCGACATTTTCGCCCTCGGCCTTATCATCCTCGAGATTGCCTGCAACGTGTTCCTTCCCGACAACGGCCCGACCTGGCAAGCCCTCCGAGCCGGCGACATGACCACGGTCCCTCCGCTCACATGTGGCGAAGCGGGCGCCATTGCCCGTGATGCCAACGGGCTGCCTATTCAGCACGACTCGGGCATCTCTCAAGTCACAGACGGCCAGGAGATTGGACTTGGCACCAGTCCCCGGCGCGGGTCCTTCCCCTTTGAAGCGATGACGCATGATGCGAGCAATCTCTTCGGCGCCCAAAAGCGAACCGAGTTGCAGCATCCACCCAGCTTCATGCTGGAACCGAACGATCGGCATTCTCTCGACAACCTCGTCAAATGGATGATTCATCCAAACGCCGCCGATCGCCCCACCGCCGAACAGGTGCTGGAATCGGAACCGGTAGCGTGGATTTCGCGCCGCCGGAACGCTGGCGCGACCGTCTACGAGGGCAACTGGGGCCCGCAGGCCGGCCAATTCGTGGATGAGCTTGTCGACACCGAGATGACAGATGTTTGAGAACACCAATACGGCACCTTGATGATCTGGGAGCACTGATATCTGCTCCTGTGTGTCTACAATGCTGGATATGCCGCTACTTCTGGGGCGTGGCATACCAGCAGAATATGTCTGAGTAGTATGGAACATGAGTTGGACGGCTATCATGGCTGGATAACCATGGATGATGGGATATCTACCCGCGGCTCGGGTTTCTTTTTTTGACGAATCGCATCGCTACACGGTCGACGACGTTGGCGCGGCCACGGAGTTTGGGGCACACCGGATATTTTTACAATGGAGACGATCTGGCGCTCTTAGGGGCGCATGGCCCTCCACGACGGCGGATGGGGAGCGCAGTGGAAGGGTTACTGTCGAGGATGCGGCGATTGTTGGCGTCCTCGTGCGTTGGTTTCGGAGTTACAACAACGGCGGTTTCGAGCCAGGAGTGCGCGAGCACACGCTCGGCACGGTCTCGTCTCGCCGGTCTTTTGGGAGACGTGTATTATGAGAAGCATCCATGCATCCGTGTATAGACTACGGTGGGGTTGGCTTTGTTTGACATTTGCTGGCTGGCTATGGAATGGTTCTTGGGCGGGTTGCATCGGCGCTCGCATCTTAACTTTTTTTCTTTTGTTCTGGAAGGAGAGGGAGGATCATGACAATACGACGGAACGACACGATTTAGAGGCAAGACCTACTATGTACGTACTACTACCTACTTAATAATTTCCTTTGTCGATCAAGATAGCTGGCTGGTGTAGCCATGGGGGGTGTTCGATAGTCGACGTTGCAGCTCGAAGTATTCAATGTTGAATTAGACCTGATATTGCCTGCCGCTGGAGTGACTCTCGATGTGATTGATGTAGGATTTGGCCTCTTTGGCACAGCTTTTTTTAGGGGAAATTGGGCAAGGGATGGTTGGAGGGTGTTGTTGAGAGTGGCCGTGGTTCCCTCTTTTGGGTTTGGCTTGAGGTTGGCATCTTGTCTCGACGATGGACTCTCAGCCCTCTTTTACTACGGTTACATCACTTAGTATAGCATCTCCCTCTTCTAGTCTGCTACGCCCATGTTGCAGTGATGAGTTCGATACCGTGTTAAATTTTATTGCATGTCCCTAACCCCCTAACACCTGATTGCCCCCCTATTACCCATTCCCTGCCGAATACACCCCCAACCATGCAGACAATTGCTTGCTATCCTACTTACCCGACACCGCAATCCTAAATAAAAACCATACCTCCTCAACTAAACAAGGCCTCAGCCCAAATCTAAACAGTCTTTGTTTGTTGTTGTTGTTGTTGTTGTTGTTGTTGTTGTTGTACCCGGCGCAACACCCCACCCCAAACAAATCCCTATCCGTCACCCATCACCCATCTAGCCAACAACCCCCCCAAAACCCCAAACCCAAACAAACAAACAACTAAACCATCAAACAAGGAAATACAGAAAAAAAAAAAAAAAAAAAGGTCATCACTCAAACTTGCCACCCCCAAACAACCCCCCAACAGCCTTGACCCTGCCCTCGGCCCCGCGCCACTTGCGCGCCTCGCGCCGCCGCTCCGCCTCGGCCACGGCCGCGCGCCGTTCCGTCTCGCGCGCGAGATAGCTCACGCCCGAGCGCTTGCCGGCTGTCTTTTTGATCTTCATGGTGTTACTACTGTTGCTGTTGCTGCCGCCAGTGCTGGTGCTGGTGGTAACACCGGTACTGGATGATGTTGATGACGATGATGTGGAAAGGAGTGAGTTTGTGGTTGCGCGGCGGAGGAGGGCGGGGACGCGGAATGTTCCGCTTCCGCTTCCGCTGCTGCCGGCGGCGCGTCCAGTGCCTCCTCCTCCACCTCCGGCGGTGAGAGTGGTAGAGGTGGTAGTGGTGGTGGTTGCGGAGGTGAAGGCGAGTTTGTTGGAGGTGGAGGTGGAAGCCGAGGAGGCGTTGCGCTTGAGGTTGATGCGGTCGATGATGATGGCTGTGTTTGGTTTGCCGCTGCGGCGCGGGTTGCGGTTCTCTTTGTTGCTGCTTGCGCTGTGGGAGGACTGCCGGCGGGAGTCGGCGTCTTCTTGCTCGTCGGCTTCGTCGCCTGACGAGCCGAGCTCGGTGGCTGGGATGAAGGAGGACGAGGCGTGGTAAGGCTCGTCGAGTAGGTTGGACAGAGACTCGCGGATCTCGCCGATATTCGAGGGCTTCTTGCCTTCCTTGGTGCGGCGGGGATTGGGCGCCGGAGCAGTCTGGGGCTGACTATTGGGGATGACTGCAGCTTGCCCGGTTGTGGAAGCCAGGGAGTCCTGACGCTCTAGCCCAGCTGGCGGCGGCGGCGGCGGCGCAAAGATAAAGTCCATCTCGTCGTCGCTGCCGCGGTCCTCGATGGTCCGCAGGAAGGCCTGGTTGCGCGGGTTCTCGGCCACCTTGCTGATGCGCTCATCGGCCAACAGAGCGCGCTGCATCTTGGCAAACTGGCGGCGCTTCTGGCGGCGGCGGGCCTCGCCACCGTCGTCCGAGTCGGACAGCTCGTCCCAGTTGCCGGTGCGCTTGCGGCGGAGCATGCCCGTCGTAATGTCGTGGAAGAGCTTATCCACCTGCTTCTCGTCTGCGGCGCGTTCACGGTCACTGTGGGAGTTTAGCATTTTGCCCTTGAGGCATGTGGAGGAATGACCTACGCATAGAAAGCCGCCAGCTTCCTCTCGTCGCCCGCCTCGTTCTGGGTCTCATCGTCAATCATCTCCTTCACCGATTGATCGTCATCATCGTCACTGCCTTCTCCATCCGCACCGCCGAGCCCGGCATATTCGTCCTCGGACTCCTCGGCTTGCTCCTGGACCATCTCGCGGGCCTTGCTCTTCTTTTTGTCAAAGGCCTCCTTGCGCTTCTTGTCCTTGAGCGCGGCATCCTTCATGGCAGCGAAGGCGTTGTTGGATACAGTGCCGAAGCCGAACTCGTCAGCCTCAACTTCAGCCGTCATCACCTCATCCTCCTCACCAGAAGCAGGACGGCGACTCGGCGACGTGGGAACGACTTCAGCTCTACGCCTGAGTTTGCCAGTCCTCCGCACTAGAGGCGACTCGTTCTGCTCCTCCACCTGGGTCCGGCCGACTGGGACCGTATCCACAGTCGAAACAGGAGGCTCAACAAAGCGCTGGCGGAGAGGCGAGAAATTGTGGAAGCCGGCGTCCTGAGTCGGCTCGATGAGCTGCGATGCTTGCGTGGGGGGGATTTGGTTCTCCTCGAGGAAGGTGTCGAAGCCGTGCATTTGCGACTGCGAGAAGCGGAGCTGCACGCCTTGGGTCTCGGCTTGCTGTGTCTCCCGTGTCGGCTGGCTGTCGAGAATCATGTCCTCAGCGGCCTCCTGGGCAGTTTGCGAAAAGTTAGAGTCGGGGAAGGCGGTCACGTCAAACGTGGGCCGCGGCTGTGAGGGTGATGCAGCTGTGCCCATTTGGCTGTCGTCCATGGTGCCGGCGAATATCTGGGTCAGGCCGAGGCCGGCAGGGCCAGCGACGGGAAGACCTGGGATGAAGGTCTTCCTGGCCGACCGTAGGACCGACGTTGGGACGTTGGGAGACTCGGCATTGGGGACTGATGGTGACTTGGCAAAGTGAGCCTTTGGCCTGGGAGTGGCCTTGACAAGGGGCTCAGCATCATCCTCATCGTCAGTAACGATGGTGACGTGCTTTCTCGGCCTGCGGCGGACTTGGTTGGAGTTAGGCAGCTCTTCGTCCGAGTCCTCGCCCCCCACCTTCTCCTCGGGGTGCTCAGTCTCAGACACCTCAGCGGCGTCATCGATCATTCCTTCAGCTAGATCAACCTCCTCGTCGTCTTCATCAAGCTCTGAATCAGAACCAGACAGCTCAATGTCCGCCTCTACCCCCTCCTCCACCACCTCCTCCTCCTCCACCTCCTCCTGATACTCTTCGTCATCGTCACTATCGTCCCAGCCCAACGGATCCTCTTCTCCCGCATCCCGTCTCGTCTTCCTCTCCGCCTTGGCGGCCTCCCTCTCCCTATCCATAATCTCTTCGGCTTCCTTCTTCGCTTTCGCCACAATATTCTCCACGTCCTGCATCTCCCGCTCCCTTTCCTCGGCAGTCTGCACATGGATGCCTTTGGCTTTCAACATGTCCAAATGCCGGTCGCGCTCGAGTTTCGCCTGCTCGCGAGCGCGCTGCCAGAGGCTGGACTGCAGCTGACCGACCGTCATGGTCTGTTCTTGGTGCTGCTTCTGGAGTTTGTGGCCTCTGCGGGAGGGGGCTGTGGCCTTTTTGTCCGGGTCGTCGAGGTGGGCGAGCTTGCGGAGGAGCTGCAAGGCGCGGGGTGCTTTGGATTGGTTGAGGGGAATGCGGTCGAAGATGGCGTCAAGTTTGGACTTGCGGGTGGGTTCGACTTGAAGGTCGTCATCGTCATCGTCTAGGGAGAGGGTGGCGGTGTTGGCTTGGAGGGGAGGGAGTATGACGCGGATGTTGCGCTTCCGCGGGGGTTCTGTGGGCTGTGGTTGCTCTTCTGGGTCTGCCGCTGTTGCTTTGCCTTTGCCCTTGTCAAGCTTCTTGCGGGCAGCGGCAGCGACAAGCTCCTCTAAGGTAGGGAAGTCATCTTCGTCGTCGTCGTCGAGGTTTATTGCCCCTGCGCCTGCTGGAGCAGCAACTTCCTCCGACTTCCCGTCCTTAGCAGCTGCCGGCGGCGAACTAGGCGGCGTCTCGACATCCTTCATCTCAGCATCGCTCTGCTGGACGGACCCCGGGGTTGCGGCGCGGCTTGAGCTTGCTGCCGGTGCGGCGGGTTCAACCGGCGCGGCTGCTGCAGCCTCGGGCTTGAAGTTGAAACGCTCAAACAACGACGCCTTGGTGATCTTCTTCTTCACCTTGGCTTCATGAGCCAGTTGGAGACTCCGGGTCAGTCGTTGCGTCTCGCGATTCATCTCCTCCATGGCCCTCTTGCTGGCCTTCCTTGGAGGCCGTGCGGTAGCCGCTTCCTGGGTGAGCTTGCGGCCGCCCTCATCGTCTGTGATATTGTCGTCCTCTTCGTCCTCATCCATGACATCATCTTCGCTGTGGCCGGCAGCTTGTCTCCGCTCGGCCTTCTTGCGAGCCTCCTCGGCCTTCTTGCGAGCCTCCTCGGCCTCCCTCGCGACCCGTTGTTGTCGCTTCTTGGCGAGGAGAGCCTTGTAGCGGGGATTCTTGGTCAAAGCCATGGGACTAGGGAGGTCGCTGTCGCTTTGGCCTGCAGAGGGGGACTGGGGCTTGGAAGGCGAGACGAAGAGCCCGGGTGACTTGGGCGCGTCTTTTTGTGGTGAGATGAAGAGGCCGGGGGAAGACGCCGCGTCATGTGGCCTCGTTTCGGGGGTAGAGCTGCGTTCCCGTCGCGACTTCAACTTCCGGGGACGCGTTGTGACCACGACATCATCCTCATCATTACCGTCAGACTGGCCGGCGACTGAGCCAGCATCGACGCTGTCCTTCGTTGGCAAACTTGTGCGCGTCGGGCTCGCGTCACGTTCGAGTTCGACCTCTGACTCGGATTCCTGTGGCTCGCTGCCGCGCACTTGCATTCTGGCGGCGAGCTTCCCTCGTGGACGGAGGATATCGGTGTCCTCTTCGGAGCTGCTGTCGGAGAGGGCAGCAAACGGGTTCCTGCTCTGGGCGATGAGGCGTGTCGTGGCTGTGGTGGGCGACACGCTGCGAGAGCGGCGCGAAGCCGGAGACGTGGACCTTGAAGAGGCCATTGTGCCCGCAATTGAGGGTGTGTGCTGTGAAAAAAATGGTATATTGAGTGTTGGTCTAGGAGCATATCCCGAAAACTGCTAGAATTGGTGCTTGGTCTAGGAGAATGGGAAGCTGGGTGGATCGGCGAGCGGTTAGGGTAGGTCGGGGCAGGGTTGATATGGTGGGGAAGACGCGCTGCAAGACGCGTTGCTGTTAAGTGGGCGGCTCTGGACGCGCCACCCCTGCCCCCCTGTAACGTTAGCCCCTGTTTGCAACATCATTCACCAGCCCACCTAGGGCCTCGAGCTGTCCAGCCATCTCCAGGCATGTGCGTGCCCAAGTCATCAACTCACTCTCTCATATCCATAGATTCTATGCTGAACTAGGTATTCTGTACAGCAGAGGACGATAAATATCAACCATCTCCGTCCCCTCGAGGGCCTTTTCGGGTATCGCTCGTAAAATTACAGTACAAAAAGCCCTCTCCATCATCCTCCTCCATCAACCGCAGCAGCTAGACCCCAAGGGATGCCCCCAGTTCGACGCCAGAGTGTGCCCGCCGCCCCCTTTTGTGAGTCCACCCAGGACAGTTATACAGGGCACGTCGCAAAACCAAGAAAAATGCAAGTGCCGATGCAATGCCGTGTAAGCAACCCCGATCGCCGCCGCCCCGTTCAGTAAACGCCGCCCTCCAAACTCCGCGAAGCTCCCAAGTGAGAAAAAAGAAGAATGAGAAAAAAAAAGATGATCGCTCGTAAATAGCACCAGTCAAGCCTGTGTGCCGCATCAGCCAACGGCCAGACACGAGTCCAAGACTCCGTTGAGAAAGTCTCCGTCTGTCACATCGCCGCCCTCCCACCACATGTCATTATCAATGTCCATGTGGTCGCCATGGTCGACTCCGTTGGTGAGCAACGCGGGCTGTTCCTTCACCGTCCCGTTCACCCCGCCCATCTCAACGTCCCCTTCCAGATCTGTAATCCTGTCGCGGCCGTCCACATACGTGTAGTCATCCCAGTTCTCCAGCTCCCCTTCCCGGTAGCTGTAGACGACCGACTTGGCGATGATGGGGAAATTCGCGAGGCCGCAGTCGCCCATCTCCAGTGCCAGCCGGAGATCGGCGATGCCCAACGGGCCGCGCTCGCTCGCGGCCTTGGCTTCGACGGGCAGCAGCCCGGTCTTATCGCGTGTGACCTCGCCCCGCTGAAGCCCCGCCTCTTCCTTCGCTAACTGCCGCCGATACCTGTGCGTCTGGATCCAGGTGTTGCTGGGGCCGAACCCGGCGTTGCCCGAGTCGCCCGGCGCGTTGCTCCGCGTGCGGCTGAATATTGACGACATGACCTCCTTGATGAAGGTCTCGGTGGCGATCGACATGAACTGCGCTGCGTCTGCTGTATGCCCGGACGCGAGGCCTGCCTCGTAGCAGAAGGGCAGCATCCGCGCCTCGATGTTGCTCACGTCTGGGAACTCGCCCGACTCGATCGCCAATGGTTGCGCATAGCGTTTCCTAATCTCGAGGTCAAAGTCTAAAAGTCAAAGACATTAGCTAAAATTATCGGTAGGATAGGCGGTGGGTGAGTGTGCATACTCATCCGACTTAGAGCGCCGCCCGCACTGGCCGGCACCTCGGCCGTCTTGGCGGGGCGCATCCGGGCATGGTCCGTAAACACATTGGCTAGCGACTCGTATGGGTCAAACTGAGATAGATGGTCAGCATATGGGTGGGCCCTGCAACGATGGAACGCATAATGTGTGGACTTACGTCGTTGTGTGCAAGGTCCTTGATCCGCCTCCGGTCACGCGCCGGAAGTTGCATGACTTCCCCCTTTAACCTCCGCTCGGCAGCATCTCCGGACACGGGCTTGTTCCCGGCCGTGGTCAACGGCTTGTCGTTGGCACTGACCCAGGGCGCAAGGCCCTGGTCGGGCATCTCACGCGTGACATTGCCGTATATCGCCGCAATGAGCTGGTTGTGGAGGTGTTCTCGGGAGCCGTCGGGGGAGGCAAGCAGGGGTTCGATGCGCTCGCTGAATTCGGCCTGGTTGAGGCGGCCTGCACGAAACTGTCAGTATAATTCCCAATTGACTCCGCTGCGCACTCGTTTGGGGTGCAGTACCGATCAGGAAATTGGTGATGGATTCTTTGTAGGTGGGCCATTGTTCCGCGCCGATGCTGGCCTTGAGCGCCGTGTAGATGGGTTCGACATCGATGCGGGCCGGGATGAGCTGGCTTGTTTTGGGGGCTTTGTGTATTGACGGCACCGAGACATTGATGGACTGTTTGGAGAGGACCGGTGTCGAGAGGCTGATGGATGGCCGGCTCAGGGCGGCAGGGTTGATGTCGACCATGGTGCGTGCGAGCTCGCGATATATGGCCGGCCACGGAATAAGCGAGCGCTGCTGCGGGATGCGCGAAAGAAAGGGCGTCAGGACCGTCGCGCGCGGAATGCTGCACAATCGTGGGGCGAACCCGCGTTCATTTGCGCATCAAAATGTAGGCCGGGCTCATGCGATCGGGATTCCGGATTCAAATCGATGGATCGGGCATGGTGGCGCGGTTGAGTGGATGATATTCTCCTCGGCGGGCGGAACTGAGGTGGTCGGTCTTGGGTTCGGATGTCGTCGAATTTAATGGAGCCTCCAGCGGACAGGCCGTGGACGCAGCGCCTCTGAATGCTGCTGGTCGCAGCGCGGGGTACTTTGATGCACAGCAAAACTCGGGTGGTCGGCGAGGTACTGTCTCCCCACAATTCAGCCTGTGTTGTAGTGGTTCGAGTGCCACTGAGACCTCGCTTCTTAGGTGGCGTCCTTTCAGGCGCCCTCCATCTTTTGTCTCCCCTCGTCGCGTCGCGTATCCCCCCTCCTTATCACGGACTGCCAAACCCAACAAACCACATGATGCAATGAGCATTGCTGCAGTGCAATTTGCCTAGACACGATGCAACCATGGCCAACCAGCAGCGCAACCGCGTCTCGAATGCCATCGACAGCCTGATCACGCACCTCGTGCCCGGCAATGCCAACGACGATGAGCAAACAGCCCAAGAGCGGCACGATGTCTGCTTCGAGCTCGTCCGGACCGTTTTCGAGCGGTGAGGGGCCCTATCTCCCTTCGTGTCTGAAGCAATTCGCAATCCACTCGCTGACGCTCCCCTCAGCCCTGGCTCTCCCGCCATCTCGTCCGATGTAAACCATGCCGCCGACCTCATCAAGCGCAACCTCATCCAGAGCAACCCCAGCCAGGCCCTACGCTTCTCAAATCTCTATACACGGCTGCTCTCGCTGCCAGTTCTCAACCAGAAATGGGCGATACTGTACTTGCTCTACCAGCTTTCCGACTCTCCAGACCCGAACGAGCCCCTGCCGCCGAGTCCTCCAAAACCGCCGCCAGCGCAAAGAGCAGCGGGCCCCCCTCGACCAGCCGAGAGCGAGAGGCGCTCCAAGACATCGACAGCTACCCTTACGCCGGAAGAAGAGGTTGTGCAGGAGGCGTTTGCGCCGGGTGGCTTGAAGAAGTTGCCCACCGAGAAGCCAAAGCGCACCCAACCCGAGGAGAGGCCAGGCACGCAAACCCCTGTCGATGACACGCCAAAAACGGCCGCAAGGGATGTCTCAATAAAGTCCACGCTGCTGGCCGACAACTCTAACGAGTTCGAGCCCTCAGAAATGGGGTTGTTGAGAGATCTCCCATTCACACTTCAGGGGCTCTCTTCCACCACGCTTCCTTTCGCCAATGACACTGTCTTGAAACTGCCCGCAACGCTACCCGCCCCCATCATCTCTCTTCTACACACCCTAGCCGAACCCTCATTATTGTACAGAGGACTCGCAGCCTTCGTAAAGTCTCCCGCAAAGGGCCTGCTCGGCCAGAGCCTGCGGGCAGCTATCAACAACGAGCTCCGGTCGTATCTCACTCTCGTCGCTACGCTTGAAGGGCAAATACGGCGGGCACTCTCCGCCCTCGATGAAAATGCACCGCGTGGCGGCATTGGGAAGGCCGGCGTCACCCTAAAGCGCTGTGTCGTGTGGACGCGAGAGGCGACCATGGGCTTGCGGCTGATGTCGCTGATCGCCGAGGAGAGCAACACCAAGCATGGCGGGCAGCTGATCAGCATGATCCACGGCTTCTCTGCCTCTCACGGAGATCCCGTCGTGGCAGCGTTTGCCGAACGCCTGCTCGCAGACGTGACGCGGCCGTTCTACGACATCCTCCGGCGCTGGATCTATGACGGAGAGCTGTCGGACCCGCACCTGGAGTTCTTTGTCAGGGAACAGAGCCCCAACGACGAAGACCGCAAAGAGTCCAAGGCCAAGGGCCAGGCTAGTGTCTGGAACTCCAAGTACGAGGTGGTCGACGCCATGGTGCCCAGCATTATCACGGCCGACTTTGCGCAAAAGGTGTTTTTGATCGGAAAGTCATTGAACTTTATCCGCCACAGCTGCGGCGACAGTCAATGGGTCGATGCCTACAGCAAGACTTCGTCCAAGAAGCTCAGCTATGGCGACACTGCGACGCTTGAGGCGTGGATCGACGAAGCATACAAGACGACAATGCGGCGCCTGATGCACCTCATGAGCAACCGCTTCCACCTGTTCGACCACCTGCAGGCGCTGAAGAACTACATCCTCTTGGGCCAGGGCGACTTCATTGCGCTCCTGATGGAGTCCCTCGCGGCGAACCTAGACCGACCGGCCTTTGCACAATACCGACACACCCTGACAGCCCAGCTGGAACACGCCATCCGAGGCTCCAACGCCCAGTACGACAGTGAAGAGGTCCTCAAGCGGCTTGACGCGCGCATGCTGCAGCTCAGTCACGGCGACATTGGCTGGGACTGCTTCACGCTCGAGTACAAGATCGAGGCGCCCGTCGACGTGGTCGTGACGGAATGGGGCAACCGCCAATACCTCAAAATCTTCAACTTCCTCTGGCGCGTCAAGCGCGTCGAGTTCGCCCTCTCGTCCACCTGGCGCAAGTGCATGACGGGCTCGCGCGGGGTCCTCCAAACCTCGGACGAGCAGGTCCTCCAAACCTGGAAGAGCACCCGCGGTGTGCTCGCCGAGATGGTGCACTTTGTCGGCCAGCTACAATACTACATCCTCTTCGAGGTGATCGAGTCGAGCTGGACCGAGCTCCAAAAGAACATCCACAAGGACGATTGCACCCTCGACGACCTCATCACGGCGCACACAAAGTACCTCACGGCCATCACGCACAAGGGCCTCCTCGGCGCGCGGCGGCGGCAGTACCACGACTCTTTAAAAGAACAGGGCCGCGACCCGAGCGACCCCACCACCTCCTCCGAAGACCGCAACTCCTACATGGTGCAGCTGAGCGAACTCCTCCGCACCATGCTCGCCTACCGCGACTGCGTTGACGGCTTGTACAGCTGGTCCCTCTCGGACTTCACTCGCCGCCAGGAAGCCGACGCGGTAGACCTGATGCAACAGCAGCAGCACCACCACAGAAACAAAAAACCCAAACTCTCGGCCGCCGCCGCCGCCCCGTCGGGGGGAGGAGGAGGAGGAGGAGTCGACCTCGACGACCCTTTTATCACCACCACCACCACTACTAGCAGTACCAGCGCCGGCGGCGGGGGCGGCGATCTCAAATCGGAACTGCCCGCGCTGCAGGAGCGGCTCCGGCAGCTTGGCACGGGCTTCAAGACGCGGCTGCAGATCCTGCTGGGCGATCTGGCCTACCAGCCGGACGTGGACATGCGCTTTCTGGGGGTGTCGATGAATTTCAATGATGTGTATCAGCCGGTGAGGAGGAAGAAACCGGGTTCGGGGAGTGCGGCGGCTGCTGCTGCTGCTCAGGGGCAGCAGGGGCAGCAGGGGCAGGGGCAGTGAATACCTCGCGGGTGTAGGGCCTTGATAGGATGCTTGCTGGCTGTTAGGTAGGCGGCTGCCGGTTGGGGAGGAGGTGATGCTGTGGGGGTAGGTCACTATTTAGGTGCATTTCTGTGTGGGGGGTAAATCATCATTTGGCTGGTGGCGTTATGAGGAGGGAGGGTTTAGTATGGCGGCTTATAGATAAGGTGTGTTCAATTGATATCTCGATTACTATGTTGGCTTTTGGAAGCATGATTTGAGAAAGGCAGAGAGGGTTATTATTTAGGGGTCGAGAAAAGAAATCAAGTCTTTTGCCCTACCAGATCGTGTTAGTACCAACCACTCTTTTATGTTCTCTTGCCAGATCCAACACTCTCACCCACTATCATCGGTCATGCTTTTCATTCCCAGCGCAATCCATTTCCCCCACCCATCACCACTTTTATGACCATCTCTCACCCACCCCTTTTGTTTATGTACATACACCTCCCCGAGCTAAGCTACTACTTTACTTCCCCACTCACCCACTCACAACTACTCTACAACCACTCAACCCCCCACGTCTCCTCCCCCGCGCGAAACGGCACAACCTCAACCCCCTCCCCCTTCAGCGACTCCTCAACCCTGGCCCCGCCACGCGTAAGGCGGATCTGCTTGGTCGCGAGCGGCACGCCGTAGAACTGGCGTCCGTACTCGGAGAAGAAACCCTTGAGCACGTCTTCTGTGACAGACGAGTCGGCGATGTCACCGCGGGCGATGGCTTCTTCTAGGGCGGTGAGTACCTTTATTTTAGAGAGACAAGATGTGTTAGTTGGGATTGGGAGGAGACGGAAAAGGAAGCAAGGAAGACATACGTAGCCGAGGGCGTGGGGCTGGGTGAAGACGCCTGCGGCGGTGTTGCCTTTGCCTTTTTTGGAGGTGATGTCGTGGGCTTTGGTTGGGTACGTAGAGGGCATGTTAGTTTTTGGGTTGGGTGAGTAAATAATGGCTTGACTGGAGGAGGAAGAGGAGTGATTACGTACGGGCGCTGTCAGTGCCGAGGAAGAATTTGCCGTTGCTGGTGACGACGGCGTTGAGGAGGGCGCGGCGGTCCTCGGGGGACTTGGCGGAGGGTTTGCAGTAGTGATGCTATGCGATTGAGGTGAGTATTGATGATGGTATGAGAGGGAAGCAGGGGGGGGCGGAACATACCACGTTGGCGGACCAGTCGTCTACCAGCAGGGAGAGGTGGTGGGCGGTCTTTTCAGGTGAGGTCAACAAACACATCTCTCAGGAGGTTTGAGGGTGCAGGAGACTCACAATAGTCGCCACGACATTCTCGCCCAACGCCGTAACCGCTTTGACTGCATCTGCAGACGTGCAGTGCTCCAACACAATCTTCAGCCGGGGATACTTGGCCACCAACCCTTGGAGCACCGGCAGGAACCGCTCCTCTGCATTCATGACGGTGACGCCGTCGGCGGAACTGCTAGGAACCTCGCCATGGAGATTCAACACAACGCCCTCTTCCTCCATGGCCTGGAGCACCTCGTGGAACGGCTCGAACGACACCACCCCCCACTGCGAGTTGGTCGTTGCTCCCCGGGGATAAGCCTACCACCATTTCATCAGCCACCACCACCTCTATCCAACTAGGTAGGTACCTAGTCAAGCAGGTAGATAAAAAACGCACCTTGACCCCCGCAATGCCCGCCTTCTTGGCCTCCCTAATCACGTCCGGGGTGACGCTCTCGTGCAGATAGAGCGACATGAGATAGTTGACCTGGCCGTCGAGCTGCTGCAGGGCCTTTTTGTACTCGAGGGCCTCCGCAACGGAAACGACGGGCCGCGGGGCCAGGTTGGGCATGACAAAGACCGTGTCGACGCCGGCGCTGCGGATGGTCGGCGTGACGAGCGAGGCGATGGCACCCGGGGCGTTGCGCAGGTGCACGTGCATGTCGGCGGCGGCCGGGAGGGTGTAGCTGTCTTTGAGGGCCATTTTGATTTTTTTTGATGGATTTGTTGGAGTTGTTGGGGGTGGTTTGAGGGACGGGCGAGTGAGTTGGTTGCTATCATGGAGGGGCACTCAGGGCGCTCAGTCGGGCGCCCATGCCCCATGGAGGGGTTCTCATGGTGGAGTTGAAGATGTCTTGGCAGGGGAAAAGACGATACTGTAGGGTTAGGGTTCGTGTTTGTCCACATCGAGTCTCTTGATATAACGGTTTTCAAAGTGAGCGAGATGGAATGATCAATTGGATGACGGATAAGATTAGTAGTAGCAGCAATGAACCGTATCCCCACTAACTAAACGTGGGCTCGGAATCCCGAGCGTCAATCGCCAGAGGAAGGAGCGGACAGAATGGTGACAATGGCCCCTCCACTCGTCCCTGGACTCCCTGGCGCCGACTTACAAATCAAACAAAAGTCTCCGGAAATAACGTGCACCGACTTCCCCTTCTTCCCTCGACAACTCGTTCTCTCTCGCTCAGGACACACGATGTGAGGACGTTAGGAGTCTGCTTATTTTTATCTACTTTCTCTTGCCCCATCCTGCCTCAATTGACCCTCCTCCGCGCCAAATGAAATGCAGCCGAGGTAAAACTTAAAAGTCGAAAAAAAGAATGACCACCAACCTCGACTCTCACCGCCACGGCGACCATGATAGCTCGGCAACATCGCCAACGGTGGCCGAAGACACGCCCCTGCTCCGCTCCGAGTCCAGCTCGGTCACTGCCCGGGATGCCTCCCCCACAAGCGACCGGCAGCAGCCCGGGCCCGCCCCGGAGCAGCAGCCGCTCGGCTGGAAGCGGACGACATGCATTGTGTTGAGCATGTGGGCGCTCATCTTCTTGCAGGGTGAGTTGCCTGCTTTACCTCAAAAGTCTATAATACTGACTGACCCCGTGTAGCCAGCAACATGAGCGGCATCTCGACCACCCAGTCGACCATCGCCGCCGACCTGGATGCCTACGAGTCCGCCATGTGGTTCACCAGCGCCTACATGATCAGCATGTCCTCGGTGGCCCCGTTGGCCGGAAGGCTGGCCATGATCTTCTCGCCCGCCACCATGATCCTGCTGGCGTCGGCCTTCTTCGCCGTGGGTGCTCTGGTCACGGCTACGGCCCCAAGCCTTGCCGTGTTCATTTCTGGGAGGGTCATCACAGGAATCGGTAGTGGCGGCGTCATGACGCTGTGCATGATCTTGGTCATCCAGCTCACGTCAAAGAAACGGAGGGGGTTGTGGATCGGCTTGACCAATGCTGTAGGTGGTTTTCGCCCCGCTTGTCGGCAAATAATCCAAGACTAACACGAAGCTCAGGGGTTCACCATCGGTGTATCGGCGGGTGCTGTGGTGTTTGGCGCCTTATTGCCGGTATTGGGATGGGTAAGGAGCCGTCCGTGTATGTACGAATAGTGAGATGCGTGGCTAACCATCCCTAGCGACTCCTATTTGGAGCCCAAGCTCCCTTGGCTGCTCTCGCCGGCCTGGGGGTCAGCCTGAGCATCCCTCCGTTCGCTGCCCAGGAGAACGTCAAGGACAAAACCACCCTGCAGAAGCTCGCGGGTCTCGACTATGCTGGTGCTGCCACCTTGGTACGTTTCCAACCTTGAAACAAAGAAAAAGCCCACACTAACATTCCCCAGACCATGACCATTGTTCTCTTCCTCTATGGGCTTTCTGGCACCATCCAGCCTCTCCCTATCCTCCTCTCCCTCGTCACACTCGCCATGTTTCTCGTGATCGAGTCTCGCGCCAGCGATCCCGTCATCCCCCTTGACGTGCTCAAATCGCGCGGTGTCTTGCTGTCTTGCCTCTCGCAGCTCGGCTTCATGGCCGCCCGCTGGACGGTGCTTTTCTACGCCCCGATATTTGTGCTCGCCGTCCGCGGCTTCTCTCCGGCCATCGCCGGGTCCGTCCTGATCCCCACCAACGCCGGCTTTGGTCTCGGCGGGCTGATCGTCGGCGCTTTCCATATCCGCCACGCCGGGTCGTTCTGGTTCCCCGCGCTGCTGTCTCTCTCGCTGTTTAGCATTGCGCTGTTTGCGCTTGGCTTTGTGAGCAATGCGGCTGCTTCGGCGGGCGTTTACGTCGCCATCGTTTTCGTGAATGGGCTGAGCACGGGGGCGGCGCTAAACTATTCACTCGCGCATCTGCTGCACTTGTCGCGTCCCGACGTCCATTTTATTGTCACTGGTCTGCTGGCTACGTTCCGTGGGTTTGCCGGCAGCTTTGGGACGGCCATTGGCGGGGGCGTGTTTACGCGGACGCTGCGGGATGCGCTGGTGGAGGGGTTCAGGAGGCTGGATGGTGGTGAGGGACTCGGCAAGCCAAGGGAGAAGCTGATCACGGTGCTCATTGGTAGCCCGGCCGTGGTTTGGAAAGAAGGGGTTTTGAGCGTGGCCGAGAGAGACGTTGCCGTGCTTGGATATGAGCGGGCGTTGGAGGTCTTGTACAAGTCGGCCGCTGTCGTGTGTCTGTTGATGTTGGTGATGCAGGCGGGGACTGGGTGGGCGGCGCCGGCCGACGTGAAGGAGGATGATGAGGAGTTTGAGGAGGCGGTCGCTGCGCAGGACCGGGCGATGGAGGCATGAGCGTCTTTTGTATCTACAGAGTGACAGTGGGATCAAATAGAGGAGCGGGGGTCCGGACCGTGTCTTGTTCTACGACCCCTATCCCTCCACAAAACATCATCATCCGCCCACTCGCCACGTTCTCGTCGACGCTCAGACGCACACCAAAGGTATTCTACAGTATCTCAGTATGTAGCTTACAGGGTCCGGGTTGACAACAGCAGGCTTTGTGGTTGGTCCAACCCGAGCTGGTGATGTCACGGCACCACAGGATCGGGTGGGCGGTGGGCGTCTGCAAATCAAGCCAACGAGCGATCTTCCATCAATCAGCAAGTCATCCCGCCAGCCAGGATCCGCCAGCGAAAGTCCCGCCGCCCGCCTCCCAGTTGACCGGCAACTCCAGAATCTGCTCGAGGCTTACTCTGCAGGTCCCTGCCGCCGGTTCATCTTTGAGGACGATGAGGGGAAAGTCCAGATTGCTTCTTTTTCTTCATCGACAAGGCTGTACAGAATATATTTATCATTCTGTCTGTTTCCTCAACCCGACCGAGCTTTCCACTCCGCCAGGTCTAGGGGTACCCACCTCCTTGACTCATGACACTCGGAGATGGCCTGGGTTTTAGTTTCATCCCACTAACAAACACCAGCCTCAACCATCAGACGGTCAAAATTCAGCTGTACAACGTTCATACTCTCGCGTGTGCTCGTTTCACTCTCCGTGGGGATTGTCTCAGTCACGCAACTCGGATCCAACCCTCCCATGAGAAACACACACGGCTCATCCACTTCACGCGCGATGGATTCGGAATCAAAAACCTACCAGCCACCATCACCAGAACGCCATTTCCCGTCCTTCTGAGCCGCACTCGTGCCTCAACATGACCGGGCACGGCAACGCCATCAACTAGAACGGCGACGCCATCAACTAGACCCGCCGCCAAGCATATTCCGCAACTTCCGGTTATCCTCTACTTGCTTGCCCTACGCTGTTCCATGTCCCAAATGGATCCAGGGGCCCAAGATGCAGATGCCACCACAGGCTTCCCCGACCGGGGCCCGACCGTCTTCATCGTGACGACGACGACGCTATCCCTGGCCACGCTGTTCGTGGCCGCCCGCATGGTGTCCCGGGTAGGTATTCTCCGCCGCACCGGTTGGGACGACTACATGGTGGTCGTGGCCTGGCTGATTGCGGTCTTTCTGAGTCTCAGTATCGACCTGGGCACCAAGAGCGGGTTGGGCCGCCATGATAGGGATATTGATCTCAAAAAGCTGCCCGAGCTGCGCGTGTGTGAATATGTGTTTTCGATTTTATACGTGCGTATTGCCCCCCCCAACCAACTCTTTGGTGTGTGTTTATTGTGTCGTCTAACTGGGAACAGAACCCGGCGCTCATGGCGACCAAGACGTCGATTCTCATCTTTTACCTGAGGCTGTCCAAGAACACGCAAATGGTTCTCCGTCTGGCCTCGTGGGCGGTCCTCGGCATTGTCAACGTCGCGGGGACCATCCTGACCTTCATGAACATCTTCCAGTGCGTGCCCATCCCGGCGGCGTGGGACATGACGGTCCCATTTGTCCGCTGCATCCCGCTGCTCACCGAGTTCATCTGCGCGGCCCCGGTCAACATCACGACCGACCTCGCCATCCTCGCCCTCCCGATCCCCGTGCTCACCGGCATGCGGCTGCCGTCGCGGCAAAAGACGATCCTGATCATGACGTTTGGGCTCGGCATCTTTGTGACCATCGTCGACGTGATCAGGATCTTCTATCTCCAACAGGCCCTCAACCACATCCCGTTGAGCCCCTCCGACCTGCTGTCCGTGTACGGCCACAGCGCGGGCTTCTCGTGGAACGCCTCCTTCGCGCTGATGTGGTCGGCCGTCGAGGTCAACGTGGGCATCATCTGCGCCTGCATCCCGACGCTGAAGCCGCTCATCATCCGCATCCTGCCGGCCATGCTGGTTGACCCGCACGGCACCCTCCGGAGCAGCACGCGCACAGGCGGCAGCAGCAGCAGCAACAACCCGACCACCAAAGACGACCGCCGAACCTCGACCGGCACAGCAGCCCTAACCATCCCCGCGGCGTCCCACCTTTCACCAGGAGAAGACAACGAACTCGACGACCTCGAAATCTCCCCCTCCACACTCGGACCAATCTCGATCCGCGACTTCCTCTCCTCCCACCCAGACCCAACCCTCCCCCTCCCAAAAGAAACAGCAGCACCCCCAGTACCAGTACCAGTACCAGAAAAAAAAGGAACCTACTTCGGCTTCGTCAACCTCCCCCCGCCCCAATCCCTGCTGCACCTAACCTCCTGCAAAGCCCTGCGCTACTGCACCGCCGTGACCATCCTCTTCTTCCTCTGGGGCTTCTCCTACGGCCTGCTCAACACGCTCAACAATGCTGTCGCCGCCGTGACGGGCATGTCGACGGCCCAGACGCTGGGGCTGACGTCGGTGTATTGGGGGGCGGGGTATTTCCTCGGGCCGTTGGTGGTCGGGGGTTGGTTGTTGGGGCGTGATGAGCAGCATTTGAGAAGAGGGGG